>OX638311.1:35161265-35639327 GCA_951812415.1 Beris morrisii
CTGCAACCATGACCTTTGAGCTTAACGAATAACCGTCATGTGAACTTTAGGCCTTCCCAAAGTAGTGGGATCGCTATTCACGTGGGTTTATGGGATCGTCACGTAACCTCATCTAACATAAAGCCTAAAGTGACCTACACGACTGTTGTAGTCCTTAAGGGGTATTTGGAACATGATCGAAAATGTGATCGCATTTGGTGCGTGCACAGTGAACTTCCAGTAATTAATAGTCAGTCCAAAATAGTACTGACAATACCATTGACCGACTAGAGTCTACATGCAGCTTTTTGAACCATGCATGATATGACATGGTAGTAATTCTGAAATGACATTACCTATCCAGGAGAATTTTACGATATTTAAACTGAGACACGATTCATTAAATTTTATAACAAAAAATAGAAAAAATCTGCCAACAGTCTGGGCGTATTATTTTTCGGGTAGAAGTTCGGAACGCGTTTAAGATTAATGCGGTGTAGGTTACTATGTGAGTGAAAACCTAAAGAAATTGGTAGAATGGGGTCGCACTAGAATACTTACGCCGCTGCCACATATAAAATATGAATTACATAATTGGGTTATACTCCCGGACGCAGTTTAAGTAGTAATATAATACTACGTAGTTATTACGTGATTAGGAAGTTTTTCGTGATTTGGTTTTGGGCCATTACATGAAATCGGAAATGCATTTGTAGGCGATTATATAAATAGTCTGTGGAAGTGAAAACCAATCTAATATCTCATCAATCCTAGGAATATCTTGAATATCTAAAAATCCTGAAATCAACTTTTTGACGATTATATAGGAAGCCGTAAAAAGTAAAAATGAATTCAATATCTCATTAGAACTAAGAAATATGTGGGAATTTGTGAAAATATATGCAACCCCCTTGAACCCACTTTGGGGTTGAATATCCAAAAATCCTGAAATGAGTTTTTAGATATATATAAAGGAAGCCCGAGAAAGTGAAAACCAATCCGATGTCTTATCACTCCTAAGAGATATGACGGAATTCGTGAAAACGTGTTCAACCCGTTTATACCCTCTTAGGGCTTGAAAAAGGAAAACATTTGAAAACAAGTTTTAGGTGATTATTAAACAAGTCCGTGGAAGTAAAAATCTATTCGATATCTAATCAGACCTGAGGGATATGGCTGAGTTCGTGAAAATGTATACATCCCCTTTACACCATCGTGGAGGTCGAATTTCAAAAAATCCTGAAAACACTTTCTAGGTATTTATATGAAAAATCCGTAGAATAAAAATGGATTCAATAATTGGAAAGACCTAATAGATTAGATATGATGAAAATCGTGAAAATATATGCATTCCATTTTCGCTGATCATTTTTTTTGCTGCCTCTCTGTACGCCAATGGATATTTGAATTTTTTTTCAAATCTAAAAGACTTTTCTAGTTGACTTACATATACATATCGAGTTTCAACTTTCTAGCATAAGCCGTTCTATAGTTAGGAAAAACACCCCCCACTCCCGTACCATACTACCCCTATAAAATATTATATTTGTTCAACATGCTACTACTATAGGTCTATCCAAATATCAAGTTCCAGCTTTACATCTTTATAGGCTCTCGAGATATAAAAATCTAAACTTTTTCCTTTTCACCCTCCCCCACCCTCACCCTCTACCCGCTCACCACCAAAATTTTTTTCCCTGCTAGGGGTTTATTTGGCCTACTTCCGTTAAAAATTCTAAGCATGTACCTTACACTGTTCTTGAGATATGAGACGTGATATTTTAGAAAAATTCTTATCCCCTCCACTTCCATACTCCACCGGCCCCTTAAAAAATTTTACTTTCAGCAAACTTTATTTTTCAACCTTAATACAGAAACCAAATTTTATTTTTCTAGTGTAATTGGTTCGTGAGATATCGTAATCTAAAGTTTTTCTCCCCTCACCTCCGTACGCCACTTCCTCCACTCAAAAATTTGTTTCCGATCTATTCTCCTAGTATGCCCATAGATGTTCATAAAGTTTTAATTTCGTGATATTAACCAATTAGGAGATATAGATTTTAGAATGTCTCGATCTCGGCTTTCGAGCGTTTCGGACGCATTATTATTCCCCAACTCCCACACCCCTTTACCCATATCCTCCCTTTTTTTGCAAATGGGTCCACTATCGATGCTCTATATAAATTTCAAGTTTCAGCCTCCTAGACTAAGCGGTTACTGAGATCTAGTAACCAAAATTTTCCGCCCACTCAAAAGGTGGCCACTTGAAGGGGTCTGTTCAGTCTACCAACAAAAAAAAATTCAACTTAATAGCTCAAAGAGTTTGAGAGCTATAAGCTTTCAAACGTTTAGCGTACGGCGGACGGCGTACGGCGCACAGACGGACTGAAATTTTTTTTTGCTTTTTTGGTGTCTATTAGTCATGAAACGTGGAAAAAAAATTTTTCAGGGTAGCAAATTTTTTTTTTTTAAAAATCAATAACAAGACTTTATTATTAAAATAATAAAGTAAAATTTGGAAAAAAATATCTTTTGTCGTACAATGAATCGTAGTCGGAGCACGCAAATCTGTGTTGCCTCGGACTACGCTATTGCAGTTGAGTCGAAAATAGATAAATTAAATATATTGGTATATATACCATACAAAGATTCAAATTTGCAATGAGCATCATTAGTAAAAATTCCACAACAAACCTGTATATTCGGATAGCCAAAGGGTCGAAAGGTAAAAACCTCAACCACCTCCATCACTACAGCCCAACAAATTATGGCTGATCGTTGCAGGTAAAGTCTAACAATGGAATGTTGTATGTTCAATTTATGGAGTTGCACAATTGCCAGGACTTCATGTAGGCGAATTAAATTTCCCTATTGAGTAAATTCGGTAGTATTCTAAACACGGAGGAAGTTGTACGAAAATTGTTTATTACGAATTATAGTTCAAAGCCTGGTAATGTGATGAGTGGTAATCTCGGCATAACCTCCGATAACGTTTTATTAAGTATTAAAAATAAGTCGAATTATTTCCGCAAAATCCTAAGATTTAATCGCATTTTCAATTAAACAAAACGACTTTTCGGAATCTCTTAAATCCGCATAAAAGTAATGTTTCCCGGCATTAAAAACGAATGACCAATTAATAAAGTAATAAACTCAAGTAAAACTATAGCGCGATAAATGGGGGCATAGGTAATTCCGGCGGACAGACATAACTCCAGTAATTGTACGAGTCTTTTGGGAGTACACGGATCCAAGGTGTGTAGCAACAGCCGGATAGCAAGTTTGCGGGAGTAATGTACAGGTAATATAGTGGCATACACGGAGCGTAGACAAATATCCCATACCTTCGCATACGTTACAATACAATGCGAGTGCGGAACAATGGAACAAGGATTCTTAGAATTTCGCCATCAACGGTATAAAGGTAGAAAAAATCCTTTCCGGAAAATAATTGCCTTCTATTAGTGTGAGTAATCGCGGGTAGTCAATAAAAGCGCCCGGTCAGGCATTGAATAGTTCTGGCAGGGTTACATGGTAAAAAAATTCCTACAGTGGGGAATCATGTTCCATGAATACCAGGCAGGATATGCCGATGGTATATACGCGAGGAGGATCTTAATTAACGTTAGGTTAACGAAAGGGAGAGAGAATTATTTATGCGATACTTAAAGCAGTTAGCTTTGTGCCTTACTTTGTAAAATATTCCGCCGGCCTATTGTGTACGCCTCGTTTACAAGCGCTGAAACCCCTGTCCTACACTCACTAAGTCTGCTCAAAGTCAAAGCTTCCATTTTGCCATTGCCTTATTTATTAGCATTACCAACTGATGCACAGATGGATGCAACAGAGGTAGCACAGATGGATGCAGCAGAGGTAGCACAGATGGAGCACCTCTTCAAATGAATGTTCATTACAATATTAGCTACCGTACTATAATCTTGTACTAATCTCTCTTACAGGTTCGTCATAAAGGTTCCTGCCCATTGTATTCCCTTTGGGGAAGAGCGATTGTAGTTTAGGATTCTAGGTAAATCTTGCTGAATTCAAGTGACGGGCTACAACGCAAAAGTGTGAAATAGCATGATTCATGGTAGTAAGATTTGAGGAATTGCGATATACCTAGAGTGATTCGGTTTCAAAGTTAAGAGAAGAAAATAAAACGTCTTTGAGGCTGCAAGTCAATGGATTACTCTAGATGAAGTACTAAACTTCGATTTATATTATAGTTGAGGATGTAACTAAAGAATGACCCACACGAATAGTCTCCCCGACTTTATCACATATCAAGCCCACGTTGGAATTAAATCTCCAGAAAATCTTAAATTTCGGATTACGGATTAGGCTTGACTTTAAGAGCCTTAGAACAGTTTATATTTCAGGGAGGCTACACATATTTAGGTTTTCTGTTGCAACTACTGCATATATCAAATAAACAAAATTTCAACTAAGTAACTTCAAGCATTTGTAGGACTTTTTTATGCGTGATTTTCTTCATATTCAGGATTTTAGTTTTGGCTAGTAGTTCGTAAAATTTGAACTTAGTAGCTTCAAACGTTTAGAAGTTATTAACATTATTCCTAAGCACTCGTTTTAAGGACTTCCGAAATGGTAATGAACTTAGCCTTGCTTTTGACTTAAAACTAATTCCTGTAAAATTCCATCCTACTTTAACGTGTTCTCGAGCTATGGCGGGCCTGTCCGTCTGTCTGTCAGTTCGTTCTTTAGCAAGATAACAGAAGGTCGAATGGATGTAGGAAATTGAAATTTTGTCATCACCTGTAAAATGGAAAACTAAGGCTATGTTCATTAATGGACGATATCATTTTACACCTTTGGATGAAATGTTGTAATCCTCACTGACAGCCAAGCCGCAATCAAGGCCTTAGATTCGGCTACCACCTACTCTAAACTCGTCGAACAGTGCCGTGAGGAGCTAGCCTATTTAGCAAGTCCGGTCAAAGTAAATCTGCTTTTGGTTCAAGGCCACAGCAAGATAGATGGTAAGGAGTGGGCACACGAATTAAAAGTTCTGCTCTTCAGGGTTCTCCCGTGGAATCCGTTCTGGTCCCACTAGGGTCAGTTCAGCGCCAAATATCCTTTCACTTTCTTACAAACACAAACTCTAGATGGAGAGGACTGACCAACTGCGTCATATCTAGGAAGATATGGCCATCCTACTCCCTGAGCAGAACAGACGAACTCTTGAGCAGGAGCCGAGTTGACGTCTCCAGAGTCACGGTGGTCAGCACTGGTCACTAACCAATCGGTGACCATGCGGCTAAACTGGGCATTCCCTTTAACGTCAATTGCCGCAGTTGTGGAGATGCAAATAAGAGGGAAACTGTTATCCACCTTCTCTGCGAGTGTCCGGCCCTAGCTAGAGCCAGACTTCGGGCATTAGGCAAACCTTTCTTTGATATCTGGGATTTCGAAAAATAAGATTGGAGAGCTGATTGCCTTTTTAAACATCTCCGGATGGATATAATAATCCATTCCCGCCCCAGATCTCTGTAAAATCTTGTACCTACTTCATCAGGTTAAGCGAATTGTGGCATCAAAACAGCACTTTCTGTGCTAATTGGGCCCTGTCTCGGCTGACGGGCCACCACGTAAACCAACCAACACCTTCGGATACCTCACATACAAGAAATTTTGAGAAATCCTTTAGCTACGAGGTCGATATTTTCCACAAATTAATTTTGAGTGAGCGCAGTCACTATCGGCTGCAAGCCAATAGTATGATACTCTAGATAAAATACTGAACTCCGATTTATATTGTAGTTGGAGATAAAGTAGAAAAGGGATTGCGCAGGAAGTTTGATGTTTATTAAAGACTTTCGTTTGGTTCACACCTTATGTCTTCTGAAATATTGAATTAGTTTTTATTCTATGGATTCTTCAAAAAACTGGCTAGAAAGCATTTTCAGATTTTTCTTAAATTGAAAAGAGGTTGTTGTATACATTTTCACGAATTCAGCCATATCCCTGAGGTCTGAGTGGATATCGAATTAGTGCTTTATACTTCCTAGGGCATTTTTCTTTATTCGGCTAAAAACCATTTTCAGGATTTTTTCCTTTTTGTAATAGGGTATAAATAGTTTGTTCACGTTTTCAAGAATTCCGTTATATTTCTTACAAGTTATAAGAAATCGAGATGGTTATTACTTCCTCTTGCTTTCTTTATAATCATCAAAACTTCTACCACGATTTAAATTGTATGTTACATATATAATCAACCCCCAGGTGGGTATAAGGAGGCAACATACACTTTGTATCAAATATGCTTTGTCAGAGTTTTCACATAATCGTTTATATAATAATTACAGACATTTCTAATATTAAAACCGCAAAAACGTGTGGATACACGGTTAGAAAATTTGGAATAATTTGTAACATGTTCTGTGTTACATATATGACCACACCAAAACGGTATTAATTTATAATAATTTCGAAGTATTAAATCCATAAATTATGTCAACACAGTATTAACAGATATTCTTCTCATGATTTATAATATGCAATAGACAATGATTACGATTTAATAAATCAGTATTTAAAATAAATATCTGATTGATTAAATATTAATATGAATTAAGACTACATTTTTATCGGATATTATTATTATTACGTCAATTGCGTTAAATTTAGGACGTAAAGTGTTACAATTTACTTATGTAAGGATTAAAATTGTAAATCGAAAGGAATACAAAATAAGGATTATGGAATAAATTGTATTATTTATTAGCTAATAGGATAAAATATATAAACATTCAAAAATAATTATAATCTATTAAAAAATAATTAATTACATATATCATGTATTGACTAATCGTGAACCTGTTGGGATCAAAAGCTATTATAAATGGAGCTTTTGATAATGTATCATAACTATCCTTCGGAGTGTTCAGCTATAAAAAAAGCATTTTTGAAATTTATACATATATAAATATATGATAATTTCGAAACGAATGATATGTGGCACTTGCACGCGGAAAGGGAAACTACCAACACCAGTTGCAGTAAACAATTTCAATAAACACAAAAGGAACCAATTTCACTATTCCATTCTGAAAGTAAGAAATGTTTCTTTAGAAACTGGTTTAGTAAAATCAAAGAATCTATATTTACCATCTATAGAACGAATATGTTGTGCCAATAGTTTCCTTGGCAATTGAGTCAGAAACTTGAGAGTAGGTACGTATTCCACGTCGACAATAGGTTTCCACTATTATCCTCAAATCTCAATGTGAAATCGAATAGATTCTTTAAAGTATTATAACTTACATATAATTTCATGTTGTCTTCAACTTCTCTTGTAATTGTTCCTTTTGCACTCCCACTACAGAATACTTGAAGAATTCTAGATCTTCTTCGTTTAAATCTTGAAAGCTTGCAGGAATTGCTTCGCTGAATGGCTTTTCACTGTCATGTTCACGGTTATGTATGTAGATCCTGTTTTAAAATTATAGATATTAATACATCACAAAAATGGACATAAATTTCAGGTTGTTACTATTAATCCAAATTTGTCACCTTCTGTTTTATAACATGGAAATCAAAATAATAGCTCTGGCCGTTGAAATTTGGGTAATTGCCGTAGTTTCCCCGGAGAAAATTAACGCTAGCGTTTACTATGCTACCTTTTAAAGTATTTTTTTGGCATACTCCCCTTTGTAAAAACAAAAAAAAATATATAAACTGCGAACCTCGCTGCTTATTATCAGGTTAGGTCCGATGACGGCATTCGAGTGTTTAAGGTTGGGAACTTCCAAATTTTTATCTTTTGGATTCGACTCGATTGGATGTATTACCACCATAAAATAACCGGAAAATCTATACTGGTATCCTATTGGAAGGAGTTCATCGACAGAGATCACAGCGTTATCCCGATCTTTTAAAATAAATGTTTTGTCGGAAGTGGACGCAAATTTGATAGAACTGAAATAACTTCTGATAAAAACAGATATATTATAATTAATATTAACTTTCAGAAATAAACTTTCACAAAAAATCCATTCTGACGCCGTTCAAGGGTGACGTTAAAAAGAAAATAACACGTAATTAGTTTAAATATAGACGTATTAAATTTTATTACAGAAGTAATAAACCAAAGTGCACAGTAAACAATTTCAGTAAAAGTATTATATTATTTTTTGTAGAGTAATTTTTACTGTAGGGTTAATGTAATTCTACAACTAGAACGTAAATTTAAGGAACTAATGTGTTATTGTGAAAGTAAAAATTATTTTAAAAGTATACTACAAAGAAGTTGAACTAGATTCGTCGATATTAAACTATATATTCCATGAAGAATAATTTTACGTTTTTAATACAAAAGCAATACAATATATTTTATTTCAAAAATATTAAAAAATAAATTAATAAATTGATGCGTAATCATAAAAGTAATGAAATTGTCTATATTATATCGCCGGGTTTAAGAAATTCGATGTTTTCGATATTTTTACTTCTATTCTAAAGCAAACATTAATTTTACTTTATTATTTTTTAATAATAAAGTATTGTTATCGACCTGAAATTTCAAAAAAATTTGCTACCCTGAAGTTTGGTATTTTCACGTTTTAGGACTAGTAATCCCCAAAAAAGCAAAAAAAAATAATTTCCGTTTGTCCGCCGTCCGCAAAACCGTTTGAAGGTGCGTAACTCAAAAACCCATTGAGATATTAAGTTGAAATTTTTATGGTGTGTAGAATGGGTAAACCCCTACTAGTGGTATCTTTTGGAGGGTTTAGGGTATGAGGATGGAGGAGGAGGTAGCGTTTTATATAAAAAAAATTTGGGTTTCTAGATATTAGGAACCGCTTATGCTAGAAGGCTGAAAGTTGGAACTTTTGCAAAAAAATGGTTTAGGGGTGTGCGAGTGGGGGGAAAACAATGCGTCCAAAACGCTTGAAAGCTGAAGGTACGGGTGTGAAGGGTTGTTTTACATATCTCAGAAACGGCTTATGCTAGAAAGTTGAAACTTAGTACCTATATGTTGATGTGCTACCAGAGTAATTAGAACTAAAAAAGATCGACCAACAGTCTGGGCGCAACTTTATTATTTTATGGGTAGAAGTTCGAAACGTGTTTAATGCTGAGATGTGGTGTAGGTGACTATGGGACTGACAACCGAAGGAATAACCAAGAGGCTATTTGGAATGTTTTGTTTTACGAGAGCGGTCCGACAAGTACTAAGCCTCACCGCCCGATGACGCCACTATCGCAAGAGAAATTTACTATCGTGTAGTGCATTCTGGTAGACTGTCAAAATTTCAGCCGAATCGGACTCGTAGTTTTGTTTTGACCGCGTGTGGAAGCGGGCGTGTCCGCGGATTTTAGAAAAATGGAAAAAGAGCAATATCAGTCGATTCTTGTTTTTGGAAGGGAAATCGCGCAGCGAAATCAAAAAGCGCTTGGATGCTGTGTACGGTGACTCTTCTCCTTCGATGGGGACCGTCGGCTTTTGATGAGCCACGCCCAGGTGCCCCGAAAACGGCTACCACGGAGGATAACGTGACAAAAATCCACGATCTCGTATTGGCAGACCGCCGATTGAAGGTGCGCGAGATAGCTGAGACAGTAGACATCTCAAAAGACCGCGCGGGTCATATCCTGCATGAAATTTTGGGCATGAGAAAGCTGTCGGAGCGATGGGTGCCGCGTTTGCTCACTCCGGACAACAAGCGCAACCGTGAGACCACTTCAGAGCAGTGTTTGACGCTGTTTAAGCGCAATCCGAAGGAGTTTCTGCGTCGTTTCGTGACCGTCGACGAAACATGGATCCACTGGTATACACCAGAGACCAAGGAACAGTCGAAACAGTAGACTTCACCCAGCGAACGTGCTCCGAAGAAGGCGAAGACTGTCCTATCGGCCGGAAAGGTGATGGCCACCGTTTTCTGGGATTCACAAGGTGTGATCTACATCGACTACCTGGAGAAGGGCAAAACGGTCACAGGGCTCTACTATGCCGAATTATTGGGTCGATTTGACGCCGAATTGCAGAAAAAACGGCTCCATTTGGCGAAGAAAAAAGTGCTCTTCCACCATGACAACGCACCGGCTCACACCTCCGCCAAATTGGTCGAATTAGGCTACGAACTGCTGCCCCATCTATCGTATTCACCAGATTTGGCCCTGTGCGACTTCTTTTTGTTTCCAAACTTGAAAAAGTCACTCGCCGGGCAGCAATTTGAGTCGAATGAGGAGGTCATCGCCGCCACGGAGGCCTACTTTGCAGACCTCGAGAAAACGTATTTTTCAGACGGGTTAAAGAAGCATCGCTGGGTCAAGTGTATCGAGCTAAAAGGAGACTATGTTGAGAAATAAATCGCCACTTTTTCAAAATTTTCGTTTTTCTTTTGTGGGCTAAGTACTTGTCGGACCGCCCTCGTAGGTTGTCATTCGCATAGTAACCTGCACCGCATCTCAGCATGAAACACGTTTCAGACTTCTATCCATAAAATAATAAAGTTGCGCCCAGACTATTGGCCGATTTTTCAAAAAGCCTCCATCTGTCGAAACAACCGATGTAGGCTTTAGGCTTTGATCGCGTCTCAGAATATGAGCCAATTATGTAATTCATGTGTTAAATGGCATAAGTATTCTGTCTTACGTCCACTTTAACCGCTTCTCGATCGGTTTTGACTGAAAAATAATGTCGATCACTTTAGGGATCTGCAATCCAGAATCTACTAAGGAATCTCTATGTAAGACCACTGTCAGACATATCACGCTAAAGGTTGTTTTAAGTACGTATTTCAAATATTTTTAGGATGGTCGATAGCCTCTGAACACCCTTTCTTGAGTTTGACCTTGTAGACAATATGTCTTCCATAAAAATACGCTTTGATATACTTATACATATAACGTATAAGTAATGCCAAAAGCAATAAGGTTTCATTTAAAACGACTTCTTGATCTGTATCTCTCCGGGTATATTCCGAATAATATGGTTCCTACCATTGTGTCCTCTCTGTAAAATTAAAGGATTATTATGGTAATTACCTTTCGCAATTACCCAAGCATAGAATTCTTTAATAAAACCTATAGATAATGCAAATGGTTGGAAGTTAAAAGTGTTTCACCGTCCACCGTCTATTTCATTCCAAGAAAGGACGGTAATGCTACGAGTATTATCTTAGTATTTTCGACTTCAAATCCAGTTGTTTTAAATTTCACAAGATTCGGATAAAAAAACCGAAAACAGACCTAGTTAAATTGTTTCAGTTGTGGTAACAGCCCTTAACCCAATCTAATTTTGAGAACATTTAATGACAACAATTCCACCCAGCTATCGTCAAATCCCCAAGCGCTTGAGTCGAGGCCAATAAAAGTTAAACTCCCAATTGCAATCCTTTGTGGTATTTCATTTCGACGATGATAAGAAAAAGAACGGCAAAAGGAGGGAAAAAACAAGTAAGAAAATAAACACCAACCTCCAAGACAAAAACAAAGTCTGCATAGCAATTCAAGGCAGTCCCATGTCATTATTCAGCGACGACTCATCTAATAAAAATGCAAATGAGTTGCGTGCACACACCTTGAAGTTCCCGGCATTGTCTTCATCGCAGTGGATCCTACAAGACGACTTTTGAGATGGTGGGACACCACAACAATTCCCTTCTGGGTTACAGGCCTTACGACACTTAATAGCGTAACAAG
The DNA here is from genome assembly GCA_951812415.1 of Beris morrisii. Classification (NCBI taxonomy): domain Eukaryota; kingdom Metazoa; phylum Arthropoda; class Insecta; order Diptera; family Stratiomyidae; genus Beris; species Beris morrisii. The sequence continues at coordinate 35,172,912 of OX638311.1, forward strand.
ACAATTCGAGAGGAGGCTCCGCACTGCGCCTCCTCGCGTCGCGCAGTTCGTGGTACATCACAGGCACCATCGCTACCATCTTCACCGATCACAAGACTTACATCTTAAGATCCGGCCTGGCGACATAACTGGTTGTACCAAGGAGCGCCATGCTCCCCATTCAAGGTCTCAGGTCGCATCTAAACGATGGCCACTTTTTTATGTCGCAGTACAAAAGATTGGAATTAATTTACTCGCAGGGAGGACGAAGTTTGGAGTGGGCAGACGACATGTAACCTAGCTAAAATTGGAGCCACTTCAAGCCATGCGAAAAACTCGGCACTCTGTTTAGACCTCGGATGTATTTTCGGATATGGTTTGCGGCAGAACTGAATAGGGTCTGGATCTGAGCCTGGAACCACCTCAATCCGCACCGCGTAAATAATAGGCAAAAGCTCATTAGCATGGTAAAGCCATTAATGCAACAGATAGGAAGGATTCAGTGTGTGGTCGCTGTGCATTCGAGTCAACCCTGCAATCCACCCTGTCTGATTTAGGGGACGATGCCTGCTAGTCGTCCTATGGGCACGGTATTTCGATTGAATTTTCGCTATGCTTGCGCCCTTAGGAACAGCATCGAAATGTACATGTCCCGGGATAATGGTCAGCATAAATTGCATCGATGAATTCCCCGAAAGATTGATGACGGACATGAATTTTAATTTCAAGCTGCAGATGGATGATTTTAATTGTTTTGGGTTTTTTTCCGTCTTCGGGAAATTGATGGCTGTGTAGGCTTTTCATTTGTATGCTGCGAGTATATTTTTGAGACTTGCAGACAGAGGGTCACCCAGCGCCTCATAGTAATAATAACAAGGTTCTAAGGTGGAGTTGGTGGCCACCGTACAGCAAAATTCAGTTGTCGGTACGACTCCTTTCAAGTGCCTTTTTTTTACTGCAATTAATGCACGAGAAGTCATAACGCGGCATTGCGAAAGGGCACCACCTAATAGTCCTTGATGTACTACTGCTGAGTAAGTTTCACAACGCCAAGAGTAAAGATCCCGAGTTATTCGAGTTATTCCGACTCTCAGGAACCATCTAGGGTTCCCTAGTGCAGCAATTAAATGCAATTTTTGTGCAGTTGGCTGAATTTATTCACTAGCAATGCAAATTATATGAACTTCGCGCTTGTTGATGTATCGTTGTTGTTTTTTCCCAGTGTCCTTCGGTTTTTCCTTTTGTCAGCCGTCCAGCTACCGCTTCATGCATATCCACTTAGACTTAAACTTCTACTCGAAAAGGACCCAGTGTTTTAGAAACATGCAATTAGAGAAACAAAATTTAGTCAAGTCCTTAGAATATTGTCGGACTACGCTTTTGTCGTTTGCTGGAAAAGCGTTTTAAAAGTGCCAGCAATTAAAACAAAAATGAGAGAATAGTAAATTAATAACTTTCAAGGCGTCCAAAAAAAGCTAAACGAGTTTTAAATGTGTTGAAAAATTAATATTTTCTGCTTTACGCTTGCATAAGTCAAACAGTTGGTAGCGAATTGCATTGTCCATACTAAGCATAAACGTATTTTTACAATTCATTATAAATTCGAAAGGTGAAAGTAATCCTTTAGTTATGCTGTCAATCTAATGACCCTTGGTTTGATTTACCATCAATTTAGTCGAAGTTATCAAGCTAAACTACACTCAACGTAATGAAATTAAGTGTGAAGTGTGTTTAGGGAGTGTATTGGAAAAAAAGAAGATAAGACAAACTAAATTAAGAGTCCACACAGCAAACGTAAACGTAATTACAGGGCAAGTACGCTTCGGATGACTGGCGGAAAAAATAACATTAGTGGGAATTTGGTGCGTAAAAGATCGATTGTGCATGGCGCGCCATCCTGCATGAACCAGAGGTCGTCCAAATCCATGTCTTCAATTTCAGTAAAAAAAAAGTCGGATAACATGGCTCTGTAACGTTCGCCGTTGACCGAAACGTTGTTGTTGTTCCCACTCCCACTCACTTTGGAAATAAGTTTTCAATATTTCCCAACGTTGTTCAAGCGTAAAGCGACTCTTTTCGTTCCGCGGAGGTATGATACTGACTTTCTGTCAAGATTTCAAGCGGGAAACAGCTTTCAGTGTCAAAATAACCTATGATTTAAAAAGAAACCACTAGATGGCACACCCTGTATACGGGAGACGAGAATAATATGTATTTTACATCGTAGTTTAAGTTGACCCTGTTGCTATACAATTGCTACTTTTACAGTTTTGTGATTGTTGTTTTAAAGTCTAGAAATAAAATTTTCAAATTTAGTGGTATTCTGAACATTAACCGTTAAAAGGTCTAATGGGATGTCGAATTATCTTTTACTTCTATGGGTTTCAAATATTAATCGCCAAAAAAGTGATTTAAGCATTTACGATATTCATCCCCCAATGGGGTGTAAGGTAGTTGCGCAAGTTTACCTTAATTCCGACAAATATTGTAAGTACACCCAACTCTGTTTTTAGACGATAGATACGTTCCAACAAAAATCGTGTATAAAAAAACAGTGTAAAAAAGACATGCTACTCATAGTAAAATCGTAGATATGTTCCACAATTTACAAGAACCGTGCATGTTGAAAAAATAATTACATGCTGTTCAAAAAAATCGTACAAAAAAAACCGTGGCTACGCTCGCTTTGCTCACGTTGTTCCATCGCTCCTGTTACTCCCGTTGATCCCATTTCTCCCGTTGATCCGTTGCTCCTGTTTCTCACGATGCTTCTGTTACTCCCGTTGCTACCATTTCTCCCGTTACTCCCATTTCGCCCGTTGCTCCGTTGCTGCCGTTACTCCATCCTCTATCCACCATCCTCCATCCCCCATCTCCAATCCACCATCCTCCATCCTACATCCTCTATCCACCATCCTCTATCCACCATCCTCCATCCACCATCCTCCATCCTCTATCCACCAACCTCTATCAACCATTTACCATCATCCATCTACCACCCCCCATCCTCTATCCTCCATCCTCTACCCACCATCCACCATTCTCCATCCACCATCCACCATCCCCATCCACCATCCTCCATCCACCATCCTCCATCTTCCATCATCCATCCTCTATCCACCATCCACCATCCTCCATCTACCATCCCCTATCCTCCATCTTCCATTCTCCATCCTCTATCCACTATCCTCTATCCACCATCCATAGTCCAACTTTACCATTTAGTAATAGGAACGCAACAACTAAAACACCGAAATCGAACAAACTGCCGCTAAATCATATGAAAAATTCTCAAATGTTGAAATAACTCGCGTACCACCAATTGTTAAATGATTTTGTTAACGCAGAAACCATCTCGGACGTGCCCTCAACAAATCACCAAAGTTTCATCGCAATTGAATGAGTGGTTTAGGAGCGTATACGGGTCAGACAAACAAACATTCATTTTTATATATAGATATTTATTAAATAAACAATATTCAATTTTAAAAAATTCGTTAGTAAAAATTCAAAAATATAAGTTTTATGGCAAAGGAAGCATTTGTAACACAATCCATTATCGTATAATTTTTCCATGCATCTACGATCGTCATGTTTTTTCCTTCACTGATTGTAAAATATATTTAAATGCTAGCTAATAAATTTTGAATGTTGCTATTATACCCTGATCCAATGGCTGAATCAAGGATGTGATATTAGGCTGCAAAAATACCAATTGGATATTTGGATAATCTAGCACAGGATGACTGGGAGCATTATCGACGAGTAAAATTACTTTGAATTCAAGAACTTTTTGTTTTATATATGTATTTCTTGACTTCAGGAACGAAGCGTTCGTAGAGCCATTTTTTGAATAAATCGGCCGTCATCCATGCCATTTTATTTGTCATCCAATGAATTTTTTTTTTGCTATCGTGTTAGAACAAGAATTTCGTGTAAAAAAGTAGTATTTGTTCTTCTTCATGGGCCGTTTTATTTCAGAATCGTGTAAAAAGAGAGTTGGGTGTATAACGAGATATTGACTTCAGTTTTACTTCTACAGACTTTAAAGCCCATGATCCAAGCAGTGCAGTGCTGCATGCAGTAGCATTGCCCACATACAATTTGCATGCTCCATAATCCAATCAATGCATTACAGTAAATATTCCGGCATGCAGTAACTCAAATTTTGCTCTCTGTGCAAATTTTGTATAGCGCTGTGTAAGGCCAGCGAACAGTCAAATAAAAGACGTACTAAACTAATGGGATTTTTCTGGAGGGAAATTTGAATTTTGAAAGATTTAGATCAGGAAAATTATAGTAAGCTTAGAGATATTTGTATTTATCATATGATATCTCTTTCCTCGACACTATACAGTCAGTCACACTGATATTGGCACACCCATAATTTTTTTAGATTTCTTCAAACATGTTTAAAATAAACAATGTTTTTAGATTTAATTTAACATAATGTATAATTTGCCAATGTATTATGTTAAAAATAACAAAAAAGAAACGTACTTCATTATAAAACTAGATACAAAATTAACTAAAATTAAATGCATGGTCATAATTTTCATCACATGGTTATTGGCACGAACAAATATTTCATTTGATAAACGATCAATTTCAGCTTGTCAATACTTCGTTGGATAACCCTTTTGTTTAATAATTGCAGCTAATCGTCGGGGCATTGATTACACCAATTTGGTTGTAACTTGTTCCATTCTTCAAGCAATCGACCTAAATTCACTAATATTCGAAATTTTATGGTTTCTAATTTGACGTTCCAACTCATTCCATAAATTTTCGATGGGGTTGATATCTGGCGATTGGGGTGGAGTTTCTATGACCTTAGGGCAGGCAGTTGTACAATAGCCACTCTCGTACAACGAACAACTTGTGTTTGGGATCGTTGTCTTGATAAAATTGAAATCGATCAACGATACCCATTTTATGTGCACTGTCTTTCAAATTCAATTTTAAAATGTTTAAAAAATCCATTTTATTCATTATGCCCTCAATAAAATTCAAGTTGCCAACCGCATAGTACCAAAACCATCCCCATACCATTACGCTTCCGCCGCCATGTTTCACTGTAGGTGTTAAGTTTTCCTTTTGAAGTGCCGTATTTGGCTTTCGCCATATTTTTTGCCGTTCTGAATATTTTTACGTTGACAATTTGACATGGCATGCATCTGCTACAGTGCTGCATTGATTGGATCATGACAAATATATCACTTCATTTGGACGCAGTACTGCATGCAGTGCTGCATTGATTGGATCATGGTCTTAAGAATGCAGTGCTGCATTGATTGGATCATGGGCTTAAGTATTGTCCTTCCCAGTAGGCGAGCATAATTGCTATGCTTCCTCTTCCTCAAGCTGTTTTTTTATTTAAGGAGTCATTTCGGTTTTCCCAAGCTGGTTCGACTTCTTGATGAAGTTCAACACCTTGGCTAGGTCAAGATCTATGAGCTCCTCACCCCTTGTGGAATGAACACCCAATGTAGTCAGTCGTTTTTATGCAAAAGCTGGGCATTCACAGAAGGAGTGATGTGCGGACACATCCTCCTCGCATCATTGGTGACTTATTGGTGAACTTGGGATCTCTATCCTCCATAGCTGCTCGCTCAATCTACAGTAGCCTATTGCCATAGCAACTATGTTAGTGAGATCTCTTCGTTTAAGTCTTACATTTTTTGATTGTCTACAGTGGTCCAGATTGTTCCATTCAGTGAGCTCCTGTGCACATCTGATTTAATTCCACAGTATGCTCAGGACCACTACCGCTACCGACACTGCCCGTGCAAGCATGTCGGCGACCTTGTTTCCTGGTATGTCGGAGTGTCTAGAAATTTAGGCTACAGTAGTAAAGTGCTTTTCCCCAATTTATTCAGCTTCCCAATACCCTCCACAACAAGTCATGAAGAGACTGTGGTCGAGTCTAGGGATTTAACGTCTGCGTGACGTGACTGTCCTTGTTTTTTCAACCATTTTTAAAATGTTTAACAAAAAGTTCTAACAGTCTAAGCACTACTTTGTTATTTTTGCATAAAAGTTCGGGTGAGTTTAAATTTGAGAAGCGAACAAAATTCGCGGCTATCGCCGGAACAAAAACATTTAAAATGTGTTTTTTATGTTATCAGCCACATAGTAACTAACTAAACTTTTAACGCGTTTTGTACTTCCACTCAAAAAATAATTAAATTGTGCCCGGACTGTCGGCAGATTTTTATTTTCTAAATTAAAGTGCATATTAACACCTACGAAAAAAGTACAAAAATTACCACACCATTCTGTGATATTTTTATGCCTCAATCTACTGCTTTCGAAGAGCCAGGTGAAATTGTAAACGGCCTCAGTTTTTTTTTTTGCTACGTGGCGGTATTTTCATAAAACCACCCCCGAACAATTTCGCTTGAGCGAAAAAAGACACGTATCCCTGGGCGGCAAAAATTTGCGATAAGGGGTGTAGGGTGTGCAAATTGTCATCGGCTTACGCATATTAGAACTTCTGTTTTTATTTGCTTTGAAGGTGCCATAAGGCCGATATGGCAGAGAGACAAAAGTGATGGTAATGCTTCGACCAAATTGGTGTGATGAAGAATAATGACAGGTAATATTTGAATTTAAGCATTTGTAGCGAATACGTAATTCTGCAGGTAACAGAAGTAACCGTACCACGAAAGGTATTCTGTGTGTTTGTGTACTGTTTTCGTAGCATTTTTGTCGAGAGCATATGGCCACAGGTTTAGATCGTTACAGTAATCATCTTTACGGTAGAAAATATCTTATCATGAACAATTTTCCTTAGCAGCAACTGTATAGGTAGGTAGATGGATACAGATGACAAGATTCACGACTAAGCAGGTGTGGCTGCAATTATATCCGGAATTAGGGTGATAAGTTTCATGACGATTGTTACATTTTGCAGCCATTAATACACGGCTTGTGAGGAAGTTGTGAAAAAAAAGTGTTGTAACATAATTTCACCTGGAGTAACTATATACGACGCACTAACAAAAACATCAAATTGTCTTGATTGTTGCCTATACGTCATTCTTACGACATTCACAGAGTGTAGTTTCATATTACACGGGAAGATCGCAGATTTTAAGTGGAGTTAAAGTTTAAAATTTTAAACACATATTTTTGTTGAAGACACCAACTACGTATCATTTACCGTTATCAAGGTACGCTCAAAACCGATTTAAATCTTGCTTGCCATTGCAACTGCAATGCAAGAGTCGTTTCCGTCCGCAGTTTTACTCAACGAATGGAAAATAGATAAAGTTACACCAGTGGCGGTCATAGAGGGAGGCCATAGGGGCCATGGTCCTCCTGAAAATTTTTTCAACCAACGTTGATTTATGTTATCTCATCTGCTTAAAATAAAAATTATATTAGACTATTAGATACACTTATTAAAGTATACTCGTATTGTGTCCACTATGTAAGTACATCTGATTTCCCCTAATGTCTTTCTTTAATCCTTCTTTTGTCTCCTAATCGAAAATAATACTACTAATTTAAAATATTTCAATGGAAAAGTATTATAATTGAATTTCGAATATATACTATATAAATATACTTCAATCAATTTGATTTAACAAAACAAACACTTCTGATAAGGAGGTATGTAAGTGCCCAATATTGAATTTAAGATATTTAAGATTTGGATAGAGTACGAACACGATCCCATTGGAACGGCAGTATTGATTTGGCACAAGTAGCACCTTTATTTTCACAAAAACTAGTCCCGGAGTAGATTTCAAATTTATTCATATGTATGGGTATCCAGTATAACTTAATAGTTTTGCCGAAATCATTAGATTTCTGCAAATCCTGTTTGAAATCTTTTGTTGTAACCATAGCTATGAGATAATTAAGAGTATTTTCAGTAACTACTACTACTCCACACATATTAATTTTTTGAATACTGATTAACATCAACAGATTTAAAACTCGATTTGGCGCAATCTCAAGATTTCGATAAGATTCTATTAAATTCCAAAATTTGAATGAATTTGAGATCTAATCGGGTGAAAAGGGTAGTTCAAAAGATAAAAATAACTTTAAAAATCTTTTAAAGTAAATTAAAAAATTTAACATCATAGTCATGATCAATCAAATGTTTCAGAGCGTTATGCACGCTTTTCGAGTTTTCAAAATCTACTTGCCAAAACCTTACGATGTAAATCAGCTATAAGAGACTGCTCGTGAAGTTATTATAATTTAAAATAGTATTAGAGAATTTTCTGGTATTTTTTTTAATTTTGAATCAGGAGAGTAGGCTAGGTAAGGGTATTGTAGTGTAACTTAATAACTGGGGTTATCATTTCTTCGTAGTCGGCCTGAAGTCTTTAGATTTTACGATACAGGCTTCGGATTGCAATGCCCAATCTTCGGTTTCATCAAATATGTATGAAAGTTAAGCTATTAAAAATTGAATACACTACTTTTCTAGTGGTCTTAAAACTGCGGGTTACATTGATTAAATATATTATAGAACAGAATTGACGAAATTACGAGATTTTGATAAAACTATCAAAATATTCTAGATTTCTCATACATTTAAGAGATTTTAAAGAATTTTTGAACTTCTAAATTTTGTCGAAAATGAGATCGAATTCTACTAAACAGCTTTTAAATTTTATTGATCAAGCTTTGGAATCAAATAATTTTATTTTTTAGTTCCTGCTTATGCTATTAAATTTACAAATTGCTTAGATAATACAATACAGATTAAAATTTTTGCTACTATATAGTCAGCTGATAAATTAAAAAAAATTCAACGGAATGTGTTCTGAGCGATGTTAGTGCTTGTCGAGATTCCGAACTCTATTATAATTACCTAAATCTGGCGATGTAAATTAGTTATTAGATGCGGAAATGAAAGTTGATATTTTCGAGCAGTAAGAACCACAGCGACCATAACATTAGCACAATTTCCATCCTCACTGTACTAGCGGCTAACCACCACACCCAGTCTCTCTACAGTACCTACTGAACGTTAGTGGCCCCCCTCTTGGGAAAGCAATATGACCGCCACTGGGTTACACCCATTTTGGAAAAAGGTGATAAGATGATTTGCTTCTGCTATCGTCCAATATCGCTCACATCTGTCGTATGTAAAACAATGAAAAGGATAATCGCCTATGAAATTTGGAAGAACATCAGTGAACGTAACCTTATATCTGACTGTCAACATGGCTTTGGTAACCCTATTGGATGCGAAGCCAAGAGGTGTTTTGTACTTAGATTTTGAGAAGGCATTTGACAAAGTCTCCATCAAAAGACTCCAATTTAAGCTTGATCACTATGTAATTCGATCAAGGAATTCATTACAGATGGATATCGTCAAGTTCGAATCGGCAATTCACGCTCCCGTTCACATGAAGTACTAAGTGGTTGGCCTCAAGGATCAGTTCTAGTGCCAGTTCTTTTAATAATTTATACCGCTGAAATACGAAATGAAATATGACTGATTCATGCATCTTTAAAGATGCCTTCTTTATTACGTCACACAAGAGTTTACGAATAATCGGTCTATCGGCTAATTCCTCATGCGGGCATACCTATGTTAAAAGAAATGGAGCCTTCCATGGAAGGCTTCCCTTCCACTATGCATGATTGTGAAAACCCACACACACCAGCCCAACTGAACTTCCCTATAAACCAAACATCGATGAAGAGGCGATGAAGAAGCAGCGAACAGTTTCGAAACTTGTCGCTGAAAAAATATTATCAGTTGGGAACGAGTTCAGCTATGTACTTGCTGTCTGTGAATACGTGTGAGGTATTCGCATTTCTTTCTTCCTCGTACTGAAATGCATCCGACCATCTCATCCGCACTCGTCGACATGAGAGATCTCCTATCGCGCATTGTATTTGAAATTGGAATGAGCAAGAACGAGATAGCAATACGTGCACTCACTGAAGAGTATGTATGAAGGAAGTATGAAGTAGACCTGACCAATCATCGATGAAAGGTAGGCCTGACCTATAGGCGAATTATGCCTTACCGGTCGACACTGCACCGATGGACGGCATCTGATCATATTGGAATAGAATTTTAGTGGTCGACGACTAGTACAATCAAAAGACAGCTTTCAATCGACTAGTGCAATCGAAAGATGAATTTCATAGCACTAGTCGTCAGAGTTATGGGTTCCGGCATCATGTTCGCAAAAGAAACTATAGCGCTCTGCGCAGTTGAACATCTGAGTTTGCAATGGCATTTTCCGGCGGGTACGCACTTGATGATAATTTACGTGTCGTGTAGATCGTTTAGTCTTTTTCTCTCGCTAAAGGCGGAACAGGTCGGCATGTTTATATTCTTGAGGAGAAGTTAGGGAAATATTTGTTTTTCGTTTTTCGCCACAAACACAAGCGCACGAGTTAACATAGTAGTAGTTTGTACATAAGAACCCATGAATTTTTCGTGTTTTTGGTTTATAGGGATTCTACCTGACTAGTGTGTGACTAAGTAAACGGCTGTTTAGAGAAGGAAACCCACACACACCAGTCCAACCGAACTTTTGCTTGACTAGTCAACTGAACTTCCGGTCAAGGTTGCCAGGTCAGGCTATTTGTCGCCAATTGGCTACACAGGAATTGTTGACGCTACAAAAAAATCATACTTTTGATTTATCTGAATCGGCGAATTATGGGCTATCTTTAATTCGACAAATTTTGGGTTATCTTGATACATATTTAATTCTATTGTGAATGGTTTGTACATCGATTCCCAGCAGACTATACGAACAAGAATACCGGATAAACACCGTAGAATTCTAGGGTACGATGTCCGCAGTCGCCGTATATGTCTACGTATAGTTTGGCAGTGACCTAAACGTAAAATATTTACGGCGATTCTACGTTTAATATTTTAGGTGCTTATACGTAAAATACGTACGTTCTTTCAAAATTCACTTCATTTCTACGAGTATTTGCTCGCACATGTTTTTCACTTCCGCCATTTACATAGAGAAATTTAGTATTTGAAATTTGATTTATGCAGTCCTGACGCTGAACTAGCTGCCAAATTTCCAACCCTTCCATTCTAAATGTAGGAAAGTATAAAAAAAATTGTGTATGAAGATGTGTATGTGTATGAAATATACTTGAATTGTGACTAATACTAATAATACGAAACGAAATACTAATGTAGGATCTATAATTTAGCGTAGCAACTAGTGATGGGATAAATCGTTCATTTCATTAACCCAGTATGATCGAATCATTTCGTTGAAGTGATCGATTCAAAAGATTCGGTCATTTGGGTTAATTGGATGATTCAGCAAAAATGACCGACCGAGCGAAATGACTCGCGACTTTAGGATAATTTTGGTACAATGTGATGACCAAAAAAAAACAGGTCGTCAGTGTATACGTACTACGTTAAAAGCTTTTTCCAGTGATCGCTAACCCAAAAGACCGACCGACCGAATCATGGAAGTGTTCGAACACCGAAGTGACCGAAATGACTCAAATGACTCGCTAACCCAAATGACCGACCGACCATTTGGGTTAGCGAGTCATTTAGGTTAGCTGTCACTAGAAAAAGCTTTTAACTCGAGTTTTCGAGTCGGTCGGTCTTCGGTGGTCAGTATATTCGAAGTTCGAAGGCAGTGTAAGCGTATGATTAGACTTCGGAGTTCGGACACTGTAGGGGAATAATGCGCCAAGAGGAAATCGAATTCGATGGTCGGTTTTCGAGGAAAAAATCAATTCTAATGATTTAATTTTTGGAATATATAAAGAGTGCACGATTAATGAATGAATTTGAATATTTAAAATCAGTAGGAAAATTGTTTGGTTTCGATTTCGATTTTCTCTTGGCGCATTTTCCCCAAAGTGTCTATAATAGAATTATTCGCTAGCTTCGAGCACCGAGTACCGACCGACACGAAATCCGAATAGAAACTTTTGGCGTTCAACGTCGGGTACGATACCAGAATATTTTTTCTAGTGACCGATTGAACGAATTGCTTCATTTCACATGACTCGAGTTAATTCGAGCATAGCACTGAATCGGTCCTTTCGACCGAATCGTTCGCGACCGACCCATCACTAGTAGCAACGACGAATAATCAGCGAAGATGACGATGAACAATCAACGAAGATGGCGATGAACAATCAACGAAGACAACGACGAACAATCAACGAAGATGACGATGAAGAATCAACGAAGAACGATGCACATTCAACGAAGGACGATGAAGAATCAACGATGAACGAGATTATCGAGAAAAAGTTGTTGCTGTAGTACGACGTGGACGCGGGCGCGACGCCGAGTTTTTTCACTATATATTTTGTTACTTGTATAATTACGGAAATAAATTCCATTAACTAAAGAATCGTATAATCATTCTCGTGATCCCACACTAATAATACTAACGTAGAGAGGATAATTTCCCAAATGAATTTGATAAAAAAGCTTAGAAACATTGGGTGTAATTTTAGGAATTAGAACTCGAATTCAGTTAACCAGTCTATGTTGCAAAGATTTTCCAATCACGAAGGAGATCTTAAGTCTACTTTACAACAGCATATATCAAATTCAAACATCAGAGGACAGAACAGGAAACAATTATATATGGCAAGAATTTCGCTCCAATATAATTCGCAGATTATAAAATAGGTTTCCATATCGCTATATAGAATAATCCTCAGCAATACCACCAGCTGTAAGGGTGTTTCGGATTTAGGCATGATACACCCTCTGACAAGTCTATGCCCGCCGATGACGAAACAGCTTCTTCGGACCTAGTCCAACACAGTCTTATAAACAACTGGCCTATCCAGTGAAGGTTTTCCAACTGTCATGCCCTCAGGGACAGCGATTAATGAATTTTTACAAGTGACCACTTAAATTAAAGTTAAAATTAAATTCAAATTCGCAAACAGATTTAAAAAAAATTTGAGCCCAGGAGAGCGGAAGTTCATTGGGGGGGACTTGGAGGGTACGTGGTGGGTACGAAACGTACCCACCACGTACCCCCCAATGGGTATCAGCACAAAGGCTGAGATTTTTACAAGTGACCACTTAAATTAAAGTAAAAATTAAATTCAAATCCGCAAACAAATTTAAAAAAAAAAATTTCAGCCCAGGAGAGCGGAAGTTCATTGGGGGGGACGTGGGGGGTACGTGGTGGGTACGAAACGTACCCACCACGTACCCCCAATGAGTATGAGCACATAGGCTGAGATTTTTACAAGTGACCACTTAAATTAAAGTTGAAATTAAATTCAAATCCGCAAACAGATTTAAAAAAAATTTGAGCACAGGAGAGCGGAAGTTCATTGGGGGGACGTGGGGGGTACGTGGTGAGTACGAACGTACCCACCACGTACCCCCCCAATGGGAATGAGCACATAGGCTGAGATTTTAACAAGGGACCACTTAAATTAAAGTCGGGGATTTCGTGTTGGGGTTTCACACCAGAAACTCTACTGACGCCGGAAAACAACAAAAACTTAAACAAATTTGCTTCTATGGTAGCTTCTCACCATGAAAAATTCCATTCTTAATTATACAAGAGTTACTAGAAAAAGAAGCAGAGTTTAAATTTTCATATTTTTGTTCTTACTCTTTGTTATTAATGAACTATTATATTCATTTTGTTTTTTTTTCTTAATTTTATCGATATAGTGGATATATAATATTAAACTTAAAATTTTAGAAATGTATTTTCGTATCTATTATAATATTTATTTGCCTTTTTGTATAAGAATTTACTATGATCCGTTTATTTAAAATTGGCGATTTTGGGCTACTCGGCGTTTGAAAATTGGCTACTCCGCCTCTTGAAAACCTGGCAACCCTGCTTCCGGTGACTACTGAACAACTGGATAGAGAAGATAATAGAGTAAGTGAACACTTCAATGAAAGGAGTAGTGACTAGTGAGTGACCAGGCGGATGTAATTACCATCTGCACAGAAACCCTTCACCGATCGTCTTGCTGCCACTTTGACCAAGCAATTATTAAAAAAATACAAACATATTGAAATGTTTCTGGTTTTCTCTCACTATCTCTAACCTTTTATGCCATAGACCATCTCCACACATGCTTATTCGTAGTAGCGACTAAAGACTACTGAACGGCGAGTTCAATTGAAGTACTTCACGAATAGTGACTAGTGACTGACTAATGACTACTGAACTGCGAGTAGAGAAAAGATGAAAGGAACACTTCAATTGAAGTACTTCACTGAACTTACTCTTTAACGTGAGTAACTAGTTGTGAAGTACTTCACTGAAATGAACTGTTTTGCCATCTCTATTCGAAACGGATTCAGTCAATACCAGAAATCGTAACATTATTTGTCCTCCTGCAGCATTACTTGATGTATACTATCGCTCCCTTCTGTCCAGGCTCCGAAAGATGCAAGACGAACTCCAGCTCCAATCTATTTCCACTTCCTATTCATCTTTCATCATAAAACTTAAGCAATTGCTTCTTTTACTTACTTTAATTTGTAAAACTTTACTTATGTAACTTGATTCCTCTAAGCTATTGAAGAAGTGAAATGTATTTTTTGTTCAATGGTTTTTAATTAAATTAAATTAAAAAATTATGTTATAGAATTTAATCGACGTGGAAAATTGCCAGCTTTCAATTTCTGCTAACACCATACCATGCCATGTATTATACTATGCCTTTATTAAACTAGAGAAAGCAAACTTGGCTCCTTTTGGTTAATTATTCTATAAAATTTCCATTAGCCTCTGACTCTGCCATTTTATACTTGCAATCAAGCACGATTAAAAAACATCAATCCAGCTACAGCTCTTCTCTCCCAACCGTTGCACTAATCCGGCCAAATTCTTTCTAAACTGCAGAAATTCCTGAGAAAGTTTTTCTCTATGGGAGCAAACACGGAATGTCGTTATTAGACCACACCATCCCCAAAAAATGTGGAAATTAAAATTCCACTCCAACTTCAAGGTATCCGGCAAAACTATCTAATGAGATACGAGTACATTATGCAATATCTAGATGAATGTGCGACCCTTGACATACCTGAAATGTCAGAAATTCAATTCAGAATTATCTCACACTTGCTGGTCCGTCCTCGTCCTTGCCAACCGCTATGACCACGCTTCTGGCAATTGTTCTTGTAAATAAAAATAAAATTCCTGATTTATATTTTCGCAAGTTCTGATAAAACGCTAGGGCGTTTGCTTGAAGGGAGATATTCGTCGACAAAAATAGCGTTCCGCAAATAAGCGTGCTCTGTTTATCTCCAAACAATCAAAACCAATACCACGCCACTTCCGTTTAAATTTTTTTGTTTTCTTCCGTTCGGTCTGTTTTATAAGCAGGAACTCTTCCAGATGTATTTGCCGACGAGGTCTCCGCAGTGATGTCAAAATCAGAAGGACGAAAAAAGCTTCTGCCCATCTCCAATATCCTTTGATTTTTTCCTTCTCAAAATTATCACTGCCGTTGTTTATTTGCATCGAGGATTAAAAAAAAAATCGACAATGGCACCTACACAGGACACCGGCAAAAGTACCTGGCTAGAGAGAGGTAAAATCAATAAAAAACTTTGAATACCCATTTTGGAGTTTTATCACCTCTTGCTGGTGGCATTTCAATAGGGAACTTGCCTTAATATTGGCAGCAGAATTCGTATATCCTTGGCAAAAAAAAGATCCGGCCAATTTACATCCGTAATTCATAAAGAACCCGATAATTTCAAAACCAACTTATAAATGTTACTTCAAAGTTACACTACCCTACTTTATTACATATATGGTAAATACTAACTTTGGACAAACTACAATTTAAACAAAAATAAAGAAGCAATTTTACTTTCAACTTTTAAGGCAAATCGAAACTTAAATATTTAAAACTACACAAACTTTTCATATTGGAATTTAGTGGTGCCCTAACTTTCTCCAATCCCTAAGTAGTCATTTTCCCATTTATTGCCACAGAAAAACAAAATACTAAGAATAATTTTTTTGTTGTGTCACATACTGTGCAAATACTTTAAACTTTTTCCGTCAATTTTTGCAATCGTGACCGGAAAAATTCGTTGATCATTGATTTTTCTCAGAAAACCTCAATATTAATATGTCAATTTAATTTTTTGTATATGCCATATTATTATACAAAAGCTGCATACATATGTGTGACTTAGGTTTTACTACTTTGCAAGTAGTAAGTGAAAAATGGTTATAGTTAAAAATCTAATATGCAATAAAGTGACCCTTGTTAAACAAAACTGATAAAATTAGTTAGACTCTAAGTAGTAAAAGTAGTAATATTTTAAAAATTTCGACATAATTATTACACTTAATGGGTGTGATAGATAAAACTGGGTTACAGTTAATTGTCTTGTTTAATCAGGTACCTAACTAAATAACAGGACTATAAAAGCAAAAATAACTGACGTTTTTATTAATTTCAGCTAGAAAAGTAAAAGTAGAAGATATCAAAAAAGTTCAGAATATAATTTCAAAATGTCTACGTACTTCAATGAAGAATATGCAGAGATTTTGTTCATCTATGGATTGTGTAGTGGAAACGAGCGGCATAATTGGAATATCATCATAGACATCGTAATAGACGAATACCTGCTTGGGTATATCAGGACGTTTACGAAAGAATTCGGGAAACAGGTAGACCCTTAGGACATGAATAGCAAATGCAAATCCTGTACCGCATATCGCTGTCCAACACGTCGATTAATCGGTATCAGACGCTTGGCATAAAAGTTTAAAATCTCTAAGTGGAAAGCTTGGAGTATTTTAAAAGCAGAACGCTTGCATTCCTACTATCACACACCAATGCAGGAGCTGCTACCCAATGATTTATCCTAAAGGATGAAGTTTTGCAATTGACTGTTTGAGCGACAATTAGGAGACTAAAATTTTATGAAGAACATTCTTTGGACGGATGAGTCCCAATTCACTATAGACGGTATCATAAACTTTTACAACCTACATACGTGGGCTAAGAGAAATCCACATATACAAGAAGAGCAGCATCATTTTAGCACGGATTCAGTATAAATTTATCGGCCACTTTGTTGAGAATTTCATTGGATCTATTAGTCTTCCATCTATGCTAAATGGCTTCAATTACTTAAACTTTTTTAACAAATGATCTACAGCACTTATTGGATGAGTTTTTGAAAATCGAGCGTGGTTAATTCAGCAGTGGGTTGCTGAATTAACCACACTCGATTTTCAAAAACTTCGACGTCGCAACTTTATTATTTTTTGGATAGAAGTCCGGAACGCTTTTAATGCTGAGATGCGGTGTAGGTTACTACGCGACTGATAACCTAAAGTAAAATGTTCCAACAGTCTGGGCGCAACTTTATTATTTTTTCGGAACGAGTTTAATTCTGAGATGCGGTGTAGGTTACTATGTGACTGAAAACCTAAAAAAAAGTTCGGGAAGCGGTTAAAATGGGGTCGCGCTAGAATACTTACGCCGCTGCCTCATATAACATATGAATTACATAATTGGGTCATACACCTGGACGAGATCTAGTCCTAGTATAATATCAGTTGTTACGCCATTAGAAGGTTTTTCGTGATTTGGTTTTGGGCCATTACATGAAATCGGAAATGCATTTGTAGGCGATTATAAAAAAAATCTGTCGAAGTGCAAACCAATCTAATATCTCATCCTGAGAAATATGTCGAAAGCCTTACATCCTATTGGAGTTGAATAACAAACATCCTGAAATCAACTTTTTGACGATTATGTAGGAAGCCTTAGGAAGTAAAAATGAATTCGACATCTCATTAGAACTAAGAAAGATGTAAGAATTTGTGAAAACATATGCAACCCCCTTGCACCCACTTTGGGGTTGAATATCCAAAAATCCTGAAATGAGTTTTTTGATATATATAAAGAAAGCCAGAGGCAGTAAAAACCAATCCGATGTCTTATGACTCCTAAGAGATATGACGGAATTCGTAAAAACGTATTCAACCCGTTTTTACACTCTTAGGGGTTGAAAAGGAGAAAACTTGAAAAAGTTGATTATTAAATAAGCCCGAACTCGTGAAAATGTATACATCCCCTTTACACCACCTTGGGGGTTCAATTTTAAAAAATCCTGAAAATGCTTTCTAGGTATTTCTATGAAGAACATGTAGAAAAAAAATGAATTCAATATTTTGAAAGACCTAATAGATATGACGAAAATCGTGAAAATTATTAAAATAATAAAGTAAAACGAGGAAGCTATTTGGGACGTTATTTTTTAGGTTGTCAGTCGCATAGGAACCCACATCGCATCTCAGCATTAAACGCGTGCCGGACTTCTTCCCAAAAATAATAAAGTTGCGTCCAGACTATTGGCAGATTTTTACTTTGACTGTGTCCGGGACTACCTGTAATATGTTACATTCGCGTAGTGTCTCGTAATATTCAAGGAAAACATTCATTGCTAGCTTCTACCGACTTTTTAGACAATGTTGAACTTGTAATTTATCGAAAGTGTAAGTGGTTATTTGATTTTGATTAAAATATAGGGTGTTTTTTTAGGTGCATGAGAACTTAAAATTATAATACAAGACAGAAATATTGTTGGAATGAAATTTTTTTATTATATTCTAGTAGATAATTTCATGGCATTTATTTTTTATTTTGTCCGCCGCGGCTACGAGTTACATAGTCCATTCGATCAGTTCAATTTTTAACAACTTTTTCCAATAAATCTGGCCGTATGGCGTCAATAGTGGCTTGAATATTGGCTTCCAATGCTGCAAGAGTTGCTGGTTTGTCGGTATAAATGCATGACTTAATATAGCCCCATAAAAAGTAATCCAGAGGCGTTAAATCGCACGAACGAGGGGGCCAGTTAACAGAACCACTTCTGGAAGTCAAGTTGTCACCAAATTGATTTTGCAATAAGTCGAATGTTAAGCGCGCTGTATGGCAAGTTGCGCCGTCTTGTTGGAACCAAATGTCGACGATGTTTAGCTGATTAATTTTTGGAAACAAAAATTCAGTCAGCATGGCTTGATAGCGCTGGCCATTCACCGTAACTGCAGCTCCTTCCTCATTTCGAAAGAAATAAGGAACGATGATGCCGCCAGCGTGTAAACCGCACATTTCTTTGTCTTATTGATGGTTTTGAATCGATAAGGGTAAAATTAGTGCAAAAACGAAAAATAATTGCACGAATTGCTTGCTCACTAGGCCGATTATGTTGACCGTAAAATGGACGAAGTGCTCTATGAACTTCGCGAACAGATTTATTTTTTTCAAAGTAAATTTCCAAAATTTGGAAGCGTTGTTCTTGTTCATGATAACTTGCCAAACCTTACTGAACAGAAATGTCAACACAGTTTGACATTCTCAGCTGTCAAACCACAGTTATCGATATCGATAGTTCTCATGTACCTAAAAAAACACCCTATAGTTGCCAATGGCCCTGTTTACACCCAGCATTTAGGACGCGGCCTATAGCTCAAATGCGATCTTAATTATTTAGGACGCCTGCTGTAAACACTTCATAGGCGATCTGATCTAGCGTCAGGTCGGGGCTCGTTCATTTGTTATCTGACCTAAAATAGGTCGTTTGATTTTTGGGTGTAAACGTTATTCTCCCTAAATGGTTTTTTTTGCATTTTAATACATCAGTGGTACAACAATTTATCAAGGCATGTGTGAAATGCGTTAGGACATTAGATACCACTGCAGATATTTAGTAATAGCCCCTGAATTCACTGATGAAATATTTTGATGAACTAAATAAGACCCAGCCGAATTTTAGGCCTCTATCGGTGTAAACAGGTTGGCGATTGGACCTACTTTGGGTCAGGATATAGATCAGGCCGCGATCAGGTCGCGGGGTGTAAACTAGCTCTACTCAAATATCATTTAGAGTAGAGTAGAAAGTTCTTTCCTTAATTTTCTTTTCATTCAGGATGGTGTGGTTTTCTCTAGGCACCCATTATGCAGTAGAAAAAATTATGTTGGTAGTTAATTGCAATATTTTCGAAACTTCTGTCGTAGTAATGTGAGGTAAAATTTACAAGTTTTTTTTTTCTTTTTGAATATTTTTACCGAATAACTATGTCATGTCCCTATTGTAGCTCCAAAATATTTGAACTGTAACAAAATACGAAGTGCCTACCTGCAAAGCACAGCAGTAATAGTACCGACGAATTGAGCGCTCTCCAGAGTCTATGTAAGCATTAAGCAGCAAAGCTGCCAAGTAACCTCTATCCATCTCGCCTGTCTTCGTTTTGTTAATCAGAGCATTAAAATCACTCGCTACGTGCACTCAGCAAATCTCTTTAAGATCTCTGCCAACATGAGATGTAGTAGTAGGTTGGACAAATTTTTATACAGCTCGGTGCAAATACACGTAGCGTAGATATCTGCAGAAAAATTTTACATAAAAAAATTTGAGTTTTTTTTATGAATGGATGGATGTTGTACCTATAGGGTAGTTCCAGTATGACAGTAGCACACCATCTCTATGTGAAATTTACAAAGTTGTCCGAACGTGTGTGAGAGAGAGATGGAGCTGCCGTCGGATCGTGTAAAAAGGTAAAAGAAAGTACTTGTCTCTAAATGCTATGGATGGCCAAGCATAAAAATTTTTTCTTTCGCATATATTTTTCTTTGCAAGTTCGAGTACGTTCTTATAAATTTCGTATGCGGTTTGTCTTGCTTCTGCAACATGGCAGCCCCTCCTGTAGGTCGCATCGCAACGCTTCTTGTTTCCATCTCTCGCCCGGATTCCGAACACCGTGGATAATAGATGGATTCAGATACACGCGCTGTATCACTGATTTTGTGGTACATACTTTCAAATGCAAACTGAATAATGGTAGTCAGTTGGGTGGAAAGTGCTTTTTGATTTATATTTACATTGAAAATTTGAAAAGTAGATATGACTAAAATATTTAAAGAGAACTTTTGCCACCTTGAGGAAGCATAAAATTCCTATTGCATTCAAATAATTCTTTTGAACGATAACGACATTACTTTCGCTTGATACGTTACGAATCTGAACTAGGTATGTACTTTCATGTAATATGTAGACAGGTACTTGGTTGGAACTTTTTTCAGGGTTGATTCCTTGTTATATTTTGAACAAAAAAATGTGTATAGCGTGAGTCAGTTTTTAATATCCGACGTTATACAGGGTGGTAAAGAAAAGTCTTTCGGACATGTACCGTCACTCACATAAACTGTTTTATCTTCAAAACTAATAATCATAATTTATCATGTTATAGCTTCTATTTTAAGGAATTGAATTACTTTATACTCGATGTTGAATATCACAACACCCTACAATCGGTTTATATTACACCGAACGAAATTCATTGGTAAAATCAAATAGAAACCTTATTTGATTTTGCGTCAAATAAGCAACGTTGTTAATTCAAATATGGTTTAATAGTTATTTAGGGTAAAGAACCCAGTTGCGAGCCCTACGCCAGTTCCGAGCCACCATCTTTAATTACACGAATAGCTAAGAATTCATGACAGTTTTTACTTCACTATGATTTTTAGCAATCACTTTCAACTGTTTTTAGTAATTCAGCTATAGGCTTCGTGTGAAATATTTTCAATTGTTGTCAGAAATCGTAAATAACAGACGTGTTCCACAAAACGGCAAGTTCCTTATAGTTTTCGTTAAGAAACTTCAGTGACACCATAGTGCTTAAAACATTAATTTTATATAATTGGTGTAAGTATTGTGACAATATGGAAAATGTATGTTACAAATATTATTATGTAATTTATTAAGCATTGAAAATTTTATATTTAACTAGCCGCGTACCGCGGCTACGCTCGCTTCGCTTACGTTGTTCCATTGCTCCTGTTACTCCCGTTGCTCCCGTTGATGCATTGCTCCTGTTTCTCCCGTTGATCCATTGCTCCTATTTCTCCGTTACTCCCATTTCTCCCGTTGGTCCGTTGCTCCTGTTTCTCACGATGCTCCTGTTACTCCCGTTGCTACCATTTCTCCCGTTACCCCTTTTTCTTGCTCCCGTTACTCCATCCTCCATCCCCCATCTCCAATCCACCATCCTCTATCCTACATCCTCTATCCACCATCCACCATTTTCCATCCACCATCCACCATCTACCATCCCCATCTACCATCCCCATCCACCATCCTCCATCCACCGTCCTCCATTTTTCATCCGCCATCCTCCATCTTCCATCATCCATCCTCTATCCACCATCCACCATCCTCTATCCTCTATCCACCATCCTCTATCCACCATCCTCCATCTATCATCCCCCATTCTCTATCCTCCATCCTCCATCCACCATTCTCCGCCCACCATCCACCATCCTCCATCTTCTATCCTCCATCCTCTATCCACCATCCTTCACCCACCATTTCCCATCCTCCATCCACCATCCTCTATCCACCATCCTCCATCTACCATCCCCCAAACTCCATCATCCATCCTCCATTCTCTATCCACCATCCTCCATCTTCCATCCTCCATATTCCATCTTCCATCCACTATCCTCTAATACCATTTAGTAATAGGAATAGGCATAACTAATACACCAAAAACGAACTGCCGCTAAATCATATGAAAAACACTCTAATGTTGAAATAACTCGCGAACCACCAACTGTTAAATAATTTTGTTAACGCAGAAACCATCGAGGGCGTACCCTCAACAAATCACCAAAGTTTCATCGCAATTGGATGAGTGGTTTAGGAGCCTATACAGGACAAACAGACAAACAGACAGACAAACAGACAGACAAACAGACAGACAAACAGACAGACAAACATTCATTTTTATATATAGAGATTAGAATAATAAGGAGGCTTGGGACTGGTACTGTATTTCTGATAATTTCCATTTTCGAGCCGGGTGGCTCGCAACTGGCATTTATGTATCTTTTTCATCGACCCTGTTGCGAGCCCGAAGTTCTGAGCCTCCTTCGAATTTTAAGACAATTTCCTTAAAAATACAATTTTAATTAAACATATAATTATATCGAAAATATCTTAATATAATATTGTTATAATGAATTATAATAGATATTTTTGGTTACGAAGTGTGTTTACTATGATAAAGTTAAAAAATATTCACTTGTTTTAGATATAAGGTCATTGAATATGCCAAAACCGAAATATACACAGGAGCAATTACAAGTTGCTTTAGAGGAAATAAGGAAAGGGTCAACAATTCGTTCTGTAGCTAAGAAATATATGATTCCGCGCGGTACAATACAAAACCGTTTGCATAATACGAGTAGAACGCATAAACCAATCAGTGTCCCTTCACCTATTTTAACTGATGAAGAAGAAGAGAAAATTGTCGACTGGATATTACAGTGTCATCTCAAAGGCTTCCCTAGAAGAAAAGAGGATATTCTATTTGCTGTAAAGGAATTTTTGGATGCCCTGCCTAGAGGAAATTCATTTAAAAATAATACCCTCGGGAATAAATGGTACAAGAGATTCACCTGAAGCAATTACTGATGCCAGCTCGAAAATTGTATATAGTATATTTAATTGCTATATAAATGTGATCTTAACATTTTTCATAATTATAGAACGTTGAAAACTTCAATATATCTGAAATGCCAATTATTTTTATGGGTGATTCAAATGTATCAGATATTACGTCGTTTCTTACGAAGCCTGATACTCCTGCGCGGTTAGCGATACGACAAACCGAAAAACAAAGTTTTATTATTTCATCAACACCTTTTTTTTGTTAAAATGAAAAATATATTTAATTTTATTTAAAATCTCGGCTTCTTTAAATAATGTTAGGTACTATTTGCTATGAGAGCATGTGAGGCTCGGAACTGGCACATGATGGCTCGGAATAGGGATCAGAGCGGCTCGGAACTGGAACAAAGGCCATTTTAAACTTTTTATCGATTTTCTTTAAACTATTATACCAATTTTTTGTTTGTACACTGTTTTAAAAAAATTGACTTTTCAATCCAATTTTTACTTGAAATTTCCAGTATATTTCATTTTTTCAAGTAAAAGTACTCATTTCAAGCACTTTTACGCGAAATTACAAGTAAAAGTACTCATTTCAAGCACTTTTACTTGAAATTACTGGTATTAGTAAATTATGCGTGTACTTTTCAACTGAACCGTACAATTTACTTGAAAATTCTCGCAAAATTACGTTCTTTTTCAAGTAAACCACAAAGTTGGTCGCTTCGATCGATTCGGTTGTCTACGGAGATGAAAATGCAATGCCTTCGGTGGCGCAGTGGCTACGCGCGCCGAACCTACGCAACAAAACCAGAACTGATCGCGGGTTCGATTCCTACCTACATCCAAGTGTTTTATTCAGTAAGTAAGTAAGTAAGAAATAATATTAGAAGTGCTAATTTATATATACACTTTTTTTTGGAGAATATTGAGTGTTAATTATACTCTTTTTTAGAGAATATATAGTGAATTTGCTGCTTTCGAAGTTGAAATTTGCTGATTGCAAATTTAATTTTTTTTGTTGCAAATTAAAATTTACTGACTAAAGAATTGACTATTACTACTTTCTAATGTAATTTTACTTATAAAAGTGAGGCATATTTGCCTACTATCCAAAAGTAGTAAAAGTCAATGGATTTTTTTTACTGTGTAGGTATTATAACAAATAAGAATAAAATATTAAATCAGAACAGTAAAATATCAGATTGGTAACTATATATTTTGATTTTTAACGATGACTCAAAGTCAACATTTGTTGGAACTGGGGTTTTTACCCTATGTTTTCATAACATTACAACTATCATTATTTGATTCAACAATTTCATTGTCAATTTTGTCTTTAAATAATCATGTTCATATTTGAGTACGAATATCAATCTTCAAAATAAATTAAATATTTTTGTGCTTCAATTATCATGATCAATGCTTGTAAATTACTTTAATGATTCCTGAAATATTATGCAAGTGGTCTTTTAAGCACAAATATTTTTCGTTAAACAGTTCCATTTTAATCCTTTCAAACATGATGCGCCAACAATGTGTGTTGTTACTTACATTAAAATCGATTGCACTGAATTTTAAAGATGAGTAACTATTCTTATTTCTTTTTATTATGATACATAAATATGATGTAGCTGTCCAATAGTGCTAAAAACTGCTATGCAGTTTCCAGAAATTTTTTAAAATGCATAACTTCCCTTAAATTCTTTTATTAGCAAATTATATTAGGTGTACAAATAAGTTCCCGGCGTTCTCGTATAGATGCCACTAACATGAAATACTGGGAAAAAATGGCGGATCAAGCTCGTAATATGGCAAGATCAGACATATTGCAACAATTCCCCATCATTACATTTGTAAAATTTTATCGGCGCCAATTACTTATGAGTCCTTAAACATGTCGGAGTTCGAGCCAAATAAGCGCCATTTGCGGGAAGTTTTGCCTTTTTGTTTTAATTCAAAGAAATCTGCGGCTGAGGCTCGTCAGATGATTAGAGAAACTTATGGCGAGTCTTCTATTAGCGAATCAACGTGTCGCAAATGGTTTCATCGCGTTCCGGCCGTCCAAAAAATTTCGAAAATTCAGAATTTGAGGCACTACTGGACAAAGATTCATGCCAAACACAACAAAGTCTTGCGGATTCATTGGATGTGACTCAACAAGCCATTGCACATCGTCTGAAAGCCTTGGGAATGATGCAAAAGCAAGGAAATTGGGTGACGTACGAATTGAAGCCTAGAGACGTCGAACGGCGTTTTTTCACGTGCGAACAGCTGCTCCAACGGCAGAACAGGAAAGGATTTTTGCATCGTATCGTGTCTGGTGATGAAAAGTGGATACACTACGACAACCCGAAGCGCCAAAAATCGTGGGGATACCCTGGCCATGCATCAACATCGACCGCAAAGCAGAATATCCATGGTTCCAAAGTCATGCCATGCATTTGGTGAGTCCAGCTCGGCGTAGTGTATTATGAGTTGCTGCAACCGAGTGAAACCATCACAGGACCTCTTTATCGAAAACAACTAATGTGTTTGAGCCGAGCATTGAAAAAAATAACGGCCGCAATACGAGCAGAGACACGACAAACTGATTTTGCTACACGACAACGCTCGGCCACATGTTGCTCAGGTTGTGAAAACTTACCTGGAAACACTGAAATGGGACGTCCTACCCGACCCGCTGTATTCACCAGACATCGCCCCTTCCGACTACCACCTATTCCGATCAATGACGCATGGCTTGGCTGAGCAGCGCTTCCGTTCTTTTGAAGATGTCAAAAATTGGGTCGATTCGTGGATCGCCTCAAAGAACGTGGAGTTTTTCAACGCGGAATTCGTATGTTGCCAGAAAGATGGGAAAAGGTTGTGGCTAGCGATGGGCAATATTTTAAAAAAAATAATGTAACCAATTTCCCACAATAAAGGCTCAAAGTTTGACAAAAAACGCCGCGAACTTATTTGTACACCTAATATAATTTCACATAGATATATGGTATAATATATGTACGTATATACATTATTTAAAAGTATATTACATTTTTTTTATTTTACATTTATATTCTATCAATCCAACTTTTTCGAGGGACTAAAAACATCTTTATAAACAGATATCATGCCATTAGGGTTTGAATATAAATTAACAACAGGCCCATCGAATTGATTACTTTTATAAATATTATATAACATTTATCGGTATTATATAAAACTTCATATGAATTGTAATGTTCACAATAGTCTGATATTAGAAATTTTTCACAAACTACATACGGAGTATGGTCAAATACGTTTTGTACAAAATTTTGAAATAAATCAAAACAGAAAAACAATAATCAACGTTCAAATATCCGAGGACTTCACAATAGGCCCAATTGAGGCTTCAGTGATAGATGTAACCAAACCAACCCCAACATGAAATGGTTTTGAAGTATTCTATAAGATGTGGACATTTTCCAAATTGGTTGCGGAACTCCTTCTCTAGAAACAAATTTAAATTACCAATGAGGCTACAGTAATATACTACACATTAATAAAAAAATATTAAAGCAAATAATAAATTCACTTCTTTAAATTGCAATTGTAGATAATTGAATAAAAATGGTTCATAATTTATGCTGCAAAACTATCAGTTTTATCATTTAGCAAACAATGAATGCTTGGTCAATCACGGAAAACTGCCATTTTCCAATATTTTATTATATCAGTTAATAATTTTAGTGTTAGATCAAGCTTAAACGTGATAAGCAGGAGTATTATTCTACAGAACATATTTCTTGTTGCTTAACAATTATTCTGACAATGAAATGTCTAATGTAAAACAACATCATATTTGAAAGAATCACATATATGTTAAAATTAATCAATTTTCGTGATATTTAAAAATTTTGCTATTAACAATGCCTCATTAGTTGATTTAAATACGTAACCTTATTTAGTTTAACAATGTTTGTATTTGATATGAACATTTTAGGCTAATTGTTAGTTAACAATGTATCATACTTGATTCAAATAATGATTTTTCTTTCGGTGTATATAAAAACATATAAGACATTCTTCGGTATTTCAAGCTGAAATTTATGCGATCCTTAAGGCAGTAGAATGGATTATAGAGGGAAGATGGAGAGGCAGGATGATCTGCATTTGCAGCGACAGTCAGGCCGCTCTACAATCCCTAGATAATCCAATCGTCTTTTCGAAGATGGTACGTGAGTGTAAAGAACGGTTGAATTCTGTTGGCAGATTCAATGACTTAAAGCTCATATGGGTTCCAGGCCACCAGGGTATAACTGGCAATGAAATAGCTGATGCATTAGCAAAGGCTGGATCGGAGCCAGCCATGGTCGGACCAGAACCAGTTTTCGGTGTGCCGGTTGCCTCTGTTAGGGCTGCCACTGCTGAGTGGGTGAGTAAATCACACATTGAGAGATGGCGGCTTTTTCCGGGAATGCGGCAGACCAGAAACCTTGTTGATGGACCAAGTGGACGAACCGCATCTTTTCTTCTCAAATTGAGCAGGAAAGAATGTAGTAGTATGGTTGGTGTCCTCACAGGGCATAACTCGTGTGGCCTACACATGGTCAGATTGAGAATCATTGACGACCCCATGTGCACTGCTTGCGACGAGAGCGACGAGAGCGACGACACAACGGAACATTTCCTTCTCGAGTGTCCAGCTTACTCTTTTGCGAGAGTGCACGTATACGGCGTCGATGTTATGATGATGGAAGAACTCAGTTCTCGATCCCTACCTGAGCTCTTGAAATTCGTGAGGAGGACGAAGAAGTTCGGGTAGAGACTGGGGGACTCGAGTGCAATGGGCAATAATTGTCTGAGTGCTCAAGTTGCGCGGCCTTGCTGCGTGTCTTCCCCCACTTCAAACAACAACAACAACAATGTAAAAACTAAAGTCAATTTGATATCTGATCAAACCTACGAGATGTGGTGAAAATTGTGAAAACATATGCAACCCCCTTACACCCGGTTGAATATCAAAAAATCATGAAAGTTATTAGAATATTAATTCAATATTTAAGAAAACCTAAGAGATATGATGAAAATCGCGAAAATATATGCATCCCATTTCCCCTTCCGAACGCCAATTGGATGTTTGGAATTTTTTATTATCTAAATAACTTCTCTAGTAGATCTACATTGACGTACAAAGTTTTAACTTTCTAGCATGAGCTGTTCTGCATATAGGTAGAAAAAACATCCACTACAACATACTGTCACTATAAAAAAGTATATATTTTACAACATGCCACTACTACATATGGCTCTGTCTAAATACCAACTTTCAGCTATCCATCATTATAGGTTTTCGAGATATAAAAATGGGAACTTTTGTTTTTCGTTTGAAACGCTCACTTAAAATTGTCCATCCAGTCTAACCTTAAAAATCTGCCAATGGTCTGGGCGAAACTTTATTATTTTTCGGTTCAAAGTTCGGGAGTGGTCAAAGTCGGAGTGTATTATGAGTTGCTTCGAGATTATTAGATTTCTTGGAAAATTGATTTTGTTCTTAAAATAAAAATATTTAAAATAGCGATTTTTAGCCGATTAAACATTGGAAAATTTCTTTCTTCTTATCATTTATACTCTCTTAGGAGCTGAAAAAGGAAAAAACTTAAAAACAAGTTTTAGGCGATTATTACGCAAGCACGTGGAAGTGAAAAGATATTTGATATCTGATAAGACCTGGGGATATAGAAGAATTCGTGAAAAAGTTTGCAACCCCCTTTGCACCCCCTTAGGGATCGAATTTTAAAAAATCCTGAAAACACTTTCTAGGTATTTATATGAAGAAGATGTACAATAAAAATGAATTCAATATTTGGGAAAACCTAATAGATATGACGAAAACCGTGAAAATATGTGCACTCCGTTTTCACTGATAATTTTTTTTGCCCCCCCCCCCTCCGAACGCCAATGGACATTTGAATTTTTTTTTATCTAAATTAGTTTTCTAGTTGAACTACATAAACATACCGAGTTTCAACTTTGTAGCATAAGCCGTTCTATAGATAGGAAAAACACCCCCCACCCCCGTACCATACTACCAATATAAAAAATTATATTTTTCGAAAGTGCTACTAATATAGCTCTATCCAAATACCAAGTTTCAGCTTTATATCATTATAGGTTGTCGAGATATTAAAATCGAAACTTTTTCCTTTTCACCCTCCCCCACCCTCACCCTCTTCACCCACACTTCCTAAATTTTGTTTTCCGCTAGCGGTCTATTAGGCCTACTTCTGATAAAAATTTTAAGCATCTATCTTACACTGTTCTTGAGATATGATACGTGATTTTTTTGAAAAATTCTTATCCCCTCCACTTTCATGCTCCACCTCCCCCTTGAAAAATTTTACTTCATTTGTCAACCTTTATACACAAACCAAATTTTATTTATCTAGTGCAATTGGTTCATGAGATATCGTAATCTAAAGTTTTTCACCCCCCACCCCCGTACGCCACTTCCCCCACTCAAATTTTTGTTTCCGATCTATTCTCCTAGTATACCTACAGATATTTATTAAGTTTCAATTTTGTGACATAAACCGTTTAGGAGATATGGATTTTAGAATGTGTCGATCTCACCTTTTTTGCGTTTCGGAAGCATTATTTTTCCCCCCACTCCCGAACCCCTTCACCTATATCGGAACTTTTTTTGCAAATGGGTCCACTACCGAAGTTCTATATAAATTCCAAATTTCAGCCTCTTAGCATAAGCGGTTGCTGAGATCTAGAAACCAAAATTTTCCGTCTAAAATGCTTCCCCCTCCTCCCCCCTCACACCCCCACCCCTCCAAATTTGGTCACTTTAGGGGGCCTACCCACTCTACCCACGAAAAAAAATTCAATTAAATAGCTCATAGGGTTTGGATGCTACGAGCCTTCAAACAATTTTGCGTACACCGGTAGACGTACGGCGTACGGCGTACGGCGTACGGCGTACGGCGGACAGACGGACTGAAATTTTTTTTTGCTTTTTTCGTGTCTACTCGTCATGAAACGTGAAAAAAAAAATTTTAAGGGTAGCAAATTTTTTTTTTTTAAAAATCGATAACAATACTGTATTATTGAAATAATAAAGTAAAAAATCAACTTAATAACTCAAAGGGTTTCGGTCGTAAGGACCTTAAACCATTTCACGTAGGGGAAAGTGGGACAAAGTAAGCCCACTAAGGTTTGTACTGAGATTCTAGTTATAAAATCCTTTTCTCGCAAAATAGATAGCTTAGGATGTTAGCTTACTCATTTATTCGTGAAGTTAAATTATTGCTGCTGATAAAAAAGATATTTCTCAGGTGCGTAGCGTGAAACTCCGTTGAGCTAGCGCAATAACACGATCATCAAATTCTATGAATTCTATAACCAAAAACACGTAATTTTCATTCAGAAATAAAATTTTGATTGCTAAATTCCAGGAAGCAATCAAAAAATTCCGCGAATTTTAGCGATCGTATCGTTGCGCTAGCCCTACGAAGATTCACTCCATGCGCCTGTCCTTTCTATACATACTTCAAAGCTCCCATTTTGCCTCACTACTGGGGTAAAGTGAGCCCTTCCAAGGGCTATAGTAATATCACCCAAAACTGAAGCGAAAGAACATGGCAATGGAGCAATTAAGACAAACAATATGATTTTAATAAATTCAAACGAAATTAAGTGTGTTGAGAGCGTAATCTGCTTTGAAGAGTAGCCCTGGGAACACCAAAATATTTACTGGTTTTCTTTATGTCCATTTTTTCAGCAACAGAGGCTATTGTATTGTTCATCGCAACTTCAGTCCACGATTGGTTCATTGATTTTTTGTTGTATGTTCTAAAATTATTATTTTTAATTGTCAAATAAAATTATATTGGTATGGTGTAAAATGTGCCCGGGGCTCACTTTGCCCCGAATGAACACCAAACATTATAAGTTAAAACTTGTATGTTTTTTAAATAATCATCAAAACTTACTCTTCAAGTTTCACAATTCGTACGCCAATCTCAAGGATACTGTTCCAAACAATTTTCACTTCTTTTTAATGCAATTATTAAACACTGATATTTACATAAGACGGTACCAAAATCGTAATATGAGAAAAATTCAAGAAACTGTAATTAAAGTGGATTTCATTTAGAGTGCATTGTGGTTCATTTATGAAGCTTTATCGTATAATTTATTTTGCTAAGAGATGGCGCTATTGCAAACTAGAAATTTTAAAGGGGCTCACTTTACCTTGCTAGCCTACTTTGCCTTACTCTCCCCTACGGATCGAAAATTTTCTTAGCTTTTTTGGTGTCTACAAAAAATGTTCAGGGTAGCAAATATTTTTTTTTAAATCTATCACATCTGTGGCTGGTTCGACTAGCTTTCCCCTGTAGCAATGATACGATAAGTCCCTATATGGGACTTCATTAAGGTGTCACGGGTGTGGTATCACAATGGACCAACCGAATGGTCTAAGTGAGTCGATCCATAGTTTGGATGGCTGCCACTATAACCTAACCTAACCTATCACAATACTGCATCATTGAAATAATAAATTAAAATAATTCGAAATCTCATGATACCTAAGTGATATGTCAAAATTCGCAAAAATTTACACAATCATTTTATACCCTCTTAAGGGCTGACTATTAGAAAATCCCAAAATACATTTTTAGATCATTATGTATGAAGCCAATAGTGGTGAAAGCGAATTCGATATCCTATTAGACCTTAAAGATTTTACGGGGTTTGTGAAAATTTTAATGAAGACTTTACCTTGCTTAGGGGGTTATACCGAAAAATGCGAAAATAGGGTTTTTCTTGATTATATTTATAGTCTTTAGAAGTGAAAGCGAATTAGAACTAAGAAATTTTTCGAAATTCCTGGAAACGTACACGCTTATATAAAGAGCCCGAAAAAGTCAAGGTAATTTGAAACCTAAAAGATATGACGAAATTCGTTTCACGGAAGATTTATTTGCGCCACCTCCGTACGCCAATATAAAATCGAACTTTTTTCATGCTTTAATTACTTCTGCAGTACATCTACGTATGCATGCCAGATTTAAACTTTGTAGCATAAGCTCTTTCTGAGATACAAGAACCCAGCCCCAATCCCAGTACCTTGCTACCCCTATGAAGAATTGACTATTATTGTATATTTTTTTAAAAATTGCTAGCAGCCCACTTCCGTGCTCCAACATTTACACTTAACTTTCACTTCGACTTACGGGCCACTAGCCCTAAAGGAACATCTCAAAAGAAAAAACTCAAAAAACTAATCAGTGCTACAGCTATGCTACAGTTACCTGGTTGAACATATGTTGTACACATGTGATTGCAAAACAGGCCTACACCAATTAAAAAGACTTGTTGGACGAGGATCTATAAGACAAAACTGGAGAAAGATCTATTGAGTATCTTATAACATACTCGTACTAATCTAATTTAAGGTAATAAATTCATAGAATGAATCTCCCATGGTGATTTAGAGTAATTACTATGGCATTTCTCGGTCAACATTTCTTAACTTAATAAACCGTAAACTAAGGGGACTAGAATGGCTACTATTCTATACACCTTTAGATGGGCTATTTCTAAGCTTCCTCACATTACCTTTATTGCGGAGTTCCTTTTCACATTCAACAGCATCTACCGATATACCAGTTCGAATCTGATTATGCATCGATAGATTAAATATTTGTGATACATCCTTAATGCTGTATCTAAGATAGATTATTTGTATGAAACCAAGTAAAGTTACACTCCAACATGAGTTATTAGGTTTAATTTCGAATGCATAAATTAGGCTTCTTCACCGAGTATGTTGCAACCAGCAGCGTTTCCTCAGGATGTGCAAGGTGTACATTGCACTCCCTAGATCACTTCATAAAGCACATTGGAAGATTGGTGCATGTGAATAATGTAGTACTCTGCCCAACTTTAACGCTTGAACAACAGATGGATTGACCACACTCGGAAATAAGTGCATATGTCGACCAATGAAAAAATTAACCATGACCAAGAAGATGAGGTTTTCCTTCTTCTTTTGCCGTGAACTTAGAGCAAGATGGAAGAGCATCTTAGTGGCTGCACTTAATGAAATTAGTAAACCTTAATTAGTTACCCCAATTGAAATAAGCATTCTGGTTAGGTTTTGCAGTTTATGTCCCGTACTTAAGTTAAACGGACAATAATTCTTACAGCTTTTATATTAGATGTGCTTCCGTTGATAAAAATCTACAGAAATAAATCATAATTTGCAGGATGTAAATCACATCGTATTGAGATAGTTTACACCCAGCGACTTGATCGCGGCCTGTCCTATATCGTGACCCAAAGTAGGTCCAATCGCCAACCGTTTACACCGATAGAGGCCGATGGGTCGTATTTAGTCCATCAAAGTAATTCATCAGCAAAGTTAGCGGCTGTTATTAAATATCTACAGTAGTATCTTATGTCAGAATTGAGGATTTAAGGTCGATAGGGCATGACAAACTGGTCAGGTTCTGCAGGGATTTAGAGTGTTTTTGAGTGGTATGAGCGGCCCACGAGGTTTTGAAGGGATCACAATGGGTCCGTATGGTGCCTAGAGAGCGCAGTGGTTCTTAGCGCTGCGGCCCTTTCTGAACTGAACATCTTATGTCCTAACCACTGAGATATAATAAATGGAGACCTTGATTTGTTATCTCACATGGCCGACGTTTTCAAAATGTCAATATTTCGAAAAAGGTGTCTATGATAACCCGAGGTTCTGCATTGTTGAACAAAATTCTGATGATTTTAAACATTCATTAGATTTAAAATTGGTAATGCAAATAAAACAATTTTTGATTGAAACATTTCTTTATGTTTCTTTCAAAAATTCAATTCATTTTAAGTTTAGAGATACTTCGAAAGTTATCCGGGGTACAAATTAGGATTGAGCCATGGATGACCTGAATCTTCAGAAGAAAAGAGTTAGTATCACGGTATCTGCATGTATTAAGGCGAGAAGGAAAACAATGACAGCACCATCAGATTAGGCAACATGAAAAATGAAATCCGAATTTTTAGGTGTAATTTCAAATTGAAAAATTATCAAATAATTTGAATTTGATAAATATTTTTTGGATAAACAATGCAAGGTATTGAAAAAAAATGAATTCATAAAATTGCAACTAAGCTGTGTAAATTTTACAGGTAATATTGGCTACTGCAGTACGAATACAATACCATTTACTAATCGGTATGGCGCCAAATTCAAAAATAACGTATTACAACCGTAATGAAAGTGTTATTTCCCAAGAAATTTATTAATAAAAAAATTGAAGTAAACTGTGAGTTGTGTTATGAATTTCGAACGCAAAACGCAACTTCTCACCATCAAATCGAACAATTTGAATTGTCAGAACTGATAATACAAATAGAAAAGTTTTTAATTTTCTTTAAGTTGTTGCCCATGTTGTTCGAAATTCGAAATTTTAAGAAGGAGCGAGAGGGTACGAATTTAACGGCTATTTCAATCTGCCATATCGTATAGAGAAATGAGCCGATCGGGTCTCCATATATATATGTAGCTCAGTGGTCCTAGTGCCTTGACATCTTTTGAATATCACTGATGTATTAAAATGGAAAAAAACAGCAGTCACGATCGGCTGCAAGCCAATCGTATGATACTCTAGATGAAATATTGAACTCCGATTTATATTGTAGTTGAGGATAAAGTAGAATTAAGTGTGTGCATGTTGTATGTCCTTTATTAAGCACTCCCATTTGATTGATACTCAAAACTAAAAGACAATATTCAGTGTTTAATTTCATATCTTGAACTAGGTGAGTCACCGAAAATTAAAGGACTTTCACATGAAAAGTGCAGGAAGGACTAACTCGATTTCTTACATATTTATCCTTTTCCTTGGAACCATTCAAAAATTAATGTGTACAAAATTTCAAACTCGTAGCTTGAAGCGTTCAAAAGTTATTGGCAAATGTTGTTGAACACGTGTCTTAAGGATTTTTTGTATGGAAGCTACCAGAAGGAGTAAAAAAATTTTGCTGACTAGTAATCTCGAACTTTGTTTGCACTCAAAACTAATTTGTACAAAAATCCGAATTCGTAGCTAAAAGATTACTTGAGTTATAGTGAGTTTCGTCAATTAAGTGAAGACATTTTTACAGAATATTTGTATGGCAGCTACACGAAGGACTAATAGAATTTTCTTCATAATCATACATTTAGCTCCAACTATTGGAAAAAAAACACATCTAAAATTTCAAAGACGTAGCTTAAACCCTTATGAAGTTATCGGCCAATATTCTTGAACACGTCTTTTAAGGACATTTTGTATGGCAGCTACCCGAAGGAGTAGGACGATTTTGCCCGTTAACGAACTTAGCCTTACAAATTCAACCAAACATCCAGATTCAAAATTTCAAGATCCTAGGTGAAGGCGTTCTTGAGTTATCGTGCTAACGGGCAGACGGACGGACGGACGGACATCAAGCGGATTTGATGTTTTTGGCCAAAACAAACAAAAATAAAATATAACTTTTTTCCGTACGAGGCTTGGTTCTATGCGTTACAAACTTTTGGGCTGGATTAAAATTATAATCCTCTATATGATTTCATCTATAGTAGAAACATTTAGGGCGAATCACGCGTTTACACCCGAAAATCAAACGACCTATTTTAGGTCACATAACAAGTAAACGAGCCCCGACCTGTCACTAGGTCAGGTCACCTATGAAGTGTTTACAGCAGGCGTCATAAATAATTTATGTCGAATTTGAGGGAATTTGGATATAAACAGGGTCTATTAAAATGAAATTTATTTTTAGTTCAACTTTTGGAGATATACATGTGGGATTGGGTTGGCAACGCCGATCCATCGGGCGACACCACATTTGAGTCGGCAACTAACAACTTGCGACAGCTGGCTCATTCTCTTTGAAAAGCAACCGTGGACGTGGACAGACGTAACCGTGGCCGTCAAACATTATCATCTGATAAATATCATTTCATTTCTGAATTTGAATTATTTAATTTTCATTTCTCAACTTGTATCATTTCATTTCTTGAATTATATCACTATTGAATTATCGTTATAATCGTGTTTAATTCTACATACATACGAATACTTACGTGATGTGAATTCAATAAGTAATTTTCATGGTGGAGCGTTTTAAAGAACTACGTTCAAGAGTATTTATAAAATAAATTTTAACACGAAACTAATTTAAACACAAAGCATATTAAATAATTCATTAACCAATATTATTTCATTTGGGGAAAAAGAGCAATTTAATCGATTTTGTTCCATTTAAATTATCTGTTATTGTAATATTTAAATTAGGGCCATAAAAATACTTTACTAAGCGATTTAAAGTTATCTAGTTAGTGAACGACATTAAAGAGTGCCCCATCTCTGTGAGTTGTGAACTATAATTAGGTATACAGGATGTCTTGCAAATGTGTAAGGAATCCAAATCAAAAGGAAGGGCTTTGAGAAGTACACCAAATGCATCGATAAATTTAAAAAAATCCAAAAATTGGTACTCTTTTTATAGTTCTTAATGACCACTTCTTTATCGTTGGTAATTAACTGCTCTCTTGTTGATGGTTTTAATGTCGTTTGTTTCCTTGGAATATTAGCCTTAGTTCCAAATCCCTGTATGATTGAAGTTTTTTGGCACCAAAATCATCCACATCGGAAAAGTTAAGGGTATGCGAAAAAATTCCTCGTTTCATTTGAAGAACTTTCTTTTCCATATTTAATCGGAACATACGTACATAC
The DNA here is from genome assembly GCA_951812415.1 of Beris morrisii. Classification (NCBI taxonomy): domain Eukaryota; kingdom Metazoa; phylum Arthropoda; class Insecta; order Diptera; family Stratiomyidae; genus Beris; species Beris morrisii. Next base: position 35,210,064 of record OX638311.1, read on the forward strand.
ATGCCTTAAAATAAAACACACATTAATTAAAGAAAACGGTAAGCATTATCGCAAAGCTGAATTTTACTCTCTTTCAGCTTAACCCTATAATACCCCCTCAATAATTAATCTAGGTCTCGTGAATGATTGTATTGTATTGTAAAACTAAGGTAATTCCCATGCCGAAATTTTTCAATTAAAAATCATAGCGAATGATAAATCAAATTAAAACTTAGCCAGGCTGCGGTTTTCCTCAAAGAGGCAAAATTCTTTGTTCCATTTCTCCGATTTTATGCTTTTTTCTGGGTTTTACCATCACTACGATAAATAGATACAGAAGCCTTAAATTTTCAATGGGTAAATGAAACAAGAGCACTCAGATGTTTTTTACAAGGACAATAACCCGCTTCAAAGCCATTTTATTTTTGTTAAGGTGCATCAAAGTTCTTTTGTGATCTTTTACCGTAGGCCACAAGGTAGCTATGGTACACAATACAATCGGAATAAGTACACAGTACGAAATACTAGGCGAGATACAACAATCATAATAATGTCAAGTTATATAATTCCGAGTGTAGTACGAGATCGCTTAAGTAGTTAAACACATTTTGTCATATGACAATAACAATAACTTCTAACATCTGTAATTACTGTAAGTTAACGAAATCTGACGAACGGAAGGACATTTAGATTTGATTTTTGACCGAGGCTTCGTTTCATAGATTGGATTTTACGCTTAAATCTTTAAATCTCGCTATTTGTTCTGGAATACAAAAATTGAAGAAATGAAGCAACAATGAAGACGAAAAATTGAAGTATTATAGGAAAAAAAATACATAAAAGAACTTTTATGTATACGCACGGACCAAGCTTAGGCAAACTACAGTATCTAAATTGGTAATTATTATTTTTCAATTTGAATATCTTTTAGGTTAGTCTTAATTAGTTTAAGTTAGATTAATTGATAATAAGTTTTAACGTTAATATTGTTGCGAGCTAGGGGCTCCATGGAATTTGAAGTAAAACACAATTCGATTGAAGTTATTAAAAATAACTAAACTTTAGTAAATCGTATTCAGTTATGTGTAACACTATTGAAAACTCTTTCCGATTTTGTTAACTACTCGATCGTTGTTATCGATGAAAATACACTTTCCCATAGAACTGACCATTCTCTCGCTCTCACAATAGAAAAACTGATTCCGTGTACAAGTTCCGCGGCGCTTGTAGACTGCATGTGTTGAGTCGAGAGACTTGCAGGATATTCGGCTATATGTGTGAAATTCGCAAGAAGTATCTATTGTATGCGAGAAGTACCAAGAGATATCAATGCATTCCCGTTGGATATTGGAATATTAAAGTATTCTCCGAAAACTTTGATGTCATTGGTAACTGAGTTGTGTTGGTTGCCAGGGTACGTAAGAATGTAAATAAGAGGTCTGTTTGCCAATATTTCCCTTCTAATTTGAATTCGATTTCTATTCATTTCACACTATTACTCCAAAGTTTTCTATATTTTTGGTTGCAGCTGAGGGACGTATTGCGGTGGAAACAACGGATATTAGGATACGTTATGGTTTCCACGATGAAAAACTTAGTACAAAAAGCGACCAACTCGGAGATGGGTCATGGGTGCCAGTGGTTCCTTCATTTAAGGAACCCGTTCTCACAAAATCTCCCAACTAAACCACTTGTTTCGGGAAATCCATTCGAGTTGAAGCAATGATTAAACACTGAACGACAGCCGAACTGAAGAACGTATATAAGACAGTCACAATTTAAACATTTCATTTCTCGTTTAACAAATTTATTTAATTAATTAAATTAGAAGAAACGGATTTCAAATAACCTTGCTCAATTTACCTACTCTGTGACTTATTCTTATCGTCAGCACTTAATGTCAAGGGTGCTGGGCGCTGCTGGGATGTTGTTATTCGTTCGACTCCTCGGTAGAATTTTCACTGTACAATTCTTCAGAGTAGATATGAGCAAAGCAGTTCGTATCAGTGAAGTACTTCACTCCGAGTCACTCATTTTAAGGAACGAGTTCAGTGAAGTACTTCCATTGAACTCTTCGTTCCATCGTTCCACCGTTCCATCGTTCAGTAGTCACTAGTCACTTCAATTGAAGTGTTCACTCACTCAATGGAACTTTTCGTTACTTCGTTCCGTAGCCACTTCAATTGAAGTGTTCACTCACTCTATTTCTTCTAACAGCCGTTTAGTAGCCATCGGTGGGCTGGTGTGTGTGTGAGCTTTCTTCTCTAAACAGCCGCTCACTTAATCACACACTAGTCAGAAAGAAGTTCGTAGGGCTAGTGTGTGCGGATTTTCTCCAGCCGGTCTATAGTCAGGCAGGCAGTAGTTGTGCTTGCGGGTTGGGAAATAGGAAGAAGAGCGGTGTATACATGAATATTTATATTAAGTTTCTTTTTTCTTATTATGGAAAATAGACTGTCGTGGTATTCTTCGCACCGCGTCGCGTATGCCATACATAATTATATTGAAGACAACAGCACTGTTTATAATCAGTGATGCCAATTTACCGCTTTCAGCGTTAAATTTGGTGCTCAAAATTTCGTCTCAGCGAACAAGAAGTAGTTCTACCACTTGCGTATTATTAGAATATTCCTGCGATTGATATAACATCGTTTTTAATTTTTTTGTCACGTGTCGAATGGAACTGCAGTTCACCAAAATGAGTGAGTTACTCCACTCCCTCAATTCAGTGAAGTGTTCCTTTGGAACAGTTCACTCATGAACGACACTCTGATCTGGATAAAATTCCGCATCCTTGTTACTGACTTGTAACTCTACTCTACTTAAGGTTCGATTTCGTCGACTATTCTGTCTACTCTTTTTATACAACTTGTTCCTCGGGCGTGCACTTTAAAAATAGGCTGATTTCGGGTCTTCTCCTTTCAGTGAAGCCTCGTAACCGATCAAATCAACTGTTACCTTTACTCAAGTTTTCCGTTTTCTTTTACAGGACAACGGTCGCTTTATTTTTGGTCAATCCTCTCGACTTTGACTCTAAAGGTACGCGTTCACTATGCGGGCCGGGCCGGGTCGCAAAATCCCTCCATCTGTCCATTATTATGAATGTGCGTCCACTGAAGGCGGGTCGCATCCGTGCGCCCAGGATTTTACTGGTGGATCGCTTTGCATGCGGATTTCTGAGGTCATGGGTTAGGTTAGATGGTCTAGACAGCGGCCAACAGCGCCATTCGAATTATAGGTCAGCACTTTCTCAGCATCTAATGACCGACTGGAAATCTTATCCCAATTTTTTACACCCGGATAAGTCAGCGTGAAATTTTTCTTGTAAGCGTTCGTGGTCTAGAATATTAACAAAGTATTACATTCAGCAGCAGCTTACTCAGAAATCAGCAAGCACATTACACCAGTTCTATTTCAGCTACCCATTCGGTCGAAGACGAGATTGGCACACTGTTGTCCGATTTTCAAACAATACTTTGTTTTTTTTTAATTTTAAAAGTCCAAATAACCTCTCCAAAGCCTCCGATTACAACAAAGTTCATATGAACTTTTGCCCATTGTTCTCTTCAAATTTTAAGACTTATTATTTTAAAGCAGTCTACATTTGAAATTATAGCTAAGGAACCTATTACTCAATCACGTACTACATTATTTCATCTTGGGAGAATAAATTATTTGAATTTGAAATTGGTAACATAAACTACCAGAATTACAATTATTCTTGAAACTGACTTTTTGGTTCCAATCGACACAAATTGATTAAACCACGCTTACAACTAACTACTCCCTAGAAGTTCTGATTGCGCCAATATTTAAAAGTCTAAATTAAGTTTAATGAAAGGCGTAACAAATATAATTATACTCGATAGGAATAAGCCAGAATAAGAACGAAATAACAATTCCTTTACGTTTGAGACGATAGCTCCTTCAAATGAAAAAGAAACATTAATTGTGTACATTATTTAAAAGTAACAATGTAAGTTCAGTTCTATTAGCAGTTTATATAAGGCTCTGCTATACCCAATTTGGTATTTACTACAGCTTTTCAGTATGCTCTGACCGCATCCAGATAGCACAAAGAAAAGCGAAACCCTAGTCAAACAAAAGAACAAACTCAGGAAAACATCCTCTCAAAAAAATAATACAATAAAGAAGCCTTTGAACTCTGACTTCCGATTCTTCGTAACCTTAACATGAATTTTTGCAGTTTTTTGACCCTGCCCAAAAAGGACGACTATTTATCGCTTGGGGGGTTGTAAGTATACTCATAGAATTTCACATGGAAAAATTTAACGACCCAGCCGAATAAACGACGTGACGACAATAAAAGGAATACGAAATCAAAATTTTGCTGCATAGCGACCGAATTTGTGTCCTTGTATCCTTGAACTTTCTGAGCGTTGTCCTCATTTTTGGAGAACCTTACTTCAGATTGAAATTGCCACTAGTCGATGTTATCCACATTCGGCAGGGATATGGCTCTCGTGTAAAAATCGTCTATCTTGGTATCACTGTTACAAATAAGGACGAACAACAACAATCACAATAACTCAGATAAATAGTTCTCGGAATCAGTAAAACCGAAATGATACGATTCCGGAATACATCTCATGCCGTGAACGATCGCCAGGACAATATAAAAAGACATCAACTGGGAGCTAAACTAAACAAACGACCGTTCGAAGTATGCCAGGAGGTTGTTTGTGAAGTAATTAAGGTGAGGCTTTGCTTAATGTACGAAAGGAAAGAGCCTTTCGGGGTCTTCCTTTCGTCCTCAGCTCCCGTAGCGTGTCCTTTTCTTCTGCTCGGATATTCTCGATTATACTCGATGAAGAGGAACGAGCTCGGTCGAAATCACTAAACAATCACGTTAAGTTTTTGAAAACATTCAAAATCTGCTCTCCTCAAGGATACCGCGCCCCGCACGACAACCACATCCTCTATGCGTAAAAAGAAATTACTTTATGTGTCTGTGGTAAGGGCTCCTCCCTATCGAATTGTTTTCGCGACAAAATGTCTTGTATACGGAAAATCGATTTCCACCAAAACGAAGTTTTCCTTTCATTTAGAGAATGACGTAAGTGAAGGCCGAAGTATAACGCCAATAAAATAAGTTTGACAGGATGCGAAGAGCGATAGTCTTAAACCCAGCCTTTCTATCAAACGGACTACCGAGTACTGCCCGACCGAACAACGCGAATTCTCTTTTGAACGATTTGAAACGACATCCCCTGCAACGAAGAGTTGTCCCAAATAGGGGGTGAAAATTGTACGAAATGAAAATTGAACGAAACGAAACCGAACGAAAGAAAGGACCTTCTCTGTTCTCTCCAACAACCGATAACTCGAATATTTTCAGGGTTGTTCAAAACGATAAGCTTCTTGTTGTAGTCGTCTCTAAGTTCCAACATTTTCTGTTCGGGATTCCTCTTCTAGACATCACCATTCACCACTTAGTATTTGCCGCTGAGTGCATAGAAGCCACAATCGGGACGCGTGCTTCGCGGCAATCTTTCCAGAACACCACAATTAAAAATCACTGAAGAGAGTTGCAGCCACTTTTACCTGATCATCAAGTCACGTTTCGGCAGATTCGCCCCCCGATTAGGAACGTCACAGACGAGGGTTGAAACTCTTATTGTGTCATTGGCTGATGGGGGTATGTTTCGCATTTAGATTATGGCGCCGAGCGATACTGATTACGATTTTGTTTCAAGCACGAAGTCAATGACGACCTGTTGTTCTAATGTGTGTAGATATTAGAGATATCGTGTATCGGAGATATGGCTTTACGACATACGAGTGTGGTGTATTGATGGGGTGGTACGTGACATACTAATGCAAACAAGTTTTCAATTGCAGAAGTACGGCTACATGTAAGCCAACTGATGCTCGAAAATGGGTTATCTGAAATGCATTTTTGAAAACAGAGATTTAAAAAAAAGATTGTCATGAAGAGTAAGATTCGAAAGACATTAAGTATTTTCATACTGTAGATAAAATCTAATAGTAGGGGCAACCCGTGTACCTATGGACGGTTGGACCTGTGGACAGCTTAAGTATTGCCCAAATTCAAGTACTTATTGAAACTAAGAAAACGTATTTAGGGATCTTTTTTCATATGTGGTAACCCTCACTAAGTGTCATTTCGCATTCTTCAACGGTTCCATTTTTCTAGGCTGATAAAAAACTATTCTCGATAAAAGTAAATTCTAAATCGCCAAAACACAACATAGTCTTTTTCACCGACAGCCAAGCCGCAATCAAAGCACTAGAATCGGCTACCACCTCCTCTAAACTAGTTCAGCAATGCCGTAACGAACTAGCGGGTCTGGCGGAACGGCTCAAAGTCACTGTGATCTGGGTCCCGGGGCATAGAGACATAATGGGAAATGAGCGGGCTGATGAACTGGCCAGGGAGGGCTCCGCTCTTCCCGGCTCTCTTACGGAACTAGTTCATGTTCCTTTAGGAGTCGTAAAGAGGGTCATACTTTCACACTTCCAGACAGTGGCTAATTCCAGATGGAAAAGCCTAACTACCTGCGCCATATCTAGGAAGATGTGGCCATCTTACAACCGAGCCAAGTCAGACGAACTTCTATACAAGACCCGGGCAGACGTCTCCAGAATCACGGCGATCAGTACAGGTCACTGGCCGATTGGGGATCATGCGGCCAAACTGGGCATTCCATTCAATGTACACTGCCGCAGCTGCCAGGACACTAATAAGCGAGAGTCGCTTGTTCATTTCCTTTGCAAGTGTCCGGCTCTAGCTAGAGCCTGAGAGCGAGCGCTAGGTAAGCCCTTCTACGGGGACCTGATGGAGATTTCGGGGAAGAGGATTGGAGAGTTATTACTTTTCCTGAACAGCACAGGGTGGCTATAGCGATCCAATTCAATCAACCTTTCTCACATTCATCTTCTGTATTCCCCAGTATCAACAACCCTTAACAGCCGAGTTTAACACGAGTTTGTGGTTTCAAAACGGCCTCTGAGCTAATTGAGCCCTGTCTGGGTGACAGGACAGGGCTGCCACTTAAACCAACCAACCAAAAGTAAATTTCTGAGTTCTTTTACTCAATGGATTTTCAGTTTCAAAACTCGATTTCGTTACTAATCTTTATGCTGTGTGAATTTTATTGAATATCATTTACATTATAACTGTATCGGAAGACCTTTTTGTTAAATAGGTAAAATGCTATGAAGGCTTTTGTTCAGACTTGTTCAGACAACATTTTACTTGTACTTTTGGACTGTCCATAGGTACACATATTGTCCATAAGTTTTAAATCTGTTATTATTTGTTTTAAAAAAAGATTTTACTTTTATTTTTGTAATAAATAATTTTGTTAATTTCTGTTAAAAATGTGTTTCATTCAAACTGTCTTCAATTACAAGCGCGTCCATAGGTAGGTACATTGCACAGCGTGTACCAGTGGACGAAGGCTCCAATTCTTAAAACATTCTATAACTAAAAATCATGTACCAGAAAATAGTAACTAACAACTTCTAGAAAAACTAATTTCTTCCCAGACATTAAAAAAAAATTAAAATACAAACAAATTAAAACCAATTAAATATAGAGCATTTTCTATCGGAAAAAATGGGAATTGTCCACAGGTACACGTTTTGCCCCTAATATAAGTTTAATTCACTTCAAACGTTTGTAACGCATAGAACGGCGAAACAAAAGTTAAACCCTCAAACCCGCTTGCTGTCCGTCTGCCAGTTCATCTGGCTGTCCGTCCATCCGAACGCACGATAACTGAAGTATGCGTTGACCTAGATGCTGAAATTATGTATACATTCGTTAAATAGGATTTGTAAAGCTGAGATAGGTAACGGGCAAAATTATCCTAGTCCTTCGAATAGCTGTCATTCAAAGGTCCTTAAATGACTTATTCAAGAATATTGGCTGATAACTTAAGAAGGGTTCAAGCTACAGCTTTGTATACGTTGATTTCCATTAGGTGCAGCTAAAAATATGAATACCTATATGAAGAAAATCCCATGTATCCTTGGTGTAGCTCCCACACAAAAGTTCTGTAAAAAAAGCGATTAAAAGCATTGAGAGTGATCGAGTTGTATATAAACTGGGCGCAACTTCATTATTTTATGGGTTGAAGTCCGAAACGTGTTTAATGCTGAGATGCGGTGTAGGCTACTATGCGACTGACAACCTTAAAAAATAACGTTCCAAATAGCCTCCTGGTTATTTCTTAGGTTGTCAGTCGCATAGTAACCTACACCGCATCTCAGCATTAAACACGTTTCGGACTTCAACCCATAAAATAATAAAGTTGCGCCTAGACTGTTGGCCGTTTTTTTTTTTTAATTTGAATTACTCTTGTTTAACATCTACATATAGATACTAAGCTTCAACTTTCTAGCATAAGCCGTTTCTGAGATATGAAAAACCACCCACCAACCCCCGTACCCTGCTACCAGTATCAAAAATTTATTTTTCTGGGATGTCTCTATAGTATAGTAGCTCTATACAGTTGTCAATTTTGAGCTTTCTATGCTTCAAGAAATTAAAATCAGAATTTTTCCATTTCCACACCCTTCCAGCATCACTCCCTACAACCACACCCTCAAAATTTTCCTCCGCTAGAAGTCTACTGCGGTCCTACCTCCTGTAAAATTTACAAGATCGTATCTGATACGGTTCTTGAGATATAAAAATGTAATTTTTGAAAATTTACTGTTCCCCACTTCTGCGCTTCACCTTCCCCCCACCCCTCCCAACAAATTTTACATTCGGTAGACACCACTGGTAATTCTATATACAGAAACCAAATTTTATCTTCCTGGCACAATTGAGTCGGAAGATATTATAACTCAAAGTTTTTCAACCCGCACCCCCATAGTTCACCACCACCCTTCAAAATGATAACTTTTTTCTAATCTCCTAGTATCTCTTAAGACAACTATAAAGTTTCAGCCATCTGACATCAATCGTTCAAGAGATATGGATTTTAGATTGTGGCAATCCCAGATTTCAAGCGTTTTGGACGTATTGTTTTCCACCCCCTTCCCCCACCCTTTCATACATCCCTCGACCACTATTGACCATTTTTTTCCAAATGGGTTCACTATTATAGTGCTACAAAGTTCGAACTTTCAGCTTCCTAGCGTAAGCGGTTCCTGAGATCTAGAAACCAAAATTTTTCATCTAAAATGCTCCCCCGCCTCCCCCCATCTCCACCCTCACACCCTCATTAAAAAGATACCACTTTTATTGATTCACTCATTCTACTTACCATAAGAATTTAACTTAATATCTCAAGGAGTTTGAGAGCTACGCACCTCCAAATGGTTTTGCGTACGGCGGACGGCGTCTACGGCGGACAGACGGAAATTTTTTTTTGCATTTTTGGGGTTTACTAGTCCTAAAACGTGAACATACAAAATTTCAGGGTAGCGATTTTTTTTGAAATTTCAGGTCGATCACAATACTATATTATTAAAAAATAATAAAGTTAAATTGGGCGGCGTTGCCGGTAGTACGATTATAAGTACACTGTTATAACAAAATTTAATTTTCAATTTAATTTTTACTTGATATTTCCAGTATATTTCCTTCTTTCAAGTAAAAGTACACATTTCAATCACTTTTACACGAAATTACTTGTATTAGTAAATTATTCATGTACTTTTCAACTGAACCGTACAATTTACATGAAAAGTCTCACAAATTTACGCAACATTTCATGTAAAATTCACTATATTTATATATGAATTGAAAATTACAATCTTTTTCGTGTAACTTTATTTGAATTTTACGACAAAAAGCAAGTAATATATGAAACCACGAAGTTCAATTTTGTTTTCTACTGAAATGAAAATGAAACGCCTTCGATGGCGCAGTGGCTACGCGCTCTAAACCTACGCAGCAAAACCAGAATCGATCGCGGGTTCGATTCATACCTATAGCCAAGGGTTTTATTAAGAGTAAGTAAGTAAGAAATAATATTAGAAGTAGAAATAAGTTCGTATCTTAAAGAGTGATAATTATACACTTTTTCAGAGTGCAAATTCAAGAAAATATCCATTGAATGATTGCAAATTGAAATTTACTGACCGAAAATTGAAAATTACATTCAAATTGACTATTACATCCCAAAGTAAATTTACTCAAAAAGGTGTGGCATATTTGCCTACTATCCAAAAGATGTAAAATTCAGTGGAGTTTTTTTTACTGTGCACGATTGAAAGTGCGATTATTTAATGTGAACAAATTATTGTTTCTTTCGATTTTAAACGAATTGTGTTTAACTTGAAATCCTGGCGAATTCCTAAGTCGCTAAAGTATGTATCCAGCTTTTATTGGTGATAATAAAGCACATCTAAAAATTAAATTAAAATGCCATTTCATTTCTGAGAAAAATTACATTGATCGGAGAATTTCAAGGTTCACAGTAGCAAAAGTTTGTATTTCAAAGCAAATTTCTCAAGATCAGGCACAGCTACAATATCTACGGTAATTCGATTTCCTAAAAAACAAGCTATAATATCATACAGTGTGAGCATTAGTTTTGAAAATATAACAGTTTTTGTCAGTGAGAGTACATATCCGAAAGACTTTTCTTTACCACCCTTTATCTCCGCGGATATTGAAAACTGACCCATCCCGTAGAATATTTTTTTTTTCAGAATATTACAAGGGATCACCCCTGAAAAAAATTCCGACCATGTACCAGACAGCCCGTATACTGTTCATAACAAAATTTTTTCAGATTTTTACATTCATGTTGAATGTAAAAATCTGAAAATTTTTACGCAATCCTAGCAAAATTTTTATAGTCAGTTGAGCCTGTTAATTTATAATTGGATGGAGCAATTTTTTTTTAAGTTCTTTACTATATTAGGGTGGGTGTGATGAATTTAAAACTACTGTACTGGGAACATAGTATTGACATCTAGACCATATACTTAATAAACCATATTCCAATTGTCTATCATAAAGGCTTCCTGAGATATGAAAAGGTAAAGCATTTAGCGTAGCACCCACATACGAGCTCCATCCATGTTTACTTTCTCCTGAAATATCTGTCCTCAAGTGTTATAGATATTAATGTTGATGAAACATTCAGCACTTCACATCGAGCTGTTTCGACATATTTTGATTCAACAAATTTTTTTTTAGATGGTCCTTTTAAATTATTTACGTATGTATCTACAAAGTATTAAATTTCAACCGTCAGTCGTCCTGGAGATACAAAATTCATAAATTTTTGTTTTAATCTATCACCCACCCACAAAAGGTTCATCCCCAATTGGGGACTACCCACTGTATAAATTTCAAGGTCGTGTATTTTTAAGCTATGGTGCGTCAAACGGCGTATACGACAAAGGTTGAACTTTTTTTGCTTTTTAAGAGACTAGATTAGATTTGATTTTTATTATTCCATATTACATTTTTTTTTATATTTTAAGATATGTTAAATAAAGCGATGCTCAGACCCTGCGGCCCTTTCAATTCGTGATTATTGATTAGTTGTGACAAGAAGTTAATGAGTTACAATTTGGTGATATAAATTATGCGTGGAAAATGGGATTAAGAGACTAAAATGTCACTAAAACGTGAACGCGTAATTTTGAAGGTTGTTAATGCTTTTGAATTTCCCCGTTGAAGACAACATTTTATTTTTAAAAAAGTAGTAAAGTACATTATGCAATACAAATGGAAAGTGCATTTATTATTATTTAAAATGAAAAGTAAATCGAATTAGAAGGAATGGGACGGTAAAGATCTCAGACGAGCTGTAGTGATCAAAATAATGAAATTGAGCAGTAACTCCGTTATTGTCGTCATTATACCTACGTAAATTTCTTTTCCACTTATCCACTTTAATGCTGAAAAATTCACGAAAATTGCAGAGAAAAATAGAAAATTGTCTCCGCGCTACCGTGCGCATACTAACAATCCTTACGGCAAATATATACCTGGTGGCCAGGTATATTCGTTCGAAATCTTGAAAACGATTGCAATGTTGGCAACGACAAAACATCGACACAACGACGCGAATCATTCAGCGCTTGAATGCTTCAGGTAAGTATCTACCGGCAAGGTAATTACCAGGCGGATATTACGGAATTTACTTGAATTGTTACAGGGATTTGGCTGCCTTACATCGAAATTCGATATTAAGAGAACCCGACCTCACCTTTAGACTTGTTGTTCAATTTTCTGGAATAATTGCCCGGAGTTTAAGGCGCAATTGGGATATGCTCTGATTGGATTTTGACTAAATATGAAACGATTTATTAGGAAATAAGGTCGTTTGTGTAGAGTGAGTAACGCTTATGTTGATATAGTGTGCCATATTGGCTTACAATAGGTAGAAACCTATACGAGTTTTTGTCATGAAATCTTAAACGTGAAATTCAGGTCAGGCATGTCGATTAGCTCACTTACCCGAAAAAATCACTAAAAATTGTAACAGATTCCAATTAGAGCACATCACCATTACTTTGGGGAACTTTCTATAACGATATTATGTTCGCAACTTAATTGCTTCAGTCTGAATTTGACTTGTGAAAAATATTACCGTAACAGCGTGAACAAAAATTGAGGGTGGAAAATTTGGGGCTAGCAAATTTCTTTTTCAAGAATCGATCACAAATTAAAATTAGAAAGTAAAATGGATAACTATAATTAGGATACTGAGTAAAATTATAATTTCGATGAAAGTGTACCTTATGTTGGAGCTAAAGGACAATGTTAATTTTCTTGATAACAAGGGAAAAAGTAGGGTCTAGCCGTCTAATATATTTTAAAAAATTTAGGTTTCTGTTGCTCTCGTCGAAAGCAGTAATATTTTTATACTAGATGATAAAATCATAGAGTGTCTTCAGTTTAATCTACAAAAAGGGTGTAACACATAGAACGGAGCCTCAAACGAAAAAAAGATATATATTATTTTTTGTTTATTTGGGCCAAAAACTCAAAATGATCTTGCTGTCCGTCCGTTCGTTTGTTGGTCCATCCGCCCGTCCGTCTGTCTCCCTGTCCGAACGCACGATAACTAAAAAACGCCTGGACCTAGGATCTTGAAATTTTGAATCTGGATGCTTTGTCGAATTTGTAACGCTTAGTTTGGTAACGGACAAAATCTTTATACTCCATCGAGTAGCTGCGGTACAAAAAGTCCTTGAAACAGGGTATGAATTTGAAAAGGTACTAATAAGTACTTCAAATAGCTGCCAAACAAAAATCCTGTAAAAATATCTTTACTCACTCTACGGAACTCACTGTAACTCCAAATTTTGTAGTTATGAGGAAAAATGAAATTCGAGATCATTAGTCAGTAAAGTTCCTTTACTCCTTCGGGTAGCTCCCATACAAAACGTCCTAAAAACACGTTTTGAGGAATATTTGCTGATAACTTCAGAACAGTTTAAACAATTATTTGACATTTTGTATGCGTCGATTTTCCAATAGTTGAAGCTAAAGGTACGGTTATGAAGAAATTCCCATTAGTCCTTCGTGTAACTGCCATACAAATATCCTGTAAAAATGTCTTCACTTAATTTACGGAACTCATTATACGTACCTCGCATGCCGTACCCACTCTTCTCAACCTAACCTAACCTAACCTCCACCGGGTACGGACATTATTTCAATATGCAGTGGCAGTCAAAAATAAGTAAGCAAATGTGATATTGGAAAGTAAATGGAAATTAATACTTCAAAATCCAAATTATTTTATTCTTCTTGTAACAATAACAATAACTAATCATAGGTTCTACAAAATAAAGGCAAATTTATAAAATAAATAATAAGTAATAGTAGTTTATTATCGAGTGATAAGGAAATATTTGTAATTCGGTCAGTCAAAAGTAAGTAAACATTTTGCTTAACTACCACAATGACCCCCATTGTTTTGGGACATTTTGGCTATTCGACTAGGCATGGAAAGGGCGTACTTCCTGCATTGTTGCTCCGAGAAAATTGGCCAAATTTGTTCAATGCATACTCTTAATTCCGAAATGCTTCTTGGAGCTCTTTTGCTTATTTTAATTTTTAGCCAAAACCATAAATTTTCAATGGGCGAAAGGTCTGGGCTTTGAGGTGGCCATGTCAGGACATTTATTTTCTCATCCTTGAGAAAATACTGGACAATTTTAGCTTTATGTATAGGAGCGTTTTCTTGCTGAAGTAAGAAATCTTCGCCTATCAAGTGTTTGCCTTCAGGTAAAATGACTTCTTTCATTACATACAGGTAGACTTGTGCATTTACTTTGTCTTCTAATAGAATAATTTTGCCATTCATATATTTTTCGACACCCTTTAATGTTGGTTTTGTACACTTGTAAGAGAGCCTCCTCCACACGTACATTTGTTCATAGCTGTACCGCATCCTTATCATCGATTCGTCTGTCCATAAAATCGAATACCAAAAATTATCAGGTTTTAATGCATGTTCGGTATAGAAATCGAGCCTTTTTCTTTTATTGGCTTTGCTGATATCTGGTAATTTGCGAGCCACACTCTTTTACCACTTTCTCTTAAACGTCTTCTAATTGTTTCAACAGAAGGAGTAACTTTACTTTTTGAAGCCAGTTTTGACCGAATCGCAGGAGCCGATAGAAACGGATCTGATGAAGAGATGTTAACAATTCGTAAATCGACTCTAGTATCGGCGATTCTGAGACGTCCTGGCCTAGAAATTTTTGCAACTCGACCAGATTCTTTATAAGTTTTAATATCTTTGAAGATCGATGCCGGTGATTTATTGAATAATTCGGCGATTTCCCTGTACGTTTTGCCATTGTTGTGTAATTTTATAATTACTTGCCCCTCTTCTGTTGTTAAATGCTTGAATTTAACCATTTTTTACTAATTTTTAATTCAAATTTCTATTGTTCATACTGAAAAAAGTCGTTAATATTTTTTTTTTAAAATCAATTATTTTTCTAACGTACCGATATAATTTTTATTTTTTTTGTAATTTCACTAAGATGCAGGCTACAATACTGAAATTTACCGGAATCCCAATTTTAATAATTTAGCTAAAATATGAGAAAAACTTCTTTGTTCACTAACTTTTGACTTGTTCCTTCAGACGATAATTTCGCACTAATTCCATTATCATTCATCCAAATAAACAAAAGCAAAACAAATTCTGCTTGGGCTGACTAGTATCACTGTAATCTTTGATTTCAGTGAATTTTTCAGAGAAATAATAACGGGAAATTGTAGTATTCGATATTCGGTATATAGGTTAAAGTTATATATCGTGTTATATTTTGGCTGTTAACTTACTTTTGACTGCCACTGTATATGTTTTCCTTGTAAAATGCCGAAAAAGGGCCAATCTTATAACAGATGAAAACTTGAATATTGATCACAGCTACACTGTTTTTAAAAAATTTAATTTTCAATACAATTTTTACTTGAAATTTCAATTCCAACTAAAAGTACACATTTCAATCACTTGTATGTGAAATTACTGGTATTATTAAATTAATCCTGAACTTTTCAACTGAACCGTACAGTTTGCATGAAATGGCTTACAAAATTACGCACCATTTCGTGTAAAATTAACTATATATATGAATTGGAAATTACGCTCTTTTTTGTGTAATTCTACTTATCTATATGAATTTTACGAGGAAAAAGATGTAATATTGTATATGAACGCCAACAGAAAAAAAACTAATTTGGACGCTTCGTTAGATTTTATTTTCTACTGAAATAAAATTAAAATGTCTTCGATGGCACAGTGTCTACGCGCGCCAATCCAGAAACTTTGATCGCGGGTTCGATTCCTACCTACAGCAAAGGGTTTTAGTTAGATTAAGTACCCTTAAAAATGAGATGTCCGAGACGTAAATATACCTCCTTAATAATGACAGTTTTACGACTTTTATGGTGTAAATATACCTACACAACACATTGAATTTTCAACCAAAAAGTCGTAGCTAATAAATTTTACGACAAAAGATGTAAATTTACACCAAATTGTGTAAATATTGCGAACAACGATGTAAATGTGTTCTCAATGTCGCATCTTTCACACAAAAAGTTGAAAGAACGTGCTCATTTGTGTTTTTTTAATTACGCAACATATCAACGGAATTCAGTATGCAAGAGTCTGTCGTTGCGTCGTTAGTGATCGGTGATATAAAATTGTACGTGAAAACGCTAAAGGTAATGAATTGATAAAAACCTATAATATTAATGGTTTTAGTATCGACATAATAGATTTAAAAGGTTAAAGTGCAATAACTATTTGAATATGTTTAATTGCAGTAGCTGCAGTTTTAAACCAAATTGTTTAACAAATTATAACAAACATCTGTACGACCACAGAGGGAAAAATAATATTTTATTTGCGTGTTTAACTTCAATTTGCATAAAAAAGTTTCCAGGTATACACATTTAGGAATCATAGAAAGTTAAAAAAAAATAAGAATAAACAAAGTATAAATTGCAATCATATAAGTAAAATTAAGTGTAGCATGATTAACTGTAGATTTATAACTAACAGTGTTACAACATTTTTATCGCATTTTAGAAATCACATTAGTTTATAACCTAATTTCGTGTCTTATACTAAACTGATTAAAAATATTTTCTAATATAGTTTCATTCAGGTCCCATATTTTTAGAAAACAACGTGCCGGCAATATTTCTAAGTCAGAAGTCAATAATTTCTGCTCAAATTAGAGACAAAAAATCTGCCAACAGTCTGGGCGCAACTTTATTATTTTTTCGGTAGAAGTTCGGAACGAGTTTAATTCTGAGATGCGGTGTAGGTTACTATGTGACTGAAAACAAAAAAAAAATTCGGAAAGCGGTTAAAATGGGGTCGCGCTAGAATACTTACGCCGCTGCCTCATATAACATATTAATTACATAATTGGTTCATACACCGGGACGAGATCTAGTCCTAGTATAATATCAGTTGTTACGCCATTAGAAGGTTTTTCGTGACTTGGTTTCGGGCCATTACATGAAATCGGAAATGCGTTTGAAGACGATTATATAAAAAGTCTGTGGGAGTGCAAACCAATCTAATATCTCATCAATCCTGAGAAATATGTCGAAAGCCTTACGTCCTATTGGAGTTGAATAACAAACATCCCGAAATCAACTTTTTGACGATTATGTAGGAAGCCTTTGGAAGTAAAAATGAATTCGATATCTCATTAGAACTAGAAAAATGTAAGAATTTGTGAAAACATATACAACCCCCTTGCACCCACTTTGAGGTTGAATATCCAAAAATCCTGAAATGAGTTTTTAGATATATATAAAAAAAGCCCGAGGAAGTGAAAACCAATCCGATGTCTTATCACTCCTAAGAGATATGACGGAATTCGTGAAAAAGAGTTCAACCCGTTTTAACCCTCTTAGGGGTTGAAAAAAGAAAAACCTTGAAAACAGGTTTTAGGTGATTATTAAATAAGCCCGTGGAAGTAAAAAGTTATGCGATATCTAATCAGACCTGAGGGATACGGCTGAATTCGTGAAAATGTATAATCCTCTTTACACCACCTTGGGGGTCTAATTTTAAAAAATCCTGAAAATACTTTCTAGGTATTTCTATGAAGAACCCGTAGAAAAAAAATTAATTCAATATTTGGAAAGACCTAATAGATATGACAAAAATCGTGAAAATATATGCATTCCATTTTCACTGATAATTTTTTTTGCCCCACTTGCCAATAGATATTTGAATTTTTTTTAATCAAAATTACTTTTCTAGTTGATTTACATATACATACCGAATTTCAACTTTCTAGCATAAGCCGTTCTATAGTTAGGAAAAACACCCCCCACCCCCGTACCATACTACCCCTATAAAAAATTATATTTTTCCAACATGCTACTACTATAGTTCTATCTAAATACTAAGTTTCAGCTTTATATTATTATAAGTTCTCGAGATATAAAAATCGGAACTTTTTCCTTTTCACCCTCCCCCAGCCTCACCCTTTCCACCCTCACCTTCAAAATTTTTTTTTCTGCCGGGGGTCTATTAGGCCTACTTCTGGTAAAAATTTTAAGCATCTATCTTACATTGTGCTTGAGATATAAGACGTGATTTTTTTAAAAATTGCTTACCCCCTCCACTTCCATGCTCCACCGCCCCCTTAAAAAATTTTACTTTCAGCAAACTTTATTTGTCAACATTTATAAAGAAACCAAATTTTATTTCTCTAGTGCAATTGGTTCGTGAGATATCGTAATCTAAAGTTTTTCAACCCCCACCCCCGTACGTCACTGCCCTTTCTCAAAAATTTGTTTCGAATCTATTCTCCTAGTATACCCACAGATGTTCATTAAGTTTTAATTTCGAGACATTAACCGATTAGGAGATATGGATTTTAGAATGTCTCGATCTCGGCTTTCGAGCGTTTCGGACGCATTATTATTCCCCCCACTCCCACACCCCTTTACCCATATTATCACTTTTTTTTGCAAATGGGTCCACTATCGATGTTCTATATAAATTCCAAGTTTCAGCCTCCTAGCCTATGCGGTTGCTGAGATCTAGAAACCAAAATTTTTCGTCTAAAACGCTTCCCCCACCTCCCCCCTCATACTCCGACCACCCAAAAAGTGGTCACTTCAAGGAACCTACCCAGTCTATTAATAAAAAAAATTTCAATTTAATAGCTCATAGGGTTTAGGAGTTATAAGCCTTCAAACGTTTTGCGTACGGCGGCGGACGGCGGACGGCGCACAGACGGACTGAAAATTTTTTTTGCTTTTTTGGTGCTTATTAGTCATAAAACGCATAAAAAAAAAATTTCAGGGTAGCAAATTTTTTTTTTTTAAAAATCGATAACAATACTTTATTATTAAAATAATAAAGTAAAATGATGATATCGATATCATAAAGAGCTTGTTTGCTTATTTCAATAAAAATTATAAAAATTTATTCGAGTATTTTGAGGTAAATATCTCTGTTTAGGATTAGTTCCAGATTAAAAATTGAGATTTATGAGCCCTTTTTATCACTTTCAGTTCTATACAACGTTGAACAATATAAAAGATGACTGCAAAACCAATTCTCCTTGGTTAGCAATTTATATAAAATTTTAAAATTACAACAATAGTTAAACATTTGATTTATACTTTTATTACAGACACATCTCTTAATGATAGTACAGATAAAATCTTCTATGTATACATCGAGCATATACTGATTGCAAAATATGGAAAAGAAAATCTATTGGATATGATCTCTTTAGCAGTAATATATTTTTAAAATTTCAATATGATGTATCCAAAGGAAGTATCAAAACCTTTCAGTTTTTCGTCAGATTTTATTTTCAATATTATGCTCAAAATTTACGGGGAGCAAAAAAGCATTTAAATAATTTTTCGAAAATTAATAATTTAATTTTGAAACTTGCAAGCCTACAATAAGTATTCAATAATATCTGTATCTATTGCGAAAAATATTAACTGGAATAAAGCTCTCTTGAATTGAATTGAAATACTGAAATATATGTAAAAATATTGTTTATTTTTTTTCTATTATGAATTTTTAAATATAAATATTATATATATATATCCATGTCGAAAAATTCTTAAAATTTTGTTTGGAGCTCATAGTGGCAAACGTTATACCGTTGCGTCAAATACTCTCAAATAGTAAATTAACACTATGCCTTGTTGGTTTTCTACAAAGTACATTTTACTATTGTAACAAATTTTAAATATTTTGAAATTCCAGGGATAGTGATCATAAGTCATTAGTAATCATTTGTTTTTCAGCTTATACTTTATTCATGCGATATCGAACTGGCTTTATCTACTGAAATTCCAGTCGAAGGTTCCGCTCAACCCGAACTTTAGTAGGCAGTTCAAATACGTATCCTCATAAATAAAATAAGCTCCATCGAATCATTACATCTAAATAATGTAAGCACACGAATTAAATCAATTTAAATGTAACTAGCTTTTGCAAATTTAGAACGTCCTACTTAAAATTACACCATTTTTGGAGTAAAATTGAGTGTAAAGTTACATATAAATAACGTAAATATATGTAATTTTGTATTTAAAAATTTTTTAACTTTTGTTTAAAATTGAGCGCAAACGATGTAAAATTACGACCATTGGCCCAATATTAAAAAGATTTTTGCGTAAAAATAAACAGATGTGTGTACTTATATTTTACGACCATGTGCTTATTTAGTATGTTGTTACGTCCCGGTGTAAATTTCCTCTTATAATACTTGGTATTCAGTTGCCATTAATAATAAGAGTAAATTTACACTAATTTTTGTTAGAGTGTAAGTAAGAAATAATATTTGAAGTAGAAATAAGTGTATCTTAAAGAGTGCTAATTTATACACTGCATATATGTATGTCTGCAGTGCAGAATTTAACGCAAAAGTTGAGTTAAATCCCCACACCACCGAAAGAAAGTTTACTTTTAACAATTCGGAAAAGTGTAACTTTACACCGAAAAGTGATGGTTGGTATAGAACTCTGTTTCGAAACCCAAATAATTCTATTTTTCTTAGAGTTTAAATTCAAGAAAATATCCCGTTAATTTGCTACTTTCAAAGTTGAAATTTACCTACTGATTGGAAATTGAAATTTACTGACCAAAAATTTTTTAATTACATTCAAATTGACTATTACATCCCAATGTAAATTTACTTGAAAAGGTGTGACATATTTGCCTACTATTCAAAACATGTAAAATTCAATGCATTTTTCAACTGTGTATTTAATTAATAATTATTTATAAATATTCAGTAGAATTTTAATCCAGTCATCACAACACCCTAAACCTAAGGAACAATAGCTATCACCAGCGTACATAAAAACTCGAAACTCTTTCCTTATTACTGAACTTTTCCATATACTGAACATGAGTCTGACATCACCGTAAAACCGGTGATTGTATTATTTTCCGGATAAAAGTCAGGTTTTTCGAATAAGAGTACGCTTTCTCTTCAACCCTTTAAGGCCAGTTTCCTGCTTCTTTGTCGTTTTGTTCGGTCGCCCACAATCGCTTCCGGAATATGATAGAAAGCCAAAACGTTAAAATTATCTAGAGTCATGCCATCAATAAGAAAAGTGAACTAAAAGAGGCAGAAGAAAGAACTTTTCTTGAAAATTGAAATCCCAGGTGAACATTAAACCGCACCATCACACGCTCCTAATCAGGTAAAATGTGAAGGAAAAAAATCCGTATCTATGGCTTAAGCGAAATGATTTGCGGAATGTTCTTAGTTTTCCGGAAAAGTTCTCGCGGTATTGCTGTGTGTGTGCGAATACATGTGTGAACAAAATTCTAAGGTAGTTCAGTCCGCAATATAGTTCTATCCTCACCGGATCCAACAACAAGTACAAATGACAAATATCTTCTCACGTAATCCTACAAATCTTTTCCGTTATAGTCCTTGGGATTAGTATCCATTATTTCTGTTCCATTAAAGATGGTCGGGACTGGCCGAGACGACGTTCGTGGTGCTCATGATACGCGATGGCCAGGGGGTTCCTAGCAGTCGTAATATCCTTCACCCACTTGCTGTTCTTACTTCAGTATAACAAATTGCAGGTCTAATGATATATTAGATCTTGGATACAAGAAAGGAGTGAAATATGTTCGGTTAACAGCTCACGACATATTCGAGTAGTTGGAGTTTATCGCTCGTTCGTCTTCGAGCTCATCGGCAGCAATTTTTGAAAATTACATTTCTGGCATTAATGGCTCGATTAAGGGCTATTTGAGAGGAAAATTGGCCACGCTGCACATGAGGTCCTTTAAATATTTTACAAGTGAAGATGGCCAAATTCATGGAAATAGCTTTAAGAAAAATAAATTATTTTACTTTCCTTTAATACCTCACACCTCTTCGTTCACAAACAATTTTTTCTGTGTCAAACGTGTAACATATGTGTGTTACCCTACAGTTGATAGTTGTCCCGATTCTAAAAGACCCAACTTCCATAAACAAAATAACATCAACTTTGTAATATATTGCGACCTCTCGTTTATCTGTCTGACGACGGCGTTCATGCAAAGCGAATGTATCATTTTACTTTATTATTTCAATAATACAGTATTGTGATAGATTTTTAAATAAAAAAAATTTGCTACTCCCAAAAATTTTTTTTTACGTTTCATGACTAGTAGACACGAAAAAAGCAAAAAAAAATGTCAGTCCGTCTGTCCGCCGTACGTCTACCGATGTACGCAAAATTGTTTTAAGGCTCGTAGCACCCAAACCCTTTGAGATATTTAGTTAAATTTTTGTTCGTGGGTAGACTGGGTATACCCCTTTAAGTAGACACCTTTTGAGGGGTGGGGGTGTGAAGGGGGAGGTGGAGGAAGCATTTTAGACGGAAAATTTTGGTTTCTAGATCTCAGCATCCGCTTATGCTAGGAAGCTGAAACTTGGAATTTATATAGAGCTTCAATAGTAGACCCATTTGCAAAATTTCAGAATTGCCGATATGGGTGAAAGGATGAAGGAGTGGGTGGGGGGGGGGAAATTATGCGCCCGAAACGCAAAAAAGCCGAGATTGAGACATTCTAAAATCCATATCTCCTAAACGGTTAATGTCACGAAGTTAAAACTTAAGAAATATCTCTAGATATACTAGGAGAATAGATCGGGAATAAATTTTTGAGTGGGGCAGTGGCGTACGGGGGTGGGGGGTGAAAACCTTTAGATGACTATATCTCACAAACCAATTGCACTAGACAAATAAAATTCGGTTTACGTATAAAGGTTGACAAACGAAGTTTGCTGAACTTAAAATTTTTTTGATGGAGCGGTGGGGCATGAAAGTGGACCGGATAAAAATTTTTTTAAAAAAAATTACATCTCATATCTCAAGAACAGTGTAAGATAGATGCTTAAAATGTTTACCAGAAGTAGGCCTAATAAAACCCTAGCAGGAAAAAAGTATCGGTGGGTGAGAGGGTGAGAGTGGGGGAGGGTGAAAAGGAAAAAGTTTCGATTTTTATATCTTGAGAACCTGATAGAAATCTGAAACTTGCTACTTAGATAGAGCTATAGCAGAGGCATGTTGGAAAAATATAATTTTTTACCGGGGTAGCATGGTACGGGGGTGGAGGTGTTTTTTATATCTATAGAACGGCTTATGCTACAAAGTTAAAACCTGGTATGTATATGTAAATTAACTAGAAAAGTAATCGAGATAAAAAAAATTCTTCAATATCCATTGGCGTTTGGAAGGGGAGCGAAAATAATGATCAGTGAAAATGGAATGCATATATTTTCACAATTTTCGTCATATCTATTAGGTCTTCCCAAATATTGAATTCATTTTTATTCTACGGCTTCTTTATATAAATACCTAGAAAGTTTTTTCAGGATTTTTTTAAATTCGACCCCTAAGGGGGTGTAAAGTGGTTGTATACTTTCTCACGAATTCTGTCATATCCCCAAGACTAATTAGATATTGACTAACTTTTCACTTTCACGGGCTTGCGAAATAATCGCCTAAAACTTGTTTTTCATTTTTCCTTTTTCAGCCCTTAAATGGGATGAACACGTATGTCATTTCTTTTGATAATAAATTAAATTGGTTCTTACTTTCTCGTTCTGTCTGCATATTTATCTATTAGCTCCTTTCAGGATTTTTGGGTATTCAACCCCCACTCCAAGTGTGTGTGTAAGGAGGTTGCATACGTTTTCACAGATTCCTACATTATGCTTAGATCTGATGATATGTATATCGAATTAATTTTTACTTTCTAAGGTTTCCTATATACACGCCAAAATGTCAATTTCAGTATTTTTAGATATTCAATCCTAAGGGGTGAAAGGGGGTTGTATTCTTTTCAAAGCTTCGACATATTTCTTAGGTTTAATGAGATATTAGATCGCTTTGCACTTCCACAAACTTTTTATATAATCGCCTACAAACCCATTTCTCAATTTTTCGATATTCAACCCCCAAGGGTTTGCATATGTTTTCACAATTTTTGCCATTCCTTAGTTCTGATGAGATATAAAATTGGTTATTACGGCATTTCTTGTAATGACCTAAAAACCAATTCCACGATTTTTCGAATTTCAAGAACCAAGAGGGTGTAATGGGTTTGCTTACGTTTTCACAAATTTTTCAAAATCCCTCGTATCTCATGAGATATCAAGTTACTTCTTATGAAATCGTCTAAAAACCTGTTTCACAATTTTTTCGAAATTCAAACCCCAAGTGGAAGTAATGGGTTTGTATACGTTTTAACAATTCGTCATATCTCTTAAGTCCGATAAGGCAACAAATTCGTTTTTACTTCTGTGGGCTTTCAGTGTATATAATATACCGAAATTCCAATAGTCTACACGGACTTTTTAATGTTTAATGGGCTAAAAATCTCTATTTTAAATATTTTTATTTTAAGAACAAAATTAACTTTCCAAAAAACGTCATAATCTCGAAACAACTGATGATATACTCCGACTTTGACCGCTCCCGAACTTTGACCCGAAAAATAATAAAGTTTCGCCCAGGCCATTGGTAGATTTTTATTATGTACCATTCACATTTGAAACATGGTGTAGTAGTTCACACGTATTCGGAGATAGGTGGTGTATAATGGAAGTCTGTCCTAAGTGATAATCTATTTTCACTAAATGGTTTCGAAACTGCTCATGGTTTCTTCAGGTGTGAATTATCGACGTTTGGTTTGTAGGGTAACTGTGTAAGCCAGTTGTTGAGTAAATAGCTGAAATCTGTGGAAGTGTTCCCGCAATAAACTGAACTTGTTTTTGATCTACTGATACTAAATCTTGAAAATTTGTCAGAGTTGCAAATTAAAAAAAAACTTAATTATATTAATAAAATAATGTAAAAAACTGTCCAGTTCAAATTCTATCGAATTCACAACTTAATAACAGAAATACGACGATGTGCCGAAAATACTGGAATACTGAGTTTAAAATTGATCAAAGAGTTAGTTAACGGACATCTCAAGTTGGTGGTGATGTCGAGTGTAGCGTTGAGTTGTGCGCGAATGCATATGCTTAAGGTCGATGTTGGCGTTGGCGCACCCATTGCATTCGAGGCCTAAAACTTTTTTTTATATCGAAGATGTACATTTAAAAATACCTAAATCCGATATTTTTGAAATTTCTGTAAGTTTTGCCAAAGTGCAACCATCATTGGTATATGTACAGAGCTTTGAATTTTAGTAACATAACTATATAAAAACGAATTTTACTTTTTAAATTTTAACAATAGTTGGGACTTACAAAATGCATTTATAACCAGTTAATTGCCCAGTGAATGAGCGAAGAACGATCCATGCGGAATGAGGAAACCTAAAGAACGACAACCACAGGAAGATGGACATACGATACGTGTAGGTCAGCGTTCCCAGGACCGGAAAATTTACCTACACAGACCCTAACCACGAATAAGCAATAAAGGAGTGTGGTTCCCATGATTCGATTATCTTCCAATCCAACTTTTCTTTGAAGCACGAACATATTTTTTACTCCACCGAAACCTCATATCCGGTCCTTAGAAAAGCACAATATCCTGTAGGATGGCGCGAAATTACAACAATTACAAATAATATAGGGTCGTTTGACCGCAAAATGTCAGAGCCATTTTTTACTCGCTATTCGAGTGGAAGCTTCAATATTTGATTGGCTGTTTTGTTGACAAAACCATAATCGAAGCTTAAACGGTTAATTGAGGTAGTTACTTGGGATTTTCTTGCGGTCCTAAGATACAAAACAAAATGCGCCCACTTAAGTAAAGAATTAGACCACTAAGGAAACGTGCGTGACTCGGGACGACTTGCATGGATATTCAGTAGAAAGTTGGTTGCGATTCAATTTCCTACACCGTGTTTTAAATTATTTAGAGTTTTTTCCTTAGCCAGGCGAGTGGAGCCACGTTAAAAAGTGATTATCGGCATTGGCTGTGTGCTGGTATTGATTTTATAATTACCGATGACGTCAAACTTGAAACACGAGTCACATCACATCTAACACTATGTGCGTGATGCCTGACCAAAGTGATTATTTTCGATTATTTCGTATCGACTATGAACTGATAGACACACGCCTAACATCACATGGTATACTTTGGCGTGTAACCTCTACCCTGGATATGCACAGAGCAACACCACATCCCTGTTATGTGAAATATGCCACCACCTTATAAAATGTTCAACTATTAATGAGGCAGGAACTTTCCATGAATTTCTCTTTAGATAAATCCGAAATGGATATCGGTTTTTACGGGGCCGGATTAAAGTCAACTGATGCCCTAAATACTGGCTAGGCTTGATGTCACCCTCCGCCAATAAATACGAAACGGATACGAAACGGTTACGAAACGGATACGAAATATTTTTTCGATGAACTCATTTGCAGCACCTGGGGGGTTTCGTCAAAAAAGGTCTTCATACGTGAAACATATCGTTATAAGTCAATCGCGTGAAGGAGTGAGAAGTGGATACACTTTCTTATAGGATTTGAGATTAAGAAATTAATTTATTTAAGATTGGTTTTTTGGAGGACTATTATGTGGTAGTTACTCGATAAAAATAGACTTTATTTTAAAGAAAATTGTATGGCAGCTAAGGTGTATCTTGATTTTGATTGAGTTTGGTCTTATATTTGTTGCGATATATTAGTATGAAAAATTGTAATCGGTCAGAAGGTATAACCGCTGCAATTAAGGACTCTTGCATGAGAGTTATTCGAAGGAATGGTGCATTTTGCTCAATTACTAACTTGAATTTATCTTAAAAAAATTGAATTGTTTTTTTGACAAGAGAGGAGCTTACCACACGAATATCCCGACTTGATATTCGTGTGGAGCTGTTTAATCATCGCGTTGCATTGACTCATCAGAAGATGATTTGAGCAAATATCGTTAACACCCTTACAGCCTTACATCAGTATTGCAGAAAATGGAATATTGAAATTAATCATATTCACAAATTACGACAAAGGACTTATAAAAACAATTATTGGCCCTTGACTAACATCAAATCGTGGGATTGAGTTTGTTTGTATCATTAAATTAATAAGAGTAAAATTTCAGCAGAAACATTTTTTGAGTTATGAACTTAAGTTAAAGGAGTTACACGAGGGCTGGAAGAACTCCGCTCAATAATAAGCGTAGCATTACGAATTATGTAAGGCAAGTGGATACCGAATTTCTGAAGCTGGATTAATATAGGGTACAACCATGATAGTCAGCGGTTCTTTTTAAGCCCATTAAAAGTACTTGAACGGGGAAATTTAAGACAGGAAATTCGACGAAAGATTCGACCGAAAAAGGTGGGCAAACATATTATGTAGAATAAATATAAGAGCTGCAAATAACTTTTGCTAGTGCATAAACTTTGGCAATTAAAAGAGAAAATCGATAAGTCTAAGTTCTTGTACCAATAAAAACCAGCTAATAACGACCCTTTGGTATAGTTACAAGGCAATTTAAATATTTACTTTCTAATTTATTTTGCTAATCATACATGTTGCTGGTCTCCTCCATTGCTAATAACAATATACAAATAAGCCATGAATACCGGCCACACACTGTACAGTAGGCCAATGAAAATTATATAGGGTGTTTTTTTAGGTGCATGAGAACTTAAAATTATAATACAAGACAGAAATATTGTTGGAATGAAATTTTTTTATTATATTCTGGTAGTTAATTTCATGGCATTTATTTTTTAAATATGATTTCCGTCATATGTCCGCCGCAGCTACGAGTTACATGGTCCATTCGATCAGTCCAATTTTTGACTACTTTTTCCAATAAATCTGGCCGGACGAAGTGCTCTATGAACTTCGCGAACAGATTTATTTTTTTCAAAGTAAATTTCCACAATTTGGAAGCGTTGTTCTGGCATTAAACGATTCATGATTAATTGCTAAACCTTACTGAACAAAAATGTCAACACAGTTTGACATTCTCAGCTGTCAAACCACAGTTATCGATATCGATAGTTCTCATGCACCTAAAAAAACACCCTATACTATAGATAGGTGGATTAGAAATAGGGGTTGGTATGGTTAACCTCTGTCACTGCAGCTACAGTTGGGCCTATTGTGACGTCCCCGGATTGACTATGATTCCTCTTCGCTTCCAATGAAGCATAGTATTTTATGAAGAGTAATGGTCAGGAATTCCAATGAGTCCATGAAACTCCAACCGAACTGACGAAGTCTTTTGTGAGCTAAACCCTCATATTCACAGAGGATATGCTCTGTGTTTCGTCTTCGTCATTGCATATTCCGCAAATTTTAGTCTCAGAGAGACCAAACCTATTGAGATGCTTCTTCATGTGACAATGTCCAGTCAGAGCTCCCACTAGGGTTCGGGTCTGATATCTGCTTAATTTTAGATAATCAGATGTTCTTTTTTCCGAATGCTTTGGCATAAAAAGCTTTGAGTGCCTGTTGCCCGGTGCCAAGTCTCAGTGAATGGCACTTTGCGATTTTTTCCCACATTCGGATGTTCTTAATGGTATCCCACAGAATGGATATGGTCCCATGAAGTTATACTATACTGCATTGACCCTATGCCGAATATATGAAGTTTGAGTACCAAAATTCCTGTACTAGTTCATACACATATATCCACCAGGTTTCAAGTTGCTAGCATTAATAGTTGCTGAGATAGGATACACATCCCACCCCGTTGCAAACCTTTATTACAAATTAAATTTTTAGAACGTGGCTACTCCTTTTGAGTTTAAAAAAGTTTAACCTCTTTCTTTATATCTCCCATCTCCTAGCCTCACCCCTTACGATAAGATTATATTTGACCTACCACCCGTATAAATTCCAAAATACTATCTTCAAGAGTTCTTGAGATATGAACGTGATTTTTTGATTAAATTTTAAGATTCCCGCCAGCAGAAAAATCTTTGGGGATGGTAGAGTGTGAAGGGTGAGAGTGATTTTTATATCTCAAGAACTGCTAAAGATAGAAAGCCTACACTTGGTATGACGCTTATGGTGTTACGTTCTAAAAATACAATTCGTAATAGGGTAGGTATGATACAAGGCATTTGGGTGTTTTTCTTATCTCTGGAACGCCTTAACCTGGAAACTTAAAACTTGACGCGTATATGTAGATGAACCAATAAAGTAATATAGATAAAAGAAAGTTTCATATGTCCATTGAAGTACGGAGGGGGAGGGGCAAAAAATGATGGGTGAAAATAAGGTGCATATATTTTCACGAATTTCGGCACATCTCTTCGGTCTTCTGAACTATTAAATTAATTTAACTTCTACGAGTTTTGCAATTCCGCTATACTCCTTAGGACTGATAAGATATCGAATTGGATTTCCTTATCCTCAGGCTTTTTATATAAACAATTCAAAAAATTTTTCAGGATAATTGGGCTGAATTTTGTGATCGTGTTGTTCTGCTAACCCTTCGAAGTTTCAAGCTACGCGCCTGGTCCAGACATTCTGAAGGAATTGTGAGTTTGGTTAGATGAATACGCTGATGAACGTCGGACGGACGGACAGTAATCGGATTTGAGGTTTTTGACTACAACTGAACATAAAATAATACATATCTTTTTTTTTCGTCCGACTCTCCTTTCAATGCGTTACAAATCTTTGGGACTGGATTAAACTCATAATACACTGAAAAAACGGGCAGCTACTACCTTTGCTAAATAAAATAGCAAAAGAATTTTGGCATAATTAATGATGAATTATGGCATTAAAAGTATTTTTTTTATTATAATAACCTAATATAAATAGCTTTATTAGCCATGTACAAAAGTAATAGTTACATATCATAAAAGGCTTTTTTGAATATAAATTATTACTATCGTGAAAAGCAAAAGGAGCTATGAGAATAGCAATTAATTAAAATTAGACATAGCTATGTTCAAATGACAACTTTTACAACAATTCTTGCTGTTTCTATGTAATAAAGGAAAATAAGATAAACTCCCATTTGTTTAATAAAAAAAAGCTATGCAAATAATGTAAATCACCTAGCAGGTAAACCGAAACAACTAGCAAATAGTTGTCCAAATTGCATTACAATTGGTGCAAATAACATAGCAGAACATGCAATTTTTGGCACTATACTCCCATTATTCTGGTGAAGTTGCGCACTAGATAATCATTCTTGTTCGGGGTGTCCTTTTAAGCAAATTGTGAAAAGTGACAAAGTGAAGTGAAAAAAATGATCGACTAGATCATAGATATAAAGATGTGTTAGAAAAATGGAATTTGGAAGAATTAATTCCAATTTTTGAAGATAAGTTCGATGGTTACACACGCTTAGGTATGCTGGAGCATGTATATTAAATGTGAGATAACTGCACACTTGAGCGGCAGGCGCAAATAGCTTGGCACACTTGAGCTTTTTTAGCGGTCAAATTTAATTTTTTTATAATTTAATAAAGTTTTTGAAGTTAATAGGCTTCAATTTATTTTATATCGGTTTTTTGGCATTTTTTTTTTTAAATATTTTGGAAGTGATAACAGTCGGAAATCTTAAGCAATGAGGTATTCGATTTGAAGTTTCATTATACCTATTTTACTTTATTATTTTCTAATAATACAGTATTGTGATGGATTTTTAAAAAAAAAAATTTGCTATCCCGAAAAAAATTTTTTTTTACGTTTCGTGACTAGTAGACACAAAAAAAGCAAGTCCGTCTCTCCGCCGTACGCCGTACGTCGTCCGCAAAATTATTTGAAAGCTCGTAGCTCCCAAACAGTTTTGAGATATTATATTGAAATTTTTTTTATGAATAGACTGGGTAGGCCCCTTGAAGTGACCAAATTCTGAGCGGTGGGGTTGTAAGAGTGGTGGGGGGGGGGGGGGTTGGAGGTGCGGTTTAGATGGAAATTTTTTGGTTCTTAGATCTCATCAACCGCTTATGCTAGGCGGCTAAAAGTTGGAATTTATATAGAGCTTTGATAGTGGACTCCTATGCATAAAAATTGTCAATATGGGTGAAGAAGTTTGGGAGTGGGAGAAAAATAATGCTCCCGAAACGCAAAAAAGCCGAGATCGACACATTCTAAAATCCATATCTTCTAAACGGTTAACGTCACAAAATTGAAACTTAATGAATATATCTAGGTATACAGTTACACATATACATAGATCGAAAACAAACTTTTAAGGGGAGCAGTAGCATACGGGGGTGGGGGGTGAAAAACTTTAGATTACTATATCTCACGAACCAATTGCACTAGGTAAATAAAATTTGGTTTGTGTATAAAAGTTGATAAATGCATTTGGATGAAAGTAAAATTTTTTAAGGGGGCAGTGGAGCATGAAAGTGGAGGGGATACGAATTTTTCTAGAAAATCATGTCTCATATCTTAAGAACAGTGTAAGATAGATGCTTTAAATTTTTACCAGATGTAGGCCTAATAGACCACTATCACTATATCAATTTTGGGGGTGAGGGTACAGAGGGTGAGGGTGGGGGAGGGTGAAAAGGAAAAGGTTCCGATTTTTATATCTCGAGAACCTATAATGATAGAAAGCTGACTTTGTATTTAAATAGAGCTATAGTAGTAGCATGTTGGAAAAATATAATTTCTTATAGGGGTGGGAGGTGTTTTTCATATTTATAGAACGGCCCGTGCTATAAAGTTGAAACTCGGGGTGTATATGTAAATCAACTTTAAAAAGTAATTTAGTTAAGAAACATTTTCAAATATCCATTGGCGTTCGGAAGAGGGCAAACAAAATTATTGGTGAAAATGGAATGCATATAAATATTTTCACGGTTTTCGTCATATCTATTAGGCCTTTTCATATATTAAATTCATTTCGATTCTATATCTTCTTCATATAAATACCTAGAAAGTATTTTCAGAATTTTTTGAAATTCGACCCCTAAGGGGGTGGAAAAATGGTTGTATACTTTTTCACGAATTCTGCCTTATTCCTCAGGTCTGATCAGATATCGAATATCTTTTCATTTCAAGGATAAAGAACAAAATCATTATCCTTAAAAAAAAGTTTCAATGATAATTTTTATTCGTAATATTTGTTTATATTGCGACAACCTCCCCCTTTAAAACAAGTCATATTTTATAATATTATTCTAAGATAAAAATTGCCAGAGATATGCATTTTCAAAGAAGGCTCGAACACCATTTTTGTGAAAACTTTAACATACTATAACTAACAAAAATACTTTATTATTAAAATAATAAAAAAATTGAATTTCAAGAATTTTTTTACTAGTTCTTCAAGTACAAAAATTTTCAAAAGAATCGAAGATGGTAAGGTCACAACTTTGGCGATTCTTGATGGAATGACCCTTATTTTGCCTATTACTCATCGACATTATAGCAATGCAAATTGCTCATTTTGCTGTTTTCACTTTCAATTCTTTACTGTGGTAGCTTGCACTATGTATAATGTATATGGCAAAATATCCTATTTTAAACCATTTATTTTATAAGTCAATATACTCTTAAATCCAAGTGGAGAATGCAAAATTTGCTATTAAGCAATAATTTTTGCGGCTTTTATTATTATCAGAAATTGAAATATTACAAATTAAATTTTGCAATTTTTTGTATATGTAACGTATGATAAAGTGCAATTTTATCTTGCTATTCACTGTATGTTCCATGGGAACTGCTGCCATACTTTTATTACCATCTGAAATGGCACTGATAGTAATTCCTTCGTACTATCCCGATTTCAACCATTTAGATTGTAAAATATAATATGAAAAATAGCACTTGATGCTTTATTTTCTTTCAGTGTACAGTCCTCCTTACACCATAAGAGTTAAAAGTAGTTTTCTGGCTCCTTGAATTTAGAGACTTCAGCTGCTTCAGCCTAGGCCTAGCTTTAAAAATACATCAAACTTACTTTATACTTTCCCTACTGAATAAACTACCGCAAAACGTTTCGACCGCCATCATTCCAAAACTTTAGATCTGTAGTTTTCTGTGTTCACCATACAGGCGGCATATAAACGCACAGCTAACTCATTGCAAAGGTTTTTCACGTTAAAACGCTACAAAACTGGAAAACTAGAATACTGTCACGTATGAAGCATTAATTGAATAGTACGGCACTTATGCCGTATGATAAGAACGTTCATAATTTTCATGTCGGCCATTTTATCTACGTGCAAATAGGCCAAACTAAGCATATGTATGCTTCCCAGGTTCTCTGCATGAGCATCCGAATGGCTTCTTTTATTCTCGACAATTACGGATACGCTGTGGCTACTCAAAGACCCCCTAGTGGCCTATCTCTTTCCATATTATTATTATTATTATTATTTTTTTTTGTTCGGCTCGGCATATTGTATATTAGGTCCTTCTTCTTCAATTGGATATATGCGACGGATAAGGAAACATTAAGAGAGGATATGACCTGAAATTCTGATGTATTAAGAAAATGGTAGCGTCCGGTCACATTAACTATGTGTTGCGTAATTTTCTGCAGAGCACAGTTATGACAAAATACTTTACAACTCCAGCGTGTCCTGTATGTCGGCCCCATTCAATAAATCTGAAGGCGAATAAAGTTTAATACTGCAAGGGTTCATAAATATTAACGATGATGTCAATAAATATGGTCATGGACTACAATAGCTCGAGCAAGGTATAAACGGCATCAAAAATCACTTTCAATAAATTATGCCCTTGTTTTTTTTTCCTACTCCTTTTTTTCTCTCTCTCGTGATATAATGGCGCTACTGCCCTGGAACCGCCTGCCCACCACGACATCCCTGGACGCTGGATGCCGTAAACACACTTTGTATGGAACTACTTGAGTTGAACAGGCTACAAAGTGTTTTCCAGTAGGTCCGTACCTGCCATAGAACGTTCTCTGGTGTAACAGTTTATCATTGATCATACAGCAGTTCCTGTTCCAGGCAATGCCCACCTAAAGGTTATATGAAGCATACCTGAAATTATGACAACTTCCACGTAGCGGATACTACCCTGCCGTAGTAGCTCCTGCAATACCCTATACGGGGGTATGTTTATTGTGCCATAATGGAAATTTATAGAGTGATATTGGCTAGCTCCGTTACACAGCGCTCGCTTACACACCAACTTACTACAGAACGGTACAAGAGGTGCTACCTGGCGAGTATTTTCTACCTGGAATAACTCTTTCAAAACAGTTTTCAATTCGTTTTTCGTTTCCCCAAGGGAGGATGATTTAAGGTATGCAGAGAAGTATCCTGGTGGAGAAAATTTAGTGGAAAATTCAAATAAGTATTGAGTTTCGAATCGAAGTACATTCGTTAACATGTTATTGTTAGTTCTGCTGCTAGTCATATGTGGATATGAGAAATGGCCTTTGACAGTATTTCTATGGAATTTAATAGGCGAGCGTTTGGCTGTACTATTTTGGTTTGCATGCATAATGGATGCGGTAAACGAACTCGAATGCAGTTCGGTTTGCTTTGCAGATTAATCCGAAAGCTTTGACGGCACACAGAGTTACAAGATAAATTTTACTTTACTATTTCACAGTAACAAGCGTTGTGAACCTCCCCTGTGAAAAAAAATGTATACCCTGGTCTTTGTATTTTCACGTTTTAGTGGAAGCAGACAATAAAAAAATAACATATCAATTTTCTGTGTACGGTACGGAAAAGTATTTGGCTGAGTGGGCACTAATTACTAACGAACTGCACTTTAAAATGGTGAGGGTATATTTTTGTTGGGGTAAAATTGGACGCAGCTTCCCGAAGAATCGCCAGGTCAGCCGCGATCAATCGATCTACCTTGATCGAGACAACGACAAGAAATAAAACGTATATTCCTAAGATTTTGTATATTCACGTTTTAGAACTAGTAGACCCAATAAAAGCAAAACAAAAAATAAATGTCCGCCTGTCCGCCGTAGAAGCCGCACGCAAAAGCGTTTGAAGGCGGCTAGCTCACAACCCCGTGAGTTATTTTTTTGGTGGGTAAATTGGGGAGCCTGTTTGACAAAAAATGTTGTTTTCTATATTTCTTACCAATTTAAAAATCTTGCAGCAGTCTGGCCGCACCTTTATTAATTTTTGGGTAGAAGTTCGGAACGAGTTTAATTTTGAGATGCGGTGTAGGTTACTATGGAACTGAAAACCTAAAAGAAATTCATGAAAATGTGGTTTCACGGACATTTTTTTTAATCAACCTCTCACACCAATAAAAATCTGAACTTTTTTTTGCTTTAATTACTCTAATAGCACATCTACATATACGTACTAAATTTCAACTTTCTAGCATAAGCCGTTTCTGAGACATAAAAAACCACCCCTCACCCCCGTACCTTGCTACCACTATCGAAAATAGGATGTCTCTATAGTGGCTCTATATAATCCTAAATTTTTAGCTTTCTATTCATTACGGTTTTTGAGAAATAAAAATCAGAATGTTTTCCTTTCTACCCTCTTTCGCCATCACCCCCAACACCCGCACCAACAAAATTTTCCCTACTACAAGTCTATCGACCCCAACTCCTGTAAAATTCTCAAGATCATATCTTATTCGATTTCTAAGATACCAAAATTAAATTTTTTGAGAAATTGCTGTCCCCCACTTTTGTGCTCCACCACCCCCCTCAAAGAGTTTATTTTCAGTACACTCTTCTTGAGATCCCCTATACAGAAACTAAATTTTATCTTCCTGGTGTAATTGGTTCGGAAGATATTGTAATCCCCCCCCCACATGCCACCACCCCCTTTAAAAATATTAGCTCTTGTCTAAGCTTGAAGCATAACTAAGGACAACAACAAAGTTTCAATCTTCTGACATCAATTGTTCAGGAGATATCGATTTTAGAATGTTTCAATCCCGGCTTTCAAGCGTTTCAGATTTATTGTTTTCCTCCCCACTACCACACCCCTTAACCCCTATTGACCATTTTTTTCCAAACGAGTTCACTGTCATAGTACTACACAAGTTCCAAGTTTCAGCCTCCTAGCATAAGTGGTTCCAGAGATCTAGAAACGAACATTTTTCGTCTAAAACGCTCCCCTCTCCTCCCCCTTATACCAACACCCCCCCTCCTTCCAAAAGATACTAGTTGTAGGGGTTATCCCAATCTACCCACCATAAAAATTTCATCTTAATATCTCAATGGAATTGGGAGCTAAGCGCCTTTAAACGATTTTGCGTACGGCGGACGGCGTACGGCGTACGGCGTCTACGGTGGACAGACGGACATTTTTTTTTTCTTTTTTGGTGTTAACTAGTCCTAAAACGTGAAAATATAAAATTTAGTAGCAAATTTTTTTGAATTTTTAGGTCGATCACAATACTTTATTATTAAAAAATAATAAAGTAAAAATGTACAATATGAATTATTTGAGAAGACCAGATATGAAGAAATTCGTAAATTATATGACCCTTATTTTCGCAGACCATTTTTTTTCGCCCCAACTGCGTACGCCAATGAATATACTTACATACACATGCCTATCAAGGTCCAAATTTTATACATACGCCGTTCCATAGACAAGAAAACCCTCAACTACATGCATACCATAATATTGCTATTAGGTACTTTATATTTCGAACGTGCACTAACGCAGATCTAGCCAAATTTCAACCCCGCTATCCATCATTAGCAGCTCTCAAGATACTGATATTGGGTCTTTTTCTATTCACCCTCACCCAAACTCACCACTCACACCCACACTACAAGATTTTTTTCTCTCCTCCTCTCTCCCGTAGAAATTCTATGATCCACTTTGAGTGCCAAACTTTTTGCCAAAAATTTTGACAATGCTTTTTAATGGGGTCAAATTCACTGGCTATTAAAAATGAGAGCCATGTCAGTCAATGTGTTAAACAGTTCTTGAGATATGCGACGTGATTTGTTAGAAAAATGCTTCCCCCCACTTCCATGCTCCACCACCCCCTATGAAATTGTATGTTCAAGGAACAAATTCATCTTTCTGGCGTAATTGGTTCATGAGATATCGTAATTTAAAATTTTTCACACCTCACTTGCATACCCCACTGAACCCATAAAATTTTTATTTCCGATATGTTCATCAAGTTTCAACTCGTGGTATGAACCGTTCAGGAGATATGGATCTTATAATGTCTGGATTCCAGCTTTCGAGCTCGCTAGAGGCATTGGTTTTCCGGCACTCCCTTACCACTCTACCAATAGCGACAATTTTATTGTAAATAGCTTCACTTTTATAGCTCTAGTGAAGTTTCAACTTCTTACCTAGTGCGGTTCCTTAGATATTGAATCCCAAATTTTTCTGTCCTCACGCTCTCATCCCCAAAGGTAGCCACTTATAGGGCTCCACTCAGTCCACCCTCTAACAAAATTTGACATTAATAGATCAAAGGGTTTTGAAGCTTCGAGCCTTCAAGCTAATTTGTGTATGGCGGTTTGAGTACAGATGGGCTGATTTTTATTTTTACGTTAACTAACAGGCGAATCTAACTTCAGGTTGTTTAGAGTAACGTTGAAATATATTTCATTACAGTTTTTTACCAAATCATTTACAGCTAATACATCCTTAAGATGTCACTGTCCTCTGCACTCACCCATGTTCAATTAACTTCTCACATATGATTTTCTGACACTTTTTCAATATTCCCTTCAAACAAACTCAATATATCACCATCCATAGGGTAGCCGTCAATAAAATAGTAAGATATACTCAAAAAAAATTTAAAATTACTTTCCTGTCATCGATCATATAATGTAACAGGGCCACCCGATTTTCGTGCATACACGTACTCTAGGACTCAACTTATCGCACACTTGTGACACATCCATGGGTTATTAAAGAGTGCTTCATACTTCGCCGACACATTTACCAATCATATCCGAAACATTTGACGTTATTACAAAATAAAGGATCACAATAGTAAATGGCGTCTAAGAGAGTAAAATTTGGAGCATTGGTCCGACATAGGGTCTTACGTTGACCAGCCGAGGACTGTCAAATAGGAGCTCAGTGGGAAGCTTGCTTGTTTAGCGCTTACCCATTCCAGGCGGATTAATCGCATTCAGGTGAACGGCTTATCACCAGTAAACTAACGAAAAATTATTCCATAAGTGGCAGCAGTTCCTGGGCAGGAGCGCTTCTACTACCCAGAGCTGAAGTTGATTCATCGGACCTACTGAAATGAACCGTATCTTTCAGCGAAACTGTTAATTCTGGCGGAAAATTGACACTAACAAGCTTTCAGGTAGCCCATTTGATAATCACACCTGATATCTTCTTCGTTGTTTTAATTCGATTATTGCTTTCCCTACCAGTTTCGAGTATAGGGTTCCTGATGCCTACGTTGAACTAACTTCCGAACAGGTTAATTTTGTTCCTCAATTTAAGCACTTTACTGTGCTACACTAATTGGATCTATTGCTACTTAGCTGATTAGTTAGCAAATCTGCAAGTGATTCCTCAAGTTTTTCTATTTACGAAACTTTTCCGCCTTTCACTATACGTAGGTACTTACTTTTCGAGCTCCTTTCATCATCTACGTTTTCAGTAGTTAGGAATGGAGACAGCTTTGTTAGTATA
This sequence comes from Beris morrisii, assembly GCA_951812415.1. Classification (NCBI taxonomy): domain Eukaryota; kingdom Metazoa; phylum Arthropoda; class Insecta; order Diptera; family Stratiomyidae; genus Beris; species Beris morrisii. The sequence goes on from OX638311.1 coordinate 35,248,499, forward strand.
ATCGGTCATTTACTTTCACGGCTTACACTCAGTTTTAATTACAGTGAAAATTGCGGAAAAGACTTCTGATATCAACTTTTTAATTGTAAAGGGATAATCAGTGCAAAGCTAATACCCTGCTTATGAATTTATAACCTGGCCTTTTTTAGTTATACGGCGATAATTACTAGTCCTGTACTTTCAGAACGTACTCCACAGGATCACATTGCGTTATGAGCTTATGATTTAATGGGATTACTCAAACACTTTTGAATACTTAGCGCTGTCTCAAAAGGATTTTGTAGTCTTAAATGAGTAGTTACAGTGAATTTGCTTACTAACGACACTACTTCAATTCTGAACTAAATCGAGTAAAATTGCGAATTCCTAGATGAAGGATAGTGGATCCCGGAAGATGGTTTTTGCCTTGACATCTGTATGGAGGTTACACGAAGGACTCGCTTGATTTTCTTCATAATCATGTGTCGATATGAAATGGGAATGGCGAATTTCATATTTCTAACTCGAACTGGAATTTTGACCAAAATGTTCTGAATACGTGTTTTGATTGATTGATTGATTGATTGATTTTATTTCCAAAATATGTACATATGTTTAGCTTAATCTAGTTTAAATTCAACAGTGATCAGATTTTCTTATGGTCTTTACAACTTCAATATTATTTTTTTTTCGCATATAGCTTTTTAGTTTTTTACTGTCATTTTATAATTTTACGATACAAGGAAAACGGAGTAAAAAAACCTTATATTTAACTTAAACTAAATTAACCTAACCTTAAGCTACTTTTAAATTACGACAATGATAGTGAATGGTGACTAGGAAAGATAGATAGAATGAGGGGGTTTACTGAGTTTTCACAGTTGGTTATAAACTTTGCAGTCTGTTTATCAATAAACTCGATTATTCGCGGCAAATTAGTCAATGCATGAAGTTCTTGTGTAGCGAAATGCCATGGCTTATTCAAGATGATCTTAAGGCACTTGTTTTGTATGATTTGCATCCTCTTCTTGTGCACAGCCGCACAGCAGTTCCAGACTGGTGCTGCGTACACGAGGATAGGACGCATTACGGACGTGTATATGAGTAATTTGTTTTCATTAGAGAGTTCGGATTTTCTATTAATGAGTGGATAGAGAATTCTAATACTTTTAATAGTTCTTGAACAAGCCTCCGTAGTATGGAATTGGAATGTAAGTCTCTTGTCTAAGTATACCCCGAGATATTTAATGTTTTGAGACCATGTGGTGCTCTGCCCTAAAATATTAATAGTGGGATTAGGTAAATGTCTATGAGCCCGTCTTCTAGTGAAAAATATGGCATTTGTTTTCGATCTGTTGATTTTGATTATATAATTATTATTATTTGAATACGTGTTTTAAGAACTTTCGTGTTAGAGCTACTCTAGGTACTTCTAAATGGTGCACGCCTGCATACCATGTCCAATAGAGTAAGATATGCTTATGTGGTTGCGAGGGAATGAATAGAACAGTGTTTCTCAATACCCTTCACAAGGTAACATTCATCATCAATGGCGCGACAGCCTAAATCGGGCCAGGGCCTGCAGGATACATTGTCTGAAGTCATCTCGGCTCAGCAATCTGCGTTAACTGAGTCCTCGTATCTTTTCCGCTGTTTTCCCACCGGTCGTTTGCCCTGAGCTCTACCTTTCAGTGTGCATTTGCCTATTGTAGATTTCTAAATTCTATAATATAGGGTGTTTTTTTAGGTGCATGAGAACTTAAAATTATAATACAAGACAGAAATATTGTTGGAATGAAATTTTTTTATTATATTCTGGTAGATAATTTCATGGCATTTATTTTTTAAATATGATTTCCGCCGTATGTCCGCCGCGTCTACGAGTTATATGGTCCATTCGATCAGTCCAATTGTTGACTACTTTTTCCAATAAATCTGGCCGTATGGCGTCAATAGTGGCTTGAATATTGGCTTCCAATGCTTCAAGAGTTGCTGGTTCATCGGTATAAACGCATGACTTAATATAGCCCCATAAAAAGTAATCCAGAGGCGTTAAATCGCATGAACGAGGGGGCCAGTTAACAAAACCACTTCTGGAAATCAAGTTGTCACCAAACTGATTTTGCAATAAATCGATTGTTAAGCGCGCTGTATAATAACGTTCCAAATAGTCAGTCCCATAGTCACCTACACCGCATCTCAGCATTAAACACGTTTCGGACTTCTATTCATAAAATAATAAAGTTGCGCCCAGACTGTTGGCCGATTTTTTTTAGTTTTAATTACTCTAGTAGCACATCTACATATAGGTACTAAGTTTCAACTTTCTAGCATAAGCCGTTTCTGAGATATGAAAAACCACCCCCACTCCCGTACAAAGTAAAGTTTCATCCATTTGACAACAATCGTTCAGGAGTTTGAGAATGTTTCAACTCCTGCTTTCAAGCGTTTGGACGCATTGGTTTCCCCCACTCACACACCCTTCGACCTCTATCTACCATTTTCTTGTAAATGGGTTCACTATCATAGTACTACATAAGTTCCAATTTTCAGCCTCCTAGCATAAGCGGTTCCTGAGATCTGGAAATCAAAATTTTTCATCTAAAACGCTCTCCCTTTCTCCCACTCCTCCTCCCACACACCCCCACCTCTACAAAAGCTACCACTCGTAGGGGTTCACCCATTCTACCTACCATAAAAATTTCAACTTAATATTTCAAGGGGTTTGTGAGCTACGCACTTTCAAACGTACGGCGTACGGCGGACGGCGTCTACGGCGGACAGACGGACTTTTACAAAATTTCGGGGAAGCAAATTTTTTTGAAATTTCAGATCGATAACAATACTCTATTATTAAAAAATAATAAAGTAAAAAATCTAAAATATTTCGATTCCCAGTGCAAGTCAAAGATGTTCACCTAATTGGTCCATAGTCAGAATTTCTACGGCTTGCCGGGGCCATTGTAACAACTTCATGAAATCTACATAAAATAAATGTTAACTCTGAGACGAATATAAGATTCACCTTTCATCACACATTACTGACTACAAAAGCTAAGCGACCCAACGTCTTGCTACGATGACACTTTAAGGACTTTCTTGCATGATTTTCAAATTATTGGGTAACTCGAGTTATTATTTTTTACAACTTTACATTTTTTCCTATGATAATTCTTTATGATTCTTACTCATAAGTTTTCCTGTTGATTTAATTCCTTTTGATTTTTGTTAAACTTCCATCACCGAAAATTAGACCACTGTATCCATACCGTCAACTATAAAATGATTCTCGAATACGTAAAAACCTGCGGCAGTCATTAATCTCAAGAACTTCCGCCAAACCGAAAGTGTTTCAAATTATACGTCTTGCTGGTCATTATCCAAATCGAGTTGGAGTTCGGACTAAAGGAAGGCGTAGTATTAATCGCTAACAAACTCAGCTCGAATCAACTCAAGCAGAAACCTCTCCACTTCCTCGCCTTGAACTCGGAATCCGACGATGAAGTTTATTCGACAAAACAAGACCACTATAATAATAACAAGAAATAATAATCTCGGCAAAGAAGCATCTGCTGCCGATCTTGAGCTCACGTTCTTTACGATATCCTCTTAAGATCGAATCGAAGAAAAAACGGTTCACCTATGGTGCAGATATACTCGTATGTAGGTACAATGGCGACCGGAATAACATGTCATTTGCCAAGACAGCGGCCAACAAAGGGTCCCAACAATCACTGGACCCTCACGAACGTGTACCCTGTAATGAAGCAAAAGACCCATCCGGTGGCTAAGCTGAGCAACGACTTTTTTGATTCATTCATGTATTTGAAGACGGCCAAGCCATGCATGGCCCGCCAAGCCAGGTAAGCCGAGTGTGGCCAGGTGAAATAGAGGTCTGAAAGCAAACCATCCAAATTTTCGTTATAGGCGACCGTCATCATCGAGACGACACTGAAAATTCAATTCAAGTTTTTTTATTATTATTATACATTTTCGTATGGTCTTATTGTTATTGCGTCTGAATTTAATCTTCGGTTGCCCTGGGGGCTTATCTTACAAGAGGCTGAAAATTGTTTTTTGTTTGATGCGAGCCAAGTCTATTTGAGATCATGTTGCGGAAAGGTGAGTTGATCGTTAGGCTCACCTGCCTTTTATCGAGGAACCTACACGAGACCCTTAGCCGCATTCCAGCTTCAGGCGAACAAATTATGAATGGGCGTCGAATGGAATGTGTTTGCTCTTTGGGATAAGAACGAAATCCTGTAGGGCGGATCTTGATTGGATTTTAGACCATATGTCGGCACTGTTTTGTTTCTTTTCAATCCGAATGTTTATTTGGGCGTCTTGGGCAATATGTGCTAAAGGAATTTGAAGGTTTTTCTGGGATAATCGATTTTAGCTTCGCTGGAACTGAGATAATTATGAACCGCCTTTTTTATTTCTTGAAATTTAAGTGTCGGCCAGTGTAATTTAAGGTTCGAAAAAATTATGATGAGTTTATCAAATACTGCCATTAGACCCGTAAATTGTGAAATCCTTACACAATTTTTTTTTATTAATTTGCTGCTCAATTTTGATGCCTGTTTTATACTGTTTTAACTATAAGATATTTCGGGTTTCCAATTGACAAAAGTTTAATTGGAATGGGTCTCGGATACAAATTGGATAATCGTTGAATCGTTGGCTTACAAGTGAAATCCACTAAATCAATTTTTGGATGTTTTCAGTTAAGTTGTTTTCATTGCATAGGCGTGCCGTGGGTTCAAATCTGGCAGGGGCCACGGGCCCAATGGCTCACAACATACGACTTCTTCCGAAAGGAACACATGCTTTTCATAAATGTTCGTCCTTTTTGTGCTTACAGATTGGGTGTTCGTATTAACAATGAATGATTAGTCTTAGGCTACGACTTTGAAATATTTTATACGTTGTTTGAAGGAAAGAATTTTAAAAAGGTCCTATGAGTCCTCCTTCGAGTAGCTGCCATACAAAAATCCTGTAAAAATGTTCTCACTCAATTTGGGGAACTCACTGTATTTTAGTTTCGAGTAGCAACCAAACGAGAGTCCTTAGAATTGGATTCAATGTTCATTATTGAGGGATTCAAGAATTTATCTTGCGTAGTAACAGCGATGCCAGATTTGAAGGTTTTTCTTCAATTTGAAGATTTTTAGCGTTACCGAATATATGAAGACTTTGATGGCTATGTAGAAGATTTTTTTGTATGATTCTCAGAAAATTTCTTCTGTTCAAAACTCTATCCCACTTCAATCCATTTTTTCCACTCACATCTAATCTTGATGCATGAAAAAATTTGTGGCCATATAGGTTCCATCAGAAGAAAACGAAATCCATTGATATTATGGACATGTGACCTATGTACAAACGTAGCTTGCTTAATAAACGAGTATAATTTATATCAAATTTTTGATTTTATTATTAAAGATTTATAATTTTATTTTATTTTTAAAATATTTTTATAAATACTTGACGATTTTGCAACAATGTATCCAACTGTGATTTGCAAATTATGTTAATCCTGGCATATATTTTAAAGCGCAACAAAAGATGTTTACTCTTGACCCACTGTACAGGAGGGGTTTTAAAGATTTTACGAAACAAGAGCTTAATTTACCAGATTGTAATTTTTATTGTTTCTACAATTTATATAGGTATCTAACTGTTTTATTTTGTTATTGATGTCAAAAACTCATTATTGTACTTACTTCCTGCATTCTTAAAACCAACCGGAAAACCTCACAGAAGTTGTGAGAGATGGACAGAACTCATCATTGAATTATTTTAAAGGAGCGAAAAATATAAATTATTCAAGTACCTACTGCTCGTATTATCACAATAGGGCAATAAAAATATGAATTTGATCAAATTGCAGTTAATGGTTCTGATCATAACTTTATATGCACAAACGTTTTACAAGCTTTAGATATCGCTGACAAAATATTTTAGAGTTTCGATGTTGATTACTAACACGCAGCATCAAATGTGCTGATTTTTATCCAACAGATGTTCTATAACACAATTGTGGAAAATCCATCTTGCAGTCCAAATTTAAACAAATTATTAAAAATAATGCATTTTTGTAATAATTAAATGAAATTACATATTATATATATAATGTAATAATTATTTTACATTTACTTTGATTTGCTTATACAGCTTGACTTTGCCGAAGTCGAACTATATACGTTACTTGAAGTTACTTGATTTTCCAAATTTAACTTGTTCTTTTTAACTGAAATAAGTACTGGAATATTAATGTACGTTATTAAGGCCGGTTTACATGTCGGTTGCAAATAATTTTTACTGAGATTGTGAGGGAGCTAGCTTATCGAATTCTCAATGGAGTAGAAGCAATCACTACAAAAAAATGTTGGCACGCACACATTGACAGAAATATCGTCAATATTTTTTACTGGATATATCTCTGTTCGTTTCACTCCTGATCAGTTTCTCATTAGAGATTTCCTTCTCCCTCACAATCTCAGTAAAAATTACTTGCAACCGACATGTAAACCGGCCTTTAGTTATGATTACTTTTTATAATATATATTTAAGCATATAACTAAAAGTTTTCTGATTTCAATACCATAAAAGTAATAATTTGAAGTAAATAATATATTGGTAAGACTTCAGTAACAAAAAATTGCTGGTATATACTAAAAAATCCTAATATACGAAGCCAATATCGTAGGTATGAATTTCATAAAAAACTCGCTATATTCAAAAACCAATTCTACTTAACAATAATATATTTATTCTTGGATCTCATAAAATCAAAAAATATCTGATGTAAATTGCGTTATGTTTAAAACAAATTTCTCCTTTAATTTGTAAAATAAAAAACATCTTCTAAAGTTCTCGGAAAATTCAAAAATATTCTCAAAAAAAGCTGTTTACATTCAAAAACAAATCTTCTTTAGTTTATAAACTTGAAGAAGATCTTGTTACAATTTCGTAAAACTCCAAAATATTTTATGAGAATCTCGTTGTTTCAAAAACCATTTCCAATTTATTTTGCTAAATTGAAAAAATCTTGTAAAGCTCTCGTCAGATCGAAAGAACAATGATTGTAAAATTTAAAAATGTCTTGTTATTTTCAAAAGTCAGTTCATTAATTTTAAGAGATTCTTTTATATTGTTAAAAAAAACATTTGACAAAAAACAATTGACAAGTAAAGTGCTTGCGATAAGATAGGAAGGAATTATTTTTCTGGAAGGGGCCATAATTATTTTTCTGGGAGGGTCCAAGCAGGGAGCTGGGGGGGTCCCGGCCCTCCCTACGGCGCGCCTATGTTCCATTGTCTTCTACATGCTGGTGCAATCCACTCAGTCCTAAAGTAGACCGTTTTACTTTATTATTTCAATATTGTTATAGATTTTAAAAAAAAAAAATTTGCTACCCTCAAAATTTTTTTTTTTAAGTTTCATGACTAGTAGACACGAAAAAACCAAAAAAAAATTTCAGTCCGTCTGTCCGCCGTAAGCCGTACGTCCACCGCTGTACGCAAAATCGTTTGAAGGCTCGTAGCTCTCAAACCCTTTAATGTATTAAATTGAAATTTTTTTTGTGAATAGAATGGGTATGACCCTTGAAGTGGCCAAATTTTTAAGGGTGGGGTGTGAGTGGGGAAGTAGGGGAAGCGTTTTAGACGGAAAATTTTGGTTTCTAGATCTCAGCAACCGCTTATGCTAGGAGCCTGAAATTAGAAATATAGAGCTTTTATAGTGGACCCATTTGCAAAAAAATTGCCGAAATAAGTGAAGGGGTTTGGGAGTGGGTTGGAAAAATAATGCGTACGAAACGCAAAAAAGGCGAGATCGACACATTCTAAAATCCATATCTCCTAAACGGTTAATGTGGCAAAATTGAAACTTAATGAATATCTGTAGGTATACTAGGAGAATAGATTGGAAACAAATTTTTGAGTGGGGATAGTGGCGTACGGAAGTGGGGAGTGAAAAAATTTAGACTACGATATCTCACGAACCAATTACACTAGATAAATAAAATTCGGTTTGTGTATAAAGGTTAACAAATGAAGTTTGCTGAAAGTAAAATTTTTTTAAGGGGGCGGTGGATCATGAAAGTGGAGGGGATACGAATTTTTCTAAAAAATTACGTCACATATCTCAAGAACCGTTATAAAAGATGCTTAAAATTTTTACCAGAAATCAGCCTAATAGACTCCTAGCAGAAAAAAATTTAAGGTTATGGGTGTAGAGGGTGAGGGTGTGGGAGGGTGAAAAGTAAAAGGTTCCGATTTTTATATCTCGAGAACCTCTAATGATATAAAGCTGAAACCTGGTATTTGGATAGAACTATAGTAGTAGCATGTTGGAAAAATATAATTTTTTATTGGGGTAGTAGGTGGGGGGTGTTTTTCCTGTCTATAGAACGGATTATGCTACAAAGTTGAAACTCGGTATGTATTTGTAAATTAACTAGAAAAGTAATTTAGATTAAACAAAATTTCAAATATCTATTGGCGTTCGGAAGGGGGGCAAAAAAAATTATCAGTGAAAATGGAATACATATATTTTCACAGTTTTCATCATATCTATTAGGTCTCTTCAAATATTAAATTAATTTTTATTCCACGAATTCTCCATATATATGGCTAGAAAGTGTTTTCAGGATTTTTTGAAATTCGACCCCTAAAGGGGTGGAAAGGGGTTTGTATGCTTTTTCACGAATTCTGCCATATCCCTCAGGTCCGATCAGATATCGAATATCTTTTCACTTTCAATGGCTTACCTAATAATCGCCTAAAACTTGTTTTTAAGTTTTTTTTTTGTTCAGTATAAAAGGATTGAACAAGTTTTCACGAATTTCGTCATATCTTTTAGAAGTGATAAGAAATTGAATTGGTTTTTACTTTCTCGTACTGTCTTCATATTTATCTATTAACTCCTTTCAGGATTTTTGTATATTCAACCCCCAAGTGGGTGTAAGGAGGTTGCATATCTATATATCGAATTCATTTTTACTTTCTAAGGTTTCCTATATAAGCGCCAAAAAGTCAATTTCAGTATTTTTAGATATTCAAGTCTAAGAGGTGTAAGGGGGTTGTGTGCTTTTCAAAGCTTCGACATGTTTCTTATAGGTTCGATGAGATATTAGATCGCTTTTCACTTCCACAGACTTTTTATATAATCACCTACAAACCCATTTCTCAATTTTTCGATATTCAACCCCCAAGGGTCTGCATATGTTTTCACAATTTTTGCCATCCCTTAGTTCTTCTAATGAGATATAAAATTGGTTATTACGTCATTTGATGTAATGACCTAACGACGAATTTCATGATTTTTCGAATTTCAAGAACCAAGAGGGTGTGAAGGGTTTGCTTACGTTTTCACAAATTTCTTAAAGTCCCACGTCTCTGTTTTACAATTTTTTCGAAATTCAAACCCCCAAGTGGAAGTAATGGGTTTGTATATGTTTTAACAATTCGTCATATCTTTTAAGTATGATAAGGCAACAAATTCGATTTTACTTCTATGGGCTTTTAGTGTACATAATATACCGAAATTCGAATAGTCTATACGGACTTTTCCAATGTTTAATCTGCAAAAATTTCAATTTTAAATATTTTTTTTTAACAACAAAACTAACTTTCCAAGAAACCTCATAATTTCGAAACAACTGATGATATATTCCGACTTTGACCGCTCCCAAACTTTGACCCGAAAAATAATAAAGTTTCGCCCAGACCATTGGCAGATTTTACTTTATTATTTTAATAATAAAGTATTTACTAATGGAATGAAACAGAATGTGTGAATTGAATTGTTTTCCTAGATAATTAAAATAATAATAAAAATGTTTAAGTATAACTAGAAATTGCAACCGTTTTGTTCAACGAGGGTCACTTTATCTCATATTGAATGTTTAACTGTAACGAGTTTTCGCTTATTACCTGAAAAATGGTAAAACCTTAGTCACAAATTTGATTCAACCAGTAAGTGGTTGTAAAGAGGTTGTTTAAGTTTGTATCTTTTAGGTCGAATAGAATATCGATTCGGTTTATACTTCCTCGGGCTTTCTATACAATCACTTGAAAAGTAATTTTAGAATTTTGGATGTAGACCTACCAGGTTCTTCCGTTGAAACAATCAACCAACCATGATACAATTTCGAAAGTAATACCCACATATTTCCATGTTATACAAAAAACCGATTAACTCGACAACAGCTTTTCTTATGTTTGAAGAGTCCAGCAAGGTTACTTTTCTTGTCATTATAACCTCAATAAGTTTCTGTAAAATAAATGCCACCCAGCGTACTACAAATTCCCATCAGGTACCTATAGATGAACTGGACAAAAACCAACCTCATCTGATTGTCTATCGGTTGTAACGAAGATAGCGATACATTTTAGTTTCTTTATGGCCAACAAAGAAAAGTATCTAAAGAGCTCTACAAATTCATTGCAGAGTTTGAAAAAAGCAAGTACAAGTGGTCCCAGATCTCGACGAACAGAGGCGGGTGATTTGAAATCAACCACAAAAACTCGGTTCTTCTAGTACAATGGGTCATTGATTACAAAAAAATGCTCAGTCCGATGTTCATTACGTCGGTACTGAACTGATACCTACATACATACGATTCATTCATGATGCAGGCTAAGGTAAAAACCATACCTGAAACGATGACAGAGTCGAACTGATTGTATAGTACTGAAACAGGTACGATATCTACCTTCGATACACGCTCTTATATAGAAGACAATCTTCACAAACTAATTACAAAGCGGAAATTATAAAAACGTCGAAGACTAAAGAGTAGCCATAGTCCGAGACTAAAAAAATTGGTTTCGTTCGTCCGTTAGTTCCTTTCATTAGATTCGGTAGGGAAATTAGTTCTTGGGTTTCTGCTCCATGGTCCACCATTGGTCAGTCCGTGATGGCCTGCAAGATCGACGGACGGTTTATTAGTTTTGGTCTGCTTCACTGCTTCGATTGCATTGTCTCTGTTTTTGGTTTCGGTTTCCTGGAATTAATGTATCAAAGCCCGAAGGAAAGAGTATTTCTTTTCACTTCGACGTATATGTGGTTGTACAGGTTACAGCATAATATAAAGCTCAATGATTTACAGTCCATACGGCTGCTGGTAACATAGTTAGATTGGGAATTGTATCCATTTACCTCATAAATTAAAAATCTCCGAATGTACTCCATTTTCAATCTCGTTGTTCCTTCTTTACAATCAAAATCAAAAATGTCACCGACTCAGTCCAACGAAATTATGGTAGTCACAACGGCGTTTACTGTAATGTTGTAATTATACTTTAAGGTTGTAATAATCGAATACATATAAATAGTGATAATCGACCCGATTTCACGTATGTTGCATAAATGGACCAAGTGATATTAACGCCTGGATTATTACTGACTGAATGGCTTCCAATCATCTCCGTAGTGACAAAATTACGAATACTTGGCATTCTTAACAAAACTTATTTCCTTGGTAATGCATGGATAATAATTACACCGTTTGACGGACACTACGAAATTATTTTTTGTATTAGTTCGGCCTCAGAGCAAATGAGAATATTTCCTTACAGTTTTCCTACGAAAATACTAGGACCTGCTATCGATCTACATACGTTGATAAGAAGTACGTGATGATGTGTGAATAGACAACAGTCGAATTAATCGGGTTTTGGTGTTATGAATATTAACATGTACATACATTATTAATATTATTTTTAATAATAGTATTAATAGCAAAATCGCAACTAAAAGTTAACAAACTACGAGCGACATATGCAGCGAATGCCGTATGTGACAATTTAGCACCAACAGGCCTGCTTAATTAACGGAATGATATCGAGTATATGCCCCTAATAGATCACAAAATTGAAAAAAAAATCGTAAGTCCGTCTGTCCGTCTGTCCGCCATACGCAAATTCAATTCAAGGCTCGAATCTCACAAACCCTTTGAGTTGTTGAATTTAAATTTGTTTACTGGATGCACAACTAAGGTAGCCAGATTGGGCTATTTACCGCGATTTGGGCTATTTAAATATTCAATTCGCGGGTACAAATTTCAAAAAGCTACTTATAGCTTTTTGGGCTATTCGGCCAACGCAAGTTATGTTAGTTTGCTAATTTACAACAGAGCCGTTTTACGAAGAAAAAATAGAAATATAAAAATTAGAAAACTGAATTTTAGTCGTCTCTTGGGTTAAATCTACTAGTGTTACCGGCTCAAATACAACGTTGGCAAACTATGTCATATCACAAATCCTGTTGCCACTAAATGTTCGGTTCTCTCTAATGAAAAATAATACTTCACACGATATCTATCTGGTGTTTGCAAACTAAAATTCATTTAGAATCGGTTCATTATCTGTTGACTTTCTACAAATGAACCACTTTCTTTCAAGTTAAGGACACCCATCGAAATATAACATACAAGTGATAATAGATTTACCAATATTGATTACTGTCGTAGATTTCCATTTTTTCATAATTTATTAAACATAATTTTTGCTTGATTGGTGGGTTACAGACATGTGTTGCAAAAATTAAAGTTATTGCTACAAAGTTATTGTTACATGTGTACTCCGGCAATGCAAACAACTCACTTATTATTGGTATTAAAGTTTCCAGAGAAAAACAGCAACCTTGTAATATCGTAGATAGGTCCATGTACTTCTCGCATATTCTAGACATTTCTCGCATGTCATATTTACTTCATGCGCATTCCACACTATCAACCGAATATGCTGGAAATCTCTCGACTCACCACATGCAGTATATAAGCGCTGCAGAGCCCGGTGATATGTTTTTCTACTGCGAGAATGAAACGACGATCAACGCGAAAGAGTATTTTTAAAGTGATTTTCATCGATAACAGCGATCAAGTAGTAAATGAAATCGAACTGTGTTTTACTTGAAATCCCGGCGAACCTCAAGCTCTGAACCTTATATGACGTTAATCGGGAGGCGGCTTGATCTTCTTTAGACTCAGGATTTGATCGCTTAGGCGAAGGTGATTATGAGATGCTTACATTATTATATATTGATGCACATCGGTTGCTAAACAATTCATTTCACAAAGCGGAGACGTTTTGAATTTTTGTGCGCATATTAGGGGAGTATAATAAACATAAAATGTTTAGTAGGGGGAGAGGTGGTAGTGACTTGTGGGGGTGGGGTCAAAAACTTTAGACCATGAAATTTCGTGAACGAATTATGTCAGGGAGATGAAATATAGTTTGTCGAGGTTAGTCCCAAAAATACGCACAAAAAATTTCAAAAATTTGAAATTTGTCCCCCTCAAAATCCTCCTCCTGGTGTATTACTCACTGAAAGTCCTTCAATTTAAAGCTCTTCAGCCGCCTCGTCGTCGCTGGCTTGATGGTCTCCACGTCTCCGAAAAGCCTTTTTGAAACAACCTTTTGCATTTAGGGAACAAGTAGAAGTCAAACGGTACCAAATCGGTAAATATGGCGGTAATTGAATTCCGTGGTGGAACGCCCATTTCATGTCCAAACGGACATGCCACGCGCGCTCGGAGGCTGCTTAGGATCACGACGTAAAAATTTCCGTTCATTGTCTGTCCTGCAAGGACGAATTCATAGTGCACCGATGCCCCGAGAATTGAAGAAACTGTTTGCATAATCCTGATGTTTGATCTCGATTTTTGAATTTTTTTTAACCACTTGTAGATCGTTGGAACCTTGAATGCATCTTCTCCTTACACTTTTACCAATGCTTCATTATTTCCCAAGCGTTCTTGCAAAGTTTTACAAAAAAATTAATTTTTATGTGCTACTGGTCGGTGAGAGAGAGCTCCATGTTCCTTTTCCCAATGACATCGTTGATATCGTTTTCTTTAAAGCTATGAGTTCATTGATTACTTGAACCGAAAAAACATGTCATTAATATATAAAGAAAATAAAACTGGCCCAAATATAGATTCTTGTGGTACACCAGCATTCGATTCTGAGATCTGTGAAAACGAAGAATTGACACTTACAGATTGGTTTCTGTTGGAGAGATATGACTAAACCATTTTTAAACCGTGTTCAGAAAAACTATCATAGGGCCCAAGATAGGAATATATACAAAGAATTGTATTGAAAACGAGGTGTTTAAGTTCTTGATGTAGCTACCCTAAGTAGCAGGTTTTACTGTACCTACATATTTATCTAGCGAAACCACAGCCAAGGGAACGAGTTGAGGTGCTTGCACTTCTTCTCGGGAAAAGCGTTCCAGGTACCTTGCCGCGGTGCTAGATCTTAGATATCCTGGGTACTGACCAGTGTGACCACAAGTGCTACGAAGGTAGCAAAATGCTACTATTGACAATTTTTTGCTACTATGTTACTACATGTCTAAATTTGCTACCCTGGTAAAATTAGCCATTATAAAACTTGTGGACGCCAAAAATGTGATACTGTGACTATCAAATGAGTCGTCCAGTTGCAAAACCAGCCATATTTGTTTCAGAAACTTGTGGCAAAATGGCAAAAACTGATTATGCAGCAAAATAGGCAAAATATCCTTATTCTTTTTTTTAAAAAAAAAACACAAAAAATATACTTTGTTGGCTTGCAAAAGCTTTGATATTATCCTTATTAAATGAATAAGATATTATAGTTTTAAATATAGATATGGCTGGTTTTGCACCCGAAATGCAAATATGACTGGTTTCGCAACTCTAGCGGTATTGCTTTGCAATGTTTCTCTTCCATTCTTTCAGTGGACGTTTTTTTTCCTGAACTTTGTAGTTTCTTGAATTCCTTGTTGTTCCTCGACCGGATGATCTATTCCTTGTTGTTCTTCGAGCTGGTGTTCTATTTATTGTTGTTCGTTGACCTGATTATCACTAAAAACTGTTCATCTGTCTCTAAAATAATAAATTCAACATTTTCCTCCTCCATTTTCACAACTTTAAAACACAAACGAAACACGAAAAAAACTCAAATCAATGATTGTGCAAGGTTATATCAACTATCAGCTGTTCGATTTTATAAGACTTAGGGATACTATTTACCATTACCAAACTATAACAACCCAAACTGACGTCATCATTGTGTTAAGTAAAAATATGGCTGGTTTTGCAACTGATAATATAGGTCAGCTTTTGAAACCAAACTCAAAGAAATATGGCTGGTTTTGCACCTTACTGGGTTTTTCCAACCTAATTTTTAAAGGTTTAGGATTGGTTTCTAAGCTCAATTTAGTTTTAAAATTGTAGCCTGAGACGAGACGAATCCAGGGATACCGAAACCTTAAAATCAAAAAAATAGACGTATGGCTGGTTTGGCAACTGGACGACTCAAATGTAAAATTCATGCACGCCTCTGGTCTTGCATTCGAAATCGCGTACCATCGATAGCTGTCTAATATTATTGTACTGAGAAATGAGCATACCGCATACATAATCGTAATCGAATTAAGCATCTTTTTCGAATCTATCACTCGTTCGAGCGAAGGGCAAAATGTGCATTTTGTGTGAATTTTGATTTTCCTAAATAAATGTTCACACTTTAAAATATTATTTTTTCTTTAAACATTTTAAATTTGTAGTGGATATACAGTGTTATGAGTAACAGATAAGCATGTAATGACGTAACTAGTTCCATTTAATTAAAAGAAGTATTAGAAAATATTTTTGCTACCCAAGCTAAGAATTGCTACCCAAATTTGCTACCCTGAGAAATATCAAAACGGTCACACTGGTACTGACCAAAACCTGGTCTTGTGCATGAAATTTCAACTTGCTATGGTCTGGTTTCAATGGCAAACGGTACCCCGTAAATTGGTGGGTCTGGGTCTAATAAAGTGCATTGAGCATGAATCCCAGCAAACAAGGAGTCAATGGCTTTTCGGCCTAGCAATAGGTCGGACGGACACACTTCACCTCCATGTACGCTTGTCGCGGTAGGGCCGTGCTCGCTACGGGGGGGAACAAAAATGGTGTATAATTTAGGTTAAAGTGGTGTAACAGGTGTGGCGGGGTGCTGGACGGGGAGAATTGGCCTAGTAATAGGTTGATAACTAACCAGCTCTCCGTCCTTCACGTCGCTAGAAGGAAGAATGTTGGATGATAAAAAGTTTAGGTCAAGCATGAGGTGGATGCCCAGGAACCCATCCGGTCCTCATTAAGACTTGACAGCATAGACGGTGGCCGAAGGTAAGGAAGGACCTGAGGTGGTGGCTGATGACCGATGGATCGAAGTCGCAGACGGAGATCGTTAAAGTACGACGAAGTACGGAATGACTGAGACCAGAGGAATTTGGTGGAGTGGCTGATGACTGAAGGATCAAGGTTGTAATGACTAAGACCGGATGAATTTAGCGGAGTGGAGATGCTGGTAGTAATACTGGAGGTTGGATGGCAGTGGAGTGATACATAGTAGCAAATAATCGGGGGGTTGTTGTTTAGGTTTCTCTTTGAGAACCCCTTCTCAGCAACCCGGTATAGTCTAACGTGTGTTACATCGTGCACGCTGGATGAGGCGCATTGTTTACAATGCTCCTGCATCATTCAGTGCATGACATTGCGGGTACGTTCGCGTGCCTTGTTTGCGCAGGGTGGTAATTAGGTGACGCTCGGACCAAGCAAGCGGACTTGCGTCTTAACAGATGCGGTCGCAAGGTCGCATCCAATTCCTAGCTACCTATGTGATTGACGCTCACACGCCCCCGAGTCATTGTGTTGGCACTTGTGTCGGCACACCGCAGGAGGGTGTATTATAGGAGTTCCAATAGTTCTCAGAAAGATGTATGTCGATTACTATGTTGCCTATGTGGATCGAAACGACCACACGGATCCACGTTGGGTGATTTGTCCCTGAAGTATACATGGTACTTTACAAAAGTAGTTGTTAGGTATTTGCCGTCTTATACGAAGCCTGATCTGAGGTTTAATCGGGTACCACGGGGTAGAGAGAACCCATGATAGGTTACTATCATCTCCTTGCGCTGATGAGCCCCTTCGGGGAGTCACTTGGTGGCTGTGGTTATGCCCAAGCGGGCAGACTTTCTTCGGGAACTCAACGTGGAGTTGCGAAAACAACCGGACGCTGTGCTCCAGAAAGCAGCCGAGTTTTAGGTAGGATTCGCATCCACTAGTATGAATGTTGGGCATGCACTCGGTATAAACTGGAAGCCCTTGCTTCGGCGGGGCGACGTTGATTGTCGTTGCTTCGGCTAATCAATCCGTGTCCAAAGAGGGCCGTGTGACTAAGCCCTTGCGGCAGGTGCGCACGTAAAACCACAAGACAAAACTGTACCTACATATTTATGGATTGAATATTGTCAGATAACTTATCCGTTTCTAAAGTGGTGTTCAAGTGCAAAATGCTAAATAATAAGATGCTATTTGTCAGGACACTGAAGTTTTATATTAATAAGTTTATGGAAGTTCGTCGTTCCCGTTTAACTGATAAAACGAACCTTGAATGGATACGCGCGGTTTCACTTTCCTCAAACCAATTCTTGCATAATTCAATTTAATATCCGAGAAAATTTCCATTTCTTCCCACAAACTTTTCTCTTCACATAATTACGTTCGCATATGAAAAATTTCGCTGGAAAAAACGAATCTCAAACGCCATAAATACTCGCCGGAAGTATTCTGTTCCCAACATTCCGTATCCAGACATTTTACATATCATCATCACCCTTGAAACCTCTGCAGTCTGTTTTCGCATATACTTCAAAAGCGATGGTTACGT
Organism: Beris morrisii; assembly: GCA_951812415.1. Taxonomy (NCBI): domain Eukaryota; kingdom Metazoa; phylum Arthropoda; class Insecta; order Diptera; family Stratiomyidae; genus Beris; species Beris morrisii. The sequence continues at coordinate 35,266,198 of OX638311.1, forward strand.
TAAGCGTGAAGTGGCAAAAAGCTGCCTTAAATGGGAACAACAGACGGCGGAAACTTATACCCAACTTTTCCAGAATAGTTTCTTTCATGGTTTTCTTTTTTTCTTGTACGAATTTTCTAGTTTTTCGTGAATTCCAACAAGAGGAGCAACTAGATGACGACGACGGTTGTTCAAGAAAATTTTAACGTTTCCCACTTCGTACATTTATGGAAAACTTTTCCTTCACCTCTTTCAAGTTTTAGTTGAAATTTGCCAACCCTTGTTGCCCCAGCGTCATCATAGCAATGAAGTCATAATCACAAATAATAACTACCCTCTGACACTGTAACTTTTATACGTCGTCATAGTCTTCCCAATTTACAGGATATAAGGGCCTTGGTTGGCTGCTTCGATGTTTAACTCTTCAAGGAAGACAAAAAGGAAAAATTCAACGTGAACGCTATTTGGTACATGCATGGATGGCACTCAGAAAACTCCAAAGGGGATTGTCAAAAGTGAAAAGCGGTTCAGGCATCTGCTTGCCAGCCGGAAAAATTATACGAAACGTATGAAAAAGCAAGTATATCGGCCCTAGACTACAATACTACTACTGGCTCCGCTACGTATGAATGGCTTTTCCCATTCCAACGATTCTTCGTAAAGGGACCCTTTCCTGTTGAGATTTCTTTACTATGGTAACACTTTGCAAATGTGCAAATTGCCTGGCGTTACATGACATTTAACATAAAAGCCCCATAGGGAAGTGGGATAATGACGGTAAAATTATTTAATGAAATACATTTTTCGTTTCAGTAATGTCTAGGGAATGTTATAGCAAAAAAGGGTTTGTGCGATTTTATTGAAAGTTGGTACCTACCTCTCTAGTAAGGGACTTATGATGATGAAGATAATACACACTTTGTCCAATCTCCTTGATGTGAAATTCCCCCGTTTCGAGGGTGAAAAATAAAGGTCACAAAAGTTCCGATTTATATCTCGAGAACCCATACTGATGAAAAGTTGAAACTTGACATTTAGATAGAGCTATAGTAGCAGCATTTTGTACGGGGGTGGAATATGTTTCTCCAATGTATAAAATGGCTTATGCTAGAAAGTTGAAACTTGGTGAGTATATGTAGACTTAGGAAAGTATTAGATAAAAAAAAATTTCAAATATCGACAGTCGTAAGGAAGTGGCAAAAAAAAGATAAGTGAAAATGTGATGTTTATATTTTCACGAATTTCGTCATATCTCTTAGCTCTTCTGAAATATTGAATTAATTTTTATTCTACGCATTCTCAGAGCCGTCCTAAGGTATTCGGCGCCCGTGGGCTACTAAGAATAATGCACCCGTCGTCATAAGAAAATACACTTTTGATGGCTAGTAGAAGCGGCAAATGCGAAATAGTATAAAATACAAAATAATAAAAGTGCCAGAACGTTATCAGTTTAATGATCACAGGGTGTATTATTTTAATGAAAATAAAATGAAATTAAATTATGGGTATAAATATTAAGAGACCGTGTTGTAGATCGTTTCGTCACACCTATTTCATTTACAACAGGTTAATTGGTTGCTTCTGTCATGAATCAAAATATGTAATAACTAAATAACTAATGTACACTGCCGCAGCTGCCAGGACACTAATGAGCGAGAGTCGCTCGTTCATTTCCTTTGCGAATGTCCGGCTTTGGCTGGAGCCCGAGAGCGAGCGCTAGGCAAGCCCTTCTACGGGGACCTGATGGAGATTTCGGGGAAGAGGGTTAGAGAGTTATTACTTTTCCTGAACAGCACAGGGTGGTTATAGCAATTTAATTCAATCAATTTATATTTTCCAGTCACAATAGCCCTTAACATCCGAGTTTAACACGAGTTTGTGGTTCCAAAACGGCCTCTGAGCTAGTTGAACGCTGTCTGGGAGACAGGTCTGCCACTTAAACTAACCAATTAACCAAATAACTAATAATAACTAAAAAATACTTTATTATTAAAATGATAAAGTAATATAACATCAATGAAAATGGCCGCCCCCAAAAGGCTTGCGCCCCGTAGCTATAGCCCATTTAGCCCTGTGGTTAGGGTGGCCCTGCCGCATTCTTAACATAAATGCCTAGAAAGTGTTTTTAGGATTTTTTGCAATTCAACCCCTAAGAGGGTGTAAAGGGGTTGTATACATTTTCACGAATTCAACCATATGCCTCAGGTCTGATTAGATATCGAATAACTTTTCACTTCCACATGCTGGTTTTATAATCGCCTAAAACCCATTTTCAAGTTGTTTTCCTTTTCAGCCACTAAGAGGGTAAAAAAGGGTTGAACACGTTTTCACGAATTCCGTCATATCTCTTAGGACTGACAGAACATCGCAATACTTCCTCGGGCTTTCTTTATATTTATATAAAATATCCTTTCAGGATTTTTGGAGATTCAACCCCCAAGTGGTTGTAACGGGGTTGAATACGTTTTCGCAATTTTCGCCATATCTCTTAGGATTGCTGAGATATTAAATTGGCTTAAACTTCTGCAGAGAGTTTATATAATCGTCTCGATTGTTCAAGGCACTGCTTTATATTTCGGTTCTTTTATTCTTCTAGTTGCGACTTGAATAATTTGATGTCTGGCTAGCTTTTTTGTTTCAAACTAAATAAATGTTGTTTTTTTGGAAATGGTCAGGCTATGTCCCAACTCCTAATATCCAAACACCAAATTGATAGTGCTCACCGTTTATTACTACGCTTACATGGAGGATTGAATCCGAATTCAATCCTCTAAAATCGCATGTAGACGCAGAAATGAGATCGACTCGATCCGAACCAACTTCTCGATCTGGATCGAATCGAAACCGGTGATGTCGTTCGTCATTTCTTCGATTTGCCCATGTTTCGATCTTTCGATCCGGTGTTGTCATAAACGCGATCCAAATTTCGATCTTTCGATCTTTGGATTCTTCATGTAAACGTAGTATATGTTACCTTTCCAAATTGGTTGGCTTTTTCTGAATCAAAGTGGTGGTAACCTAAGTATTGAAAATAAACTAAAATTTTTTTAATTCTTGATGATTATTTGGATTTGATCAAATTAACATCATTAAACTTTTGTGTTCGGTTGTCCTTTGAATTCAGTAATTGCTCGTATAAGTAGGACTGTTATGTGCGGCTCTCAATCATTTTCGTTCAACCTTTAATAATGCTTGTTCGAGTACATACTAAATACCTCCGTAAATAATGTCTCGAGCAGTAAAGTTAACCAGATTCTGGTTAACTTCATCAGATCCGGATGCAAGACGACAGCTAATCTTACAACTTTATTACACCACCTACAATATCCCCTTCGAATGCTATTAGAGAAACTTCACATGTACTCGACTATACATTTAGTCCTTATCATTTCAACGTTATTAATCATGAAAGTACAATACTGTCGAGTATTTCGAATGGTCTTTTATTGTTCGCTCCATTGTTAGTTAGTGCTACTACAACAGTATAATATTCCTTCCCAGGATCTGTCTTAAGCATGGATGATTTCCTCTTCAGATAGAAATGTTGAATAGTACTATGCTACAGCTAGACACTATGACATCATATCTACACGTTCCATACATGACACATCTCCATACGTAAGTATTCCAGGTTTAGGTACACATAACTTCTGTCATTTCCCATAATCATCGTCAAAACCTTGAAGATATTCACCCTTCACAATGTGTCCTTTGCGTATAACATAGCCTACGGTAATATAGTACAACGCCTCAAGTACGAGGACTTCACCTTACTACGAGGAGGACAAGATTTAGTTTTGCGAGGAGCTAAACTTTCGAAGCATGGGCTGGCATCAATGTTGATAGGAGCTAAACAAAATCTGTTATCAGAATTGTTGGTTATGTCCAGGACCTTTAAGGACCGAAACGTGGTCGTTTGAATTTGCCGCATAAGAGCTCTGGAGCAATACAGTGGTATTACTGGTACGTTACTTTAAGTTGCGATAGTAATAAAAGGAATCATTATTTGTCCACACCTATGCACATACTCGTACATATGTATGCATGTATGACACTGAATGACCACACTGAACTCAAACAACAGGACTTTTGATACTACTATATAGCTATGGGTTACCAAGAAGTCTTGCCGTTTTTGGGGTCGTTTGGAGTTTCACAAACAATTGTTAATGGGGCTTCATTCAAAATTTGATTAATGATGTTCGGTTTTATCCCAGATATCTTCTTCTGTTAAACTGAACTGCTTTTTTTATCAGTGTATGGGACCGATGAAAATAAAAACTGTTAATGAGCAAATGAGTTATTACCGAAATATGTGTTACAAGGGCATTCGGGAAACAATGTGTTTCGAGCCTTAACAAAATTTTATCATTAATTAATGGTCAGATAAACTAATTACAACAGCTTTGTCATCATAATTGCGATAAAATTAATGTTTTATGACATGGCGTAAAATGTTATAATTATTCGAACGTTTTTCTCGGCATGTGCAAGGATCTTGAAGACTCAAAAAAAATTCGTTTCTTTTCAATAAATATATAGATGTACAAATGTTATACTGTGGTGGCGCTGGTTGTAATTCATTTTTGCTCACTTTAACTGAGTGCTTTTGTCACTGTCGATTTAACAACTTTTAAGTCAACTTCGATTATTATTATGATCAATCGAAGTTGGCACGTTTTTTTATATTTTTTAATTTTATTTTAATTTTCAAACAGTTGATATCTATCTATTCTCCAATTCACAAGTCGACATTTAAGTTTGATTTAAATAAAAATTAAATATTTAGAATAATAAGAATTTGAATTTGATGATTGAATCAGTGCAATAAATATTATTTTGAACTGTGCATTAAGTATCAATTATAATGGATTTAATTGAGTCGGAAGATAAAATTAACTATTAATCATCAATCATGTATGTTAATTTATTATGACGGTCCTGTTTTAAATGTTAAAAAATTTGCTAATTTTAATTATTAATGTGTTGAAGAAATAAAGTTTCAATTTTTATAAAGAATTTAACTAGTTAATATTTCAACCAATTAACTAAGGCAAACTAAGAAGATTTGAACCAGTTAAGATTTCATCACATTAGCTAAGGCAAACTAGTTTGCTATTATAAGTACCACCTGCATCAACTAGCTATATGGAGATACCTACAATACTTCCTATTAAATCTGTTGATTCGTTACATGCTTATCCTAGCGAAACTGCTAAAGGTAAGGTAATAAATAACAAATATTATTAGGATTAATCAAAGTCTAGACTCCAAGGAATTTATGCTGATGAAATAGAGATAAAATGAACTTCAAACAAAACGGCATGATGAAAGCTGTGAGTAATAAAATATGTTTATGATATAAACACATTTATACCCACCCTGTAAACTATCACAAAAGAATTAAATCTAAGGTATAAAAATTAACATTTTTTTATTTCAATAATACAGTATCGAATTTATGAAAAAAATTTACTTCTCTGCTGTTTTGTACTTTCAAGATATAGATTACACAGTAAAAAAAACCATTGAATTTTACATCTTTTGGATAGTAGGCAAATATGCCACACCTTTCAAGTAAATTTACATTGGGATGTATTAGTCAATTTGAATGTAATTTTCAATTTTCGGTCAGTAAATTTCAAATTCGAAAGTAGCAAATTCACTGGATATTCTCTTGAATTTAACTCTAAAAAAAGTGTATACTTAGCACTTTTTAAGGTACACTTATTTCTGCTTCTAATATTATTTGTTACTTACTTAAGAGTCGTACAGAATGAAAGCATCGCAGTCGGATTGGAATGTCAAAATGACGGAGGGAAAAAAACGAGTTTCAAATGCATGTGATTGTATGTAACTGCACAGAATGAATGCAATGGGTCGCAAACCGTCGCAAGTAAGTTGGTAATATTTGAAATGGTCGCAAGTGAACGCATCAAAATGTCAAATATGACATTATCATAACCGAAAGCGTGCTGTGTAATTTTAAAAAGAAAATAATAAAATGGAAAATGAAAGAGATTTCGATGAGCATTAAAAATGATTCACCGATTTTCGCGTCTATATCAATTTCGCTTTGATTATTGACACTGTTCGAACTGCGAACTCAATCCGGTCATTGCGGTTCGCACCGTTTCATCGCGTCTCGTTGCGATATTCTAACATTCCAATCCGACTGCGATGCGTTCATTCTGTACGGCTCTTTACTATTAATAAAACACTTGGCTGTAGAAGAATCGAACCCGCGATTAATTCTCGTTTCGCTGCGTAGGTTTGGCCCGCGTAGCCACGTTTCATTTTCATTTCAGTAGAAAACTAAATCGAACGAAGCGTCCAACTTCATGGTTTACATGAAAAAGAACGTAATTTTCAATTCATATGTATATAAATATAGTTAATTTTACTTGAAATGTTGCGTATTTTGTGAAACTTTTCATGTAAATTGTACGGTTCAGTTGAAAAGTACATGAATAATTTACTAATACTAGTAATTTCGTGTAAAAGTACTTGAAATGAGTACTTTTACTTGGAAAAATGAGATATACTGGAAATTTCAAGTAAAAATTGAATTGAAAATTAAATTTTTTTAAAGCAGTGTAGTAGTCCTCAAAATTAAACACAAAAATTTTAGTACTTCTCTCCGCCGTACCTAAACGCGTTTGAGGTGTGTATTAAAATCAAAATTTTTTCCAGGTTGACGGTGTGGGTTAAGTCCTGAGTGAGTGGTTTGAGTGAGTGCTGGTGAAGCAGACGGTGAGGGATGGAGGGGTTTTGTATCTATTTTGACTAATTTCGCCAGATTCCTTGGGTCCAATTAAATATCGAATAGGCTTTTACTTCAACGAGCTTTCGAAATAATCGTCTGAAAATCGTTTCAGAATTTTTTGCTAATCTATCACTATGAGGGTTTGAAAGGGTTGTATAAGATTTCACGAATTCCGTCATATCTGCTAGAAATGGTTTTTACATCAACGGACGTTAAAATTAGTTTCAGGATTTTCTTACCTCCCAAAGAGGTGTGAAGCGTTTGCATCGTATCTCCCAAACCCAAATTCGAAATTCTGGGGTGGACTGAGTGGATAGGCGGTGACTTTTTGGAAGTGGGAGTTCGTGGAACAAGTGAAGAGCGCGTTTTAGACGAAAACTTTTGGTTTTATATCTCAGAAACCGCTTACGCTTGGAAGTTTACACTTGGAACTTACATAGATCTATGACTTCACAAAATTGATCAATATAGGTAGAAGGGTACGGGAATGTGAGAAACCAATGCGTTCAAAACGGTCGAAAGGTTAAATCGAGAAATTCTGAAAAATGTATTTCCTAAAAGTGAACCAGGAGAATATATCGGAAATAACATTGTCAGTGGCGTGCTGGGTGCTTCTGATAGAAACTTGAAACTTAGTGGTTGCATGCACTAATAAAGTAATTTCGGTAAGGCAAAAAAATGGGGTGCAAATATTACCACGAATTTCGTCATATCTACTAGGTTTTCTGAATTATTAAATTAATTTCAGTTCTACAGGTTCTTTACATAAATGCCTAGAAATAGTTAAAATTTGTTAAATCAAATTGAAAATCGATATTGGTAGTGTTGAAGTACTGTATAGTATTAAAGTGGGGAAAACAATGCGTCTGAAACACCCGAAGCTTGGTATTGGGACATTCTAAAATTCATATCTCCTGAACATGAACCGTTCAGGATATATAGAAAATGTAAAAAAGAGGTACAGCACAGAAGTTCTATCTATTCTTATTTCTCGGGAACCGTACTAACGATTTTTATACTCTAGATGAAATCATATAGAGTATTATAAGTTTAATCCAGCCGAAAAGTTTGTAACGCATAGAACCAAGCCTCAGACGAAAAAAAGTTATATATTATTTTTTGTTTATTTGTGCCCAAAAACCTCAAATCCGCTTGACGTCCGTCCGTCCGTCCGTCCGTCCGTCCGTCCGTCTGTCTGTCCGTGAACACGATAACTCAAGAACGCCTTCACCTAGGACCTTGAAATTTTGAATCTGGGTGTTTGGTTGAATTTGTAAGGCTAAGTTCGTTAACGGGCAAAATCGTCCTACTCCTTCGGGTAGCTGCCATACAAAATGTCCTTAAAACACGTGTTCAAGAATATTGACAAATAACTTCGGAACGCCTAAAGCTACGACTTTGAAATTTTGTATGTATTACTTTTTTAACAGTTGGAGCTAAATGTATGATTATGAAGAAAATCCTGTTAGTCCTTCGTGTAGCTGCCATACAAATATCCTGTCAAAATGTCTTCACTTAATTTACGAAAATCACTATAACTCAAGTAATCTTTTAGCTACCAAATCGAAATTTTGTACAAATTAGTTTTCAGTGAGAACAAAGTTCGGGTTTACTAGTCAGCGAAATCCTTTTACTCCTTCTGGTAGCTGCCATACAAAATATCCTTAAGACAGGTGTTCAAGAATATTGGTTGATAACTTCAGAAGGGTTTAACCTACGACAATGAAATTTTATTCGTATTATTTTTTCAATAGTTGGAGCTAAATATATAATTATGAAGAAAATCCTGTTAGTCCTTCGTGTAGCTGCCATACAAATATCCTGTCAAAATGTATTCACTTAATTTACGAAACTCACTATAACTCAAGTAATCTTTTAGGTACGAATTCGGAATTTTTTACAAATTAGTTTTGAGTAAAAACAAAGCTTGAGTTTACTTGTCAGCGAAATCCCTTCACTCCTTCTGGTAGCTGCCATACAAAATGTCCTTAAAATACGTATTCAAGAATATTGGCCGATAACTTCAGAAGAGTTTAAGCTACGTCTTTGAAATTTCGTATGTGATCTTTTTCCAATAGTTGGAGCTAAATGTATGATTATGAAGAAAATCCTATTAGTCCTTCGTGTAGCTGCCATACAAATATCCTGTCAAAACGTCTTCACTTAATTTACGGAACTTACTATAACCCAAGTAATCTTTTAGCTATGAATTGGAAACTTTGTACAAATTAGTTTTGAGTAAAAAGGAAGTTCGAGTTTACTAATCAGCGAAATCCGTTTACTCCTTCTGATAGCTGTCATACAAAATGTCCTTAAGACACGTGTTCAACAATATTTTTCGATAACTTTTGAACGCTTCAATCTACAAATTTGAAATTTTGTACACGTTCATTTTTAAATGGTTCCAAGGAAAAGGATAAATATGTAAGAAATCGAGTGAGTCCTTCCTGCACCTCCCATGTGAAAGTCCCTCAAAAAGGACTTTTTTTTTCAATGACTTACCCAGTTCAAGATATGAAATTAAACACTAAATATTATCTTTTAGTTTTGAGTAGCAATCTAATGGCAGTCCTTAATAAAGGACATACAACATGCATACACGTAATTCTACTTTATCCCCAACTACAATATAAATCGGAGTTCAGTATTCATCTAGAGTATTATACGATTGGCTTGCAGCCGATCGTGACTGCAGTATGTTTAAATTTTACTTTAATATTTTTTAATAATAAAGCATTATGATCGACCTGAATTTCAAAAAAATTTCCTACCCTGAATTTTTGTATTTACACGTTTTAGGACTAGTAACTACCAAAAAAGCAAAAAAACAAAATCCGTCTGTCCGCCGTAGACGCCGTACGCATAATCGTTAGAAGGCGCGTAGCTCCCGAACCCTTTGGTATATTCAGTTCAAATTTTTATGGTATATGGATTGAGTGAACCCCTACATCTGGTATCTTTTGAGGGTGGTGGGGGTGTGAGGGGAGATGAAGAGGGGCGTTTTAGACGAAAAATTTTGGTTTCTAGATCTCAGGAACCACTTATGCTTGGAGGCTGAAACTTGCAACTTATATAGAACTATGATAGTGAACCCATTTGCAAAAAAATGGTCTATAGTGGTGGAGAGGTGTGGAAGTGGGTGTAAAAACAATGAGTCCGAAACGCTTGAAAGCCGGGATTGAAACATTGTAAAAACCATATCTCCCGATCGATTCATGTCAGAAGGTTGAAACTTTGTGATTGTCTTTAGGGATAATTGGATATTAGACAAGGGCTAACATTTTTAAGGGTGATGGTCGGGTGTGGGGGTGGGGGTGAAAAACTTTGGATTACAATACCTTCAAAACCAATTCCACCAGGAAGATAAAATTAGGTTTCTGTATATGGGATCACAAGTGGAGTCTACTGAATAAAAACTTTTGGAGCACGAAAGTGGAGGAATAGCAATTTTTAAAAATTAAATTTTTATATTTTTAAACCCGTACCAGATATAATCTTGAAAATTTTATAGGAGTAGGAGTCTTGTAGTAGAAAAAAAAATTTTTGGGGGTGCGGGTTTTGAGGGTGATGGTGAAAAGGGATAGAAAGAAAAACATTCTGAATCTTATTTCTCGAAAACCGTAATGAATTGAAAGCTAAAACGACTTTACGACTATATAAAACCACGATAGAGGCACCCTTGAAAAATAAAATGTTTGATATAGGAGTGCAAGATACAGGGGTGAGGGTTGGTTTTTTATATCACAGAAACGGCTTATGCTAAAACGTTGAAACTTAGTACGTATATGTACATGCGCTACTAGAGTAATTAAAGCAAGAAAAAAGTTCAGATTTTTATTGGCGTTCAGAGTTTGAGTAAAAAAAATGTCCGTGAATCCACATTTTCAGGAATTTCGTTAAAACTTGTAAACATGTCGAGCTATCAAAGCAATTTTACTTCTACGGGCTCTTTATATAAGCGTCTAGAAACGTTCTTCCAATTTTTTTGATATCCAACCCCTGAGCGGGTGTAAAGTGGTTGTGTACATATTCTCGAATTCCGATATATTTCGAGATCTATTGAGATTTGGAATTGACTTCCACTTCTAAAAGCTTTAAACATATTCGGGGAAAAACCGATTTAAGTATTTTTCAATATTTAACCCCCTGGGGGAGTAAGGTATTGTTCAAGTTTTCACTGATTCCGAAAATCTCTTAGGTTTAATGTGATCGTATTCGCTTTTACTTACAAGAATAACCAGAAGGCTATTTGGAACGTTATTTTTTAGGTTTTCAGTTGCATAGTAACCTACATCGCTTCTCAGCATTAAACGCGTTCTGGACTTCTACCCAAAAAATAATAAAGTTGCGCCCAAACTGTTGGCAGATTTTCACAAAGAGTTATGCCCAGTAGACCTCCAATAAGGAAAAAAATTTAAGGTAGGGGTGTCTACCCAGTTTTTCTTCTCTCCCCACCTACAACATTAATCGGAGTTCAGCTTTCATGTTGGGTGTCACACGACTCTATTTTGCCTAATATAAATGCGGTACGTTTTTTAAGTTTATAGTTAGCAAGATACACTTTTGCATAGTTATTCATTTAATAAAAATGTATGTTAATCCTAAAGTGGGATTTATTTTCTTCATCCCACGCTTGAATTGGGATTTTAAGCAGAGACTATGCAGTGAAACTGAGAGTCTGTTATAAATTGTATTGTTTGGATAGTGGAAAGGCCTGTTTGTGCGAATGCCTTCCTGACTTAAGTGTTATATTTCCAATGTGACGTCCAGCAAACGCTCCTGAGGACTCCTCCACAATGATGTAACGACAATTCGTAACCGTTTAAACCTTCGACTACATTCCAACGGTTTAAGATTGAACCTCAAGAATATTAGCTAAAACCGAAACATGGATAAACAGCTATTGTTAAAATCAGTGGGAAGTGGTACAGGGTAGGTGCTTCTTAACACCCTCTATTACACTAAAGGAGAAGTAAAGGATTTTGCAAAGGAGTTCACTTTCAATAGAAAACGAATAGCACCGAGAGTTTGTGATATAACAACATCTAGATTCCTTGAAATTGTACACACCACAAGCGTTTTCATCGGCAGATAAATTGCATAAAATTTACGTCAAGGTTCGAAAGACCAATAAATTTCCCATGACGCTTTTTTCATAATAAAACTTTTCTCAAATAAATAAAATTCATGTCTTTTTCATATCGCAAGTAATTTTACATCCCACGTCTTCCTAAATCACGCAACATACAGCTTCAACAAGCGAAAGTACCCATTAAAAATTGCTTTTTAATCACATCAAAAAGCTTAATATATAAATATAATATACAAATATAATTGTAATTAATGCTATAATTTCAGCCTTCTGTAGTGTATTTTATTTAATTTTTTAGCCCTCATTGAATTTAATTATTCGATTGTGAAACCAGAGGAAATTGTTTAATGCCTTTTCCGTGTTAACTTAACAACATCCTCATTAATGGTGGTATCATAGTACGGTGGCGGTAGTAACGTAAATCCCAAAACAATTATTAACTTAATTGGTTTATTCTGCCAATGAATCCTTTCCTTTAACGAATCATTCGTTGTCTGGCAATTTATTTAAAAAATGTTCGATTGAATGTTATTAATGCAATTTTTTATTACAAACTCTGATATCCTTTTATTGAATACGATAATGGTGGAACGGATTTTCTACTAGGCTACAGTTCGGTACTCAATCCGATTATCTGCAAAGGTACTATTGATGTTCAGCTTAATGGTTGAATGTTGGTTCCATTTTTTATATCAAATGTGTAATTGCAAATTACTTCACCCATAAAAAAGACTCTAAAGCCTCAGTTATAATGGTTCCGATCCGATCTGATCCGAAAAACGGAGAGTGTTGAGTTTCACACATCTAAAGGGAATTTCGGAACGCAATCGTTCCGGTAATTAGCCGAGACACAAAACGGAGGGGTAAAGTTAACCAACTTTCAACTTCTATCCGTTCCGACGCTAAGAGGTGAATTATTGAATTTCACCACCTCTTTCGCTTCACTAAAAATCAAAATTACACCTCGATAGTGTCACTTTGACGAATGTCGGAACGGAATCATTGTGCCTTGAAATCTTTCTCCTCCGACGTTGCCGGATCGGATCGGAACCATTATAACTGAGGCTTTATTCTATCTTGAATGCTGTAACAAATGTGTAGTTGATCAAATGGGATTAAAGCATTTAAAGTTATACTCTAGGATAAAATAGTTTAATTTTACATTTACAGTAAATAGAAATAATACCATTTATTATAACTATACATTTTCGCAGAGACGTAAATAAAATTAAACACATGTGCTAATATAGGAATTTTACACAGTTGTACACCATTGTTATAAAATTCTACTCCATCATATACAAAAATGATATAATATTAAATTTTTTTAATAATTTGTACATCATTTATATTTAAATAATGCTATTAAAAGTAGAATTGGGTATCAAGTTTTCAAGGTTAAGATATTGTTTTTAATTATTATTATTATTTAAGTGTGAGACTGGATTGAGTCAATTTTGAAACTCATACTTAAAGAAAATATAAAAGTATCATTATCCGAAAAACTTCTGTTTCAATTTGAAAATGTTAATGTTTATTACACAAAATAGTAAAACATATAATAAATTACCAAAAAAATTCATATAAAAATGTTGAATCTTTATTAAATTTTTGGGTTTAAGTTCGGGAAGCGGTTAAAATGAGGTCGCGCTAGAATGCTTACATCAATGCCATATTTAACATATGAATTACGTAATTGGGTCATACTCCGGGACACGGTCAAAGTCGGAATATAACATTAAATGTTGCGAGATTAGGAGGTTTCCTGGGAAGTTAATTTTGTCCTTAGAATAAAATAAGAATAGAAATAAAAACATATAAAATAGAGATTTTTAGCCGATTAAACATATGAAAAGTTCGTGGAGACGACTCGAATTTCGGTATACACTAAAAGCCCATAGAAGTAAAAACCAATTTGCTGCCTCATCAGACTTTAGAGATATGGAGAACTGTGAATAGTATCCCTTACACTCGCTAGGGTTGAATATCTAAAAATCTTGATATTAACTTTTTCACGATTATATAAAGAAGCCTTAGGAAGTAAAAATCAATTCGAAATCTCATCAGATCTAAGAAATATGCAGGAATTTGTGAAAAGGTATGCAACTCCTATTAAATAAAAACTCTGTTAATAAATAAAGTTAATGAAAATTTGATATCTCATCAAACCTAAGAGAAATGGCGAAAATTGTGAAAACATATGCAACTCCCCTACATCATGAGGGCTTGATATCAAAAAATCCTGAAATAAGTTTATAAATAAATATGAACAAAGTCCGAGGAAGTAAAAACCAGTTCGATGTCTAAGAGATATGACAGAATTCGTGAAAATGTGTTCAACCCTTTTATAGACTCTTCGTGATTGAAAACGGGTTTTAGGCTATTATAAAACAAGCCCGTAGAAGTGAACAGTACAGCCCGTTTGCACCCCTTAGGGGATTCTAGGCGTTCATGCGAGGAATTCGTAGAATAAAAATTAGTTCAATATTTTAGAAGACCTAAGAGGTATGACGAAATTCGAGAAAATATATGCATTCCATTTTCCCTGATCATTTTTTTTTTTGGCCCCTTCCATACGCCAATGGATATTTGATTTTTTTCATCTAAATTACTTTTCTAGTAAATCTAAACATTCTCACCAAGTTTCAACTTCTTCGGTAAGCACCCCCTCTCCCGTACCATAATACCCCTATAACAAACTATATTTTCAACATGCCACTACTAGCTCTATTTAAATACCGAGATATAAATATCGGAACTTTTTCCTTTTCACCGTACCCCCTTACACCCACACCCCCAACACTATGTTCCCTGAAAATTCTTAGCATCTATCTCCTAGGGTAGCAAGGAGGCGACTGAGGTGGCTGGGCAGTATTTTCTTTGATCATTTGAGGGACCTGAGGTCGATAGCGCATGACAAGCTTGTCAAGTTTTTTAGGGATATGGATTGTTTAGGGGATGTTTAGTGGTCCACGAAGCTCCGATCGCTATGGGCCTTTTTTTGGTGCCTAGTATGCGCGGTCGCTTAGCGCTTCGCCCCTTCTTAAAACTATCTCCTAGGATAAGCGGTTGCTTAGATTGCTTATTTTCCGTCTAAAACTATACAGTGTGAACGTGTTTTTTGTATCTCAAGAACAGCTTATGGTATAAACTGGAAACTTGGTATTCATATGTATGTTTATGTACTAGAAAAGTAATTCAATCAAAAAAAAAGGCAATGTAAGGCAATGTAAACCAAAATGTTCGTGAAAAGGGAGTACATACATTTTCACGAATTTCGTCACATTTAGTAGGTCTGTCGAGGAATCGAATTAATTTTATTTCAGCAGGATCTTTAAATAGAAATTAATAGAAACTGTTTTCCATATCGTTTGATATTCAACACCAAAGGTGGTTGTGTACGTTGTCACAAATTCTATAATCTTTAGGTCTAAAGCGATATCTAATTCGATTTTAATGGGCTTTATATATAATCGCCTAACTCATTTTTGAATTTTGGGATATTCAACCTGAGGTTCAGTGATTGTATACGATTAGGTCTGATAAGATATCAAATTTCGCCATGGAGCCCTAAGTCGCCATCTCCAAAAATAGAGGTACATAGACTCAAATGCTTCAACAACCATACATGTCTAACCTAACCTACAACACATTCGTTTGTTGTAGAGTCTCTCAAATAGCTTAACTTTCCATGTAGGGTGCGCTACACCTGCTATTTTCCTAGAATTTTTTGATCATGACTATAATTTGATCAGAAGGAGAGATCTTTCATGGAATTGTTTTATTATATAATCCCTTTGTAGAACGCCTCCTTGAAGTCCAGAAATATGAAATGTTATAAGGATGACAATTCAGAGTAAGTGGTAAGTTTCACACATTTTCTGTTATCCCACTTTAGTTATTTTTCCGAAAGTATGAGAGGGTGCAACTTTACCCGCTTTTTTTGAACAGAACTTTAAACAAAAACATTGAATAAGGTTGTTATGATGAATTGAACGTAAACACGAGGGTGGGATAATATTAAATCGCTTCCTTCGAAGTTTGTGTCCATGGTTACATCAATCTTCCTGTAGATTAATTTACTGTAAAGTCCATCCAGTTTCTGTGATCCGTATGATTTGCTTCGAACTTTCTTTCAAGTGTAACGAAGATGTTTTGTAAAATCAGTCAGGCATAAGCTTGAAGGTTGATGGAAATAACGTAAAGGAAGTTCAGTTTGATACAATTTGGGGATTTTGGATTTACAATATTAGTAATTCGTTTTTTTTTTAATTCAATTGATCAAGTACCTAGGACACTTCTTAGTCTCCAAGGCATCGCGTATAATTTGTACTTCACCTTTTTTCTTGGGAAAACACTGTTCGGGGGACGGCCGCGGCTTTTTCGTTTTCCTACAAAATTTTCATTTCAGAATTTTCCGTTTGATTTTTTTTCCGCATAAACATGTCGACATAAAATCGAGATACATTTACATATTCATCTTCATCTTGACGAACTTCTTGTGGCGGTACAATCAAGGATGAAATATGCTTCATCGAATAAATTGGCGGTGTCAGCCCTGGAGAAAATCCCTCAACATTTTCGAGATTCTCTTTGTACACATTTGTTTATGTTTATCACATAAGAGGATTGGGTACGACCTTTCGAATTCCTCCCGAGAGGAAGAATTATTTTTGTTTTTTCAAGGATGTCCCACTCGAAAGGAAAAAAAAACACACGAAAACACAAGAAGTGGAGTCCCTGTCTTAGATGAAATGTTCGTAAATCGTTACGGTGGGGATTGTATTTACCGAAAATTTACAAAATATAATAAGGGCGTTTGAATTAGGACACTTTGCTTAAAGCCTAAAACGTCACGCATCTTTAATAGATGGAAAAGGACTAGATACAGCAATATGTTCATTTCGTACATACATCCGAGAGCGTAGTTCTTGTGATGAAATTAAATCCATTCGTCACGGGTTGATTTTCACTGAGCATTATTGATGACGGTGGGTGGTTTTAAGTGAAATACATATCATCTCAAGTACAGGAAGGTCACACTATACTGAGTACTTGGTACAGCTAGAGAGCAGCTCGGTAGACAATAAACGTCAAAACAGGACACCCTGAATACGAGAACAAAGCGAATAACAGAGTACTTTGGAATCTTGTTGATGTCAACCACAGATGGGGTTGCGGAGAATTATAAAGTCGACGGTAGATGTCGCAGTAGCTGACATTAAGTGGCACATTGTCGATTTTAGTAATGAAGGACTAAGCACTTGTGAAACAAGCAATACAACGAATTCAAGCCACTAGAGGCTTCATCATTACGAATATTCGCTATCCCAATACAAATTTGAAATCAAATGCAGATATTTCAAATTTGCCGACTACTTTCAAGTAGTGTTTTTGAAGAAGTTATTGTTGATGAGCTTTGAGATATTCAATGACCGTAATTTCACACTCCAGATGAAATTTGAAGAGATTATGAGTTAGTAGTTCACTTTTACAAAGAGAATGAATAGCTCTCTGTTTTTAGGCTTTTTAAAAAAACGACTATGCTAAGAATTTGAATTTATGTAGAGCTATATGGTAGTGGAGCCATTTGCAAAAAAAGATGGCCGTCATGAGTGGCGGGATGTGGTGGCAATGTGATCACTTTCTTCGGGCTAGTTATTAAATTAAAAACACAAATTAGTTAATAATGGTTTTTAGTCTTATCTGAGATTTAAGATTCAAAGGTTGTAGTACAAAGTACGCCATCTTTTACGTCGGTATGTAAACATTGAATAGCTTTGACATTTTTCAACAGATTAACTTGATTGGACCAGTTTTGGATACGTCAATTCAGAAGAATATTGCCGACAGATCGTCCACGTCGCTTGGAATACGGCCAAACAGTCGCTCGAATGGTTTACACTGAACCTGATTTTTGGAAGCAAATTTTGATGACCGATGAGGCCCATTTCACACTTTTGGCGGCGTTAATAAGCAAAATTGTCGCATTTGGGGAAAGGAGAATCCACACTAGATCCATGAAACGCCATTGCATGATCAAAAAGTGACTGTTGGGCCAGAGTTTGTGCCAAAACCATCATAGGCCATTTTTTTTCCGACAAAACGAAACAGTCGATAAAAAACGATATCGGTTGATGTTAGCTCATTATGTCTGCCCGCAAATGTGTGAAAACGGTCTGGATGGTTAATGGTTTCAACAAGACGGTGCGCCATGCCACACTGCAAATGAAACAATTCAATTTCTGCAACGAAAATTCCCTGAACGTCTGATGTCGAAAAGAGGCGACATTGACTGGCCACCGAGATCTCCAGATTTGACTCCTCCGGACTTCTTTTTATAGGGTTATTTGAAAAGCAAAGTGTACGCCAGCAAGCCTCAGACCATTGACGAGCTCAAAGCAAACATTCGTGCCGAAATAATCGCTATAACGGCCGATATGCTCGAAAAAGTAATGGAAAGCGCAGCAAAAAGGGCACATTTTGCTGTGGCTAATAGAGGCAGCCACTTGATTGATGTTGTATTCAAAAACTAATCCAAATAAATTCTAAAGGACCAAATTGAATTACAATACCTTACATATAAAAATCAGTTGTTTTTTTTTCAAAATTATTCAATGTTTACATACCGATATAAAAGATAGCGCACCCTTCAATGAATTTTTTCGTTCAACTGCACTCTAAGAAATATTGGAGTAAATTTACCATTATTATAGTTGGCAACTGTTTTCCATCGATAGCAATAGCAAAATTACATGCATGTGTAATTAGAGCGAAAATTACACAAATATGTTGTAATAATTACACAACATATGCGTAATCAATACACATCAGTGATGTAATCATTCCACAATAGCTGCGTAATCAATAGACATAAGTGGAGTAATTATTACAAAGAGAATACAATTATTACACACTTTTCGTGTAAAATTCCCATTTTATTATAGGGGAAAATCTTCCATTTAATTACTATAATTTATAATTATATGTTAAAATCATAAATTAAAAACGCAATTGCACAATACATGTAATGTATTAAATTGAATTGAGCTGACAATGATATTACGGTTACTGATTCGAAAACGAATATACAAATATTGCACAAAAACATTTGGCTGATTTAACAAACCTGACTTCACGTCATCACGTAGAATGAAATAAATTTTCACGAACTTGATTATTTTGGCGTAATATTACACAATATTTAAGGTGAAATTACACCAAGCCTGAATTTACTTTATTAATGGTGTAATATAATCAGGACACCTAAATTTACTCTTTTTATAGAACAAAATAGATATAATTGTCCACCTTATTATGTAATTATACCTATTTATCCGCTAAAAAAACGTTTATACGTCAATAAAACGTACAATTACATAGATTGTGTATTTTTCCACTTCTTTTTGCTCTAAAGACATAGTATTTTTACAAACTGTTTTTAGAGTGTGAACAGACTGGATATAAAGAACGAAATATTTATGCAATGAAGTTTCACAAGTCTTAGAAAAGTTTCTAGATTTTAAATATTGTTTGATCTAGTCAATATTACTCTCTGCTGGGTGCCAGGCCACTGTGGAATCTAGGGAAACGAGCTAGCTGATGAGCAGGCTCCAGCCTAAGCTCACTAGTGGGAGACAAGCAGATTGCTATTCCCATCGGATCCATAAAACAGTCTATCGACTCACTATGCTTGCAGTGGGCAGGTAATAGATGGTCAAACCTAACTACATGCTCAATATCAAGAACTCTTCGGGCCGAATATGATCACGGGAAAAGCAAGTATATCTTGAACCTGAGTAGGAAAGATGCCAACACAATAATCGTAGTGCTCACAGGGCACTGCCTAATCGGTAGACACACTAGACGATGGGTGTCGAAGCAAATGATCTCTGTCGTAGCTGCGGTGGCCCAAAAGTGGAAGAGTCAATCTTCCACGGCCTATGCGAGTGTCCGACACGAGTTACCATACTCTAACAGGGAGCACAACGGACGAACACTAACGTCTATGTGAAGGAAGATGACAACATCACCACCCCACACAACATACCATACCATACCCTTGATCTAGTTCGCTTTAGAGGTGCGTGAATCAGAGACAAGCCCATGTGTCGAAAGTATGCATCGATATGAAAATCGATATCTCCCAACAAACGTGGAACGCGTTTAATGCTGCGATGCGGTGTAGGTTATTAAGCGACTGATAACCTAAAAAATTACGTTCCAAATAACCTCCTGGTCGCGAGAATCCAACGCTTCATTGCAAGCTCTAAATGGTTCGACGAGTAGGACCGGATTCGATGATCCTGTGGTAACACAATGGACCTTTCAGGTCTAAGTGTGTCCGTGTTCTCACGGGCAGCCACGCGTACCTACCTACCTACCTAACCTCCTGGTTATAGTAGCCTAGTTTCGGACTCATTGTCCACCCCTGACCTGACATCAGGATAATGAATATTTTCATTCTTAATATGTACCTTTTTCATTAATTTCCATTTCCCCCTGAAACACAAGGATAACAATTAAGTACTCAACTAGTAAATGTAGCATAAAAAATTAGAATGAAGCTGTAAAGATAATTTAACCTAAATCTCGCATAGTGCTAACAATGTAAACTCAAATCTGTATGTAATTAAGCAATACAATTATCTACCTCTCTAAATCATTACCATCGTCCTATCGGTTAATAAACAAATTGCTAGGTCATGAAGAAAACCTTAACTGGGATTGTTTACGGCGGTCGTTCACTAAGAAAATAAGCAGCAAATGAGCATTTCCACTAAATTACATCCTGAACAGCTTTCTCCAGGTATAGATAGATATCATGCGATCAGGTTGGCCAACGCATTTACTTTTCAACTCGCCGCCATCTTTCCACGTGATATACGGTCGCGATTGTTGCCATACAAACAATGCCTGACCATTCGATACAAAAAAAAACTGTGGTTTTGTGGTCCTCGCACGGTTGGTCAGGTTTGCGTGTCACCATCTCCTAAATGTAATTACATTTCCAACCGTACACGCAAAGTATCTCTTCTGAAGGTTTCATACTCGTATCTACAGATAAGATGTATTTGCACGAAGTGAAAACCATATCATTGCGCACCTGTACTACACCTATACCTACCTATACTTTGTACGAACTTCTTTTTCCAGCTCTTTTTCTTTACGTTGGCAAAGTAGGTCTGGTGTTCACTGTTTCTATACTTATGTTCGGATATATGTCTTTTGTTCGACAACCCCTAAGTGAGCAGTTCAATTATTCAGTGGCATCAAACTCAAGAACAAATTTGACTACAATACGATCCGAATGATTTACCTAATTACAGATGGTTCAACCTTCAACTGAAATAATCGAAGAAGTACTTTACCTGTTATTATGAGTGCATGCACTTCAAGTTTTCGTTCACTAATTGCACAAATCGAAAGCAGTACCAGAAACTCATACCATTCGTAATAATAGATACAAGTACTATTGTTACTCAGCTGATACCTAGGCTACTGTACCGATTAATGTAATTGTGTCTAGATTATTTTAGAATAGTATAGTAAAAGCACTATAAAATACTTTTCTTAACTTTTTTAAAAAATAGGTTTCGAAAAAAATAAAACTATTAGTGCATTAGGTACACACACAGGTAATTTGACATTTAAGTGGATAAAATTAGTTCATGCTTGTAAATATTTAAAATCTTTAATCGACTTAGTTTTTCCGTTGTTCGAGTACGTAGATACCTTTAATATGTACATATATACTGACAACTTTGTTTTATTAAAAAAATTTATACACTAAGGGTCGTTATTACGATCGTCAGTTAAATTCTAACTGAAACTTTAACTGGAAGTTTTGTATGAAAATCTGTCAGTTAAAGTCCCAGCGAGAACGTAACTGAACATCGTAGAAACGGACCTTAGTCGGTCTGCCTATCGAACTTAATAATAATTGATTTGGCCCCTTCATGCAAAATGGGCAATTCCTTCCCAACTCGAAGAGTTGGAGAAAAATTCACCATCACTTTAAAGAACTGATGACAATACTGTCGTTCAGCTCATGCCTAAAACATATAACGAAATTCGTGAAAATGTGTGAAAAAAAATTCTTTTCACTTAGATTTTTTTACTCTACCTTTATACGCTAATGAAAACCTGTACATATACGTATTAAGTTTCAACTTTCTAGCATAAACTGTTCCTGAGAAAAAATGAACAAACCACCACCAACCTATGTACTTGCCCCTATAGTAGCTCTATATAAAATTTCAAGGTAGCAAATTTTTTTTTATACTCTAGATGAAATCATATAGAGTATTATAAGTTTAATCCAGCCCAAAAGTTTGTAACGCATAGAACCAAGCCTCGGACAAAAAAAAGTTATATATTATTTTTTGTTTATTTGTGGCCAAAAACCTCAAATCCGCTTGACGTCCGTCCGTCCGTCCGTCCGTCCGTCCGTCCGTCCGTCCGTCCGTCCGTCTGTCCGTCCGTCCGTCCGTCCGTCCGTCCGTCCGTCCGTCCGTCCGTCTGTCCGTGAACACGATAACTCAAGAACGCCTTCACCTAGGATCTTGAAATTTTGAATCTGGATGTTTGGTTGAATTTGTAAGGCTAAGTTCGTTAACGGGCAAAATCGTCCTACTCCTTCGGGTAGCTGCCATACAAAATGTCCTTAAAACACGTGTTCAAGAATATTAGCCGATAACTTCGGAAGGGTTTAAGCTACGACATTGAAATTTTGTATGTGTTATTTTTCCAATAGGTGGAGCTAAATATATGATTATGAAGAAAATCCTATTAGTCCTTCGTGTAGCTGCCATAGAAATATCCTGTCAAAATGTATTCACTTAATTTACGAAACTCACTATAACTCAAATAATATTTTAGCTACGAATTCAAAATTTTGTACAAACTAGTTTTGAGTGAAAAGAAAGTTCGGCTTTACTAGTCAGCAAAATCCTTTTACTCGTTCTGGTAGCTGCCATACAAAATGTCCTTAAAACACGTGTTTAAGAATATTGGCCGATAACTTCAGAAGGGTTTAAGCTACGTCTTTGAAATTTTGTATGTGTTATTTTTCCAATAGTTGGAGCTAAGTGTATGATTATGAAGAAAATCCTGTTAGTCCTTCGTGTAGCTGCCATACAAATATCCTGTCAAAACGTCTTCACTTAATTTACGGAACTTACTATAACTAAAGTAATCTTTTAGCTATGAATTGGAAATTTTGTACAAATTAGTTTTGAGTAAAAACGAAGTTCGAGTTTACTAATTAGCGAAATCCGTTTACTCCTTCTGGTAGCTGCCATACAAAATATCCTTAAAACACGTGTTCAACAATATAACTTTTGAACGCTTCAAGCTACGAATTTGAAATTTTGTACACATTAATTTTTGAATGGTTCCAAGGAAAAGGAGAAATATGTAAGAAATCGAGTGAGTCCTTCCTGAACCTCCCATGTGAAAGTCCTTCAAAAAGGACTTTTTTTTCGATGACTTACCCAGTTCAAGATATGAAATTAAACACTGAATATTGTCTTTTAGTTTTGAGTAGCAATCTACTGGCAGTCCTTAATAAAGGACATACAACATGAACATACGTAATTCTACTTTACCCCCAACTACAATATAAATCGGAGTTCAGTATTCATCTAGAGTATTATACGATTGGCTTGCAGCCGATCGTGACTGCAGTATGTTTTTAATTTCAAGTCGATCACAATAATTTCTTACTATAAAATAATAAAGTAAAAAAATAGCCGACTATGTGCCCATACTTTCATACACTTGACTTTGGCCCGGACAATCTTGCCTTATTTTTGTGATAAACCTGAGCGTGCACTATTTCAATTGCGAATTATCGTACTTCTAACTATTTATATTTATTTATTTGAATAGTTTCCAGCGAGATTCTTTTTGACTAAAAAAATTGATTCATTGCGAAAACCATTTGAGAACCGCTGCTTTATTCTTTTGCTCCCCTGCATGATATGTGGGTAAAAAGGCAAATCGCTGCATACTGTTCTTGTTCTTTTTTGCATATTTCGCTTAGCGCAAGGTGTTACGAACATAAAACATACAACAGTCCCAATCAGCTGCAAGCCAATCGTATGATAATTTTGTTGAAATAGGCAAAAAAGAGTAAGGAGGCTGTTTTAAGGACTTCGGTTACTACTCAAAAGTTAAAGACAATATTTTCCGTTTTCAATTTCATATCTGAATCGTTAGGTAAATCACAGAAAGTAAATTTTCCTTTCTAAAGCGTTCAGAAATTATCGTCCCACACTGGTAGGCACGTGTTTTAAGGACTCAATAGCAAACCCAATTCTACTTTTCGAAAAAAAACTAATTCCAAATTTATTAGTCAGTGGAATCCCTCTACGCCTTCTGGTAGCTCGCTCGCAAAAAGTCCTTAAACATGTTCTCAAGAAAATTGAAGAACATTTAACGCAGGAAATTTGAATATATTTTTTTTTTAATATTTATATATATGGTATACATATTTTTCAGTGGAAGTCAGATTAGATACATTCCAAATTCCAACAGCATTAGTTCCATGTACCCAAAAATTAAATCAGTATTTTTAACTGTAGTAGGAAAGGTTTTAGTTGACTAAGAGTAAAAAAAATCTTTATTATTTTATGGGTAGACGTCCGAAACGGGTTTAATGCTGAGATGCGGTGTAGGTTACTATGAGACTGACAACCAAAAATATAACGGTCCAAATATCCTCCTGGTTATTTCTTAGGTTGTCAGTCCCATAAAAACCTACACCGCAACTCAGCATTAAACACTTCTACCCATAAAATAATAAAGTTTCACCCAGACTGTTGATTTTTTTTTAGTTTTAATTACTCTAGTAACACATCTACATATAGGCACTAAGTTTCAACTTTCTAGCATAAGTCGTTTCTGAGATATGAAAAACCACCCCAAGCCCGCGTACCTTGCTACCCCTATCAAACATTTATTTTTCTGGGATGTCTCCATAGTAGCTCTATACAGTTGTCAATTTTTAGCTTTCTATACTTTGGGGCTTGCGAAAAATTAAATCAAAATTTTTTCATTTCCACCCCCTCCCACCATCACTCCCTACACCCACACCCCAAATTTTTCTCCGCTAGAGGTCTACTGGTCCTAACTCCTGTAAAATTTTCAAGATCGTATCTGATACGGTTCTTGAGATACCATAATTTAATTTTTTTAAAAATTACGGTCATCCCACTTCCGCGCTTCACCTCCCCACTCATAAATTCAGTAGACTCCACTGGTAATTATATATACAGAAACCAAATTTCATTTTCCTGGCATAATTGAGTCGGAAGATATTATAATTAAAAGTTTTTCACTCCCCACACTCATACCTCACCACCCCTCTTAAAATTTTGAACCCTTTTTTATTCTCCTAGTATCTTGTAAGACAACCCAGTCATCTGACAACAATCGTTCAGGAGATATGGACTTTAGAATGTTTCAATTCCAGCTTTCAAGCGTTTTGGACGAATTGTTTCCCCTCCCCCCCACTCGCACACCCCTCGACCCCTATCGCTCATTTTTGGGCAAATGGGTTCACTATCATAGTACTACATAAGTTCCAACTTTCAGCCTCCTAGCATAAGCGGTCCCTGAGATCTAGAAAACAAATTTTCTCATCTAAAAAACTCCCCCTCCTCCCTCCTCCTCCCTCCTCCTCCCTCCTCCTCCCTCCTCCTCCCTCACACCTCCAAAAGATACCGATAGTAGGGGTTCATTCATTCTACCTACCATAAAAATTTCAACTTAATATCTCAATGGTTTTGAGAGCTCCGCACCTTCAAACGGTTTTGCGTACGGCGTACGGCGGATGGCGTCTACGACGCACAGACGGACAATTTTTTTTGCTTTTTTGGTGTTTACTAGTCCTAAAACGTGTAAATACAAAATTTCAGAGTAGCAAATTTTTTTGAAATTTCGGGTAAAGTTCTTACTGGGATATATGTTGTCGCCTGGTATCTGTAGTCGCATAACTACTTCTACTCGATCACGTGCCTTGGAGCCGTCAGTGAATCAAAAAAGTGCTCCGCTTCCTTATTTGGGTCTATATCCAGTCCTTGCGGATCAGAAGTACGTAATACTGCGAATCATTTGTCAAATTTATATTTTGGTATGATGTTATCCGATAAAAGGATACTGAGAATTGAGTCGTGTTGATCCTCTTTCATAAGATCTGGCGAGATGCAAAAATAAGAAAAATGGTTGGTTATAAAAATGCATGTTGTTACATGCCAATTGTTGTGCAATATTTCTTTTTACTGTAAAATGAATAAATTGTTGTATTTATCTGGCTGATTTGATTGCGCGTAGCTTTTCATTTATTCCTAATGAGGCATATCTCAAACTTGTTCAAAAGGATGGCAGATGGTTAATTTTGGGGTGAAGTATTGTACACTGACCTCAATTTGAAGTTTTTGAGATCTCAAGTACAGAAATTATTATGGTACGATAAAACTGAGTTCTTATGCCTCATAAGGGATATGCTTAGATAATGTGCATTATTAATTCATCGTGTTTTCAATTAAACGAACATGGTGAATTTATATTTTAAACACCACCCATCTTCTTCAAGTTTATCACTACCTTAAAAATACATTCTCCGCGCCAAATAAAAGTTTTATCCTTACACAAACTCGATATTACTATAAAATCTGTTCGTTCCTTGCAGATACTTAGGTATGGAGTTGGCACATATCTACCGATGTATATGTTGGTGAAAGTCCTTGTTTGAAAGTATGAAGATTTTCCTGTGTAGTACGACACTCGTAGCTTCGAACAACAAACCGGGTACTTGTACGCCACAAAATTATCACCATGAATAATTGAGTACCAATTAATGAACGTACTCTACTGTCATCTGAACGCTTCTCTTCATTCTTCCATGTATGGAATGAGATTATGTTTGTCGACAGCAAGATCAACAAACAGCGAATGCATGGCGTGAACCATCATCCCCCATTAAGCTTAGGCTCTTTGAAAGTGTCGTCTAAGCTTTTTATTAGCAACCTGATGTTACCCGAAGAATACCATAAATATAGGGAGATGAGGAACATGTGAACACACACATATAGACACTTCCTGAACCATATAACATCAGCGTCATCATCATCGTGTCAACCCTCCCACCACCACCGGTTGGACTGGTAATAGGCATTACGTCAAAAGTATTTGCTAGATGCCATCATTCAAAGTAGGTACGCATGAGTTTAGTATGTTTACTAAGTGACACATGTCGGAATACACGGCGTATTGAGTTGCGGGGTGAGCTGCTTGTAATGAGATGCAAAAATCTCTTATCGTCCCATTTAAATGAACCTTTTATGACTAAAAGCCTTGATGGTGTGAGTATAATTCTTAACTGATATGCCTTTCGTGTTTTGTTACTGAATAGAATATGACGGATTTGTAAGTCTTCGGAAAAGAGTAGGGCAATTTAAACGATTCCTCACCTTGAGGATGTGCTTAAGTTAAAAACAACGTGTCAATGAACCTGGGGGTATAAAATGCATGGCAATGAATCCCGCATTTGAATTCATGGCCTTGCCTTTCACACACCAGGTTCATCGATTATACATTTTCAATCAAGGAATTGTTCAATTTTTTTTAAGGATACCGAACTGGACTTAGGAGGTTAGCCTAATACACTGTAGTGTACAGTCCAGTCAGCTTAGGGATGGAAAGTCAGAAATCGGGCCGGGTATGGCAGTGTACTAGTAGGTGGTAATGATTTTCGTTTTTAGTGCTGATTGGCTGTGATATGATCTACCAGAACAACAATGTTGCCTATAACAAATCAACTACTGTCTGGTAGTTCTGATGGTGTTTGTGAATCTGATAAGAATGTAAACAGAACTCATCTGCTCAGTGTTAAATCCATTAGTAGTGACCCTATTAAACATTCCGCGCTGTTCACTATTTATATTAATATTTCAAAGCCAATAGCAACCGAATAATTCTTATAAATAAGTTATGCGTTGAGTGGAAATTGAACCCACGACATCACAGAAGCAATGTTTTCAAGACCTAGTACACTACCACTGGACTACAACCAAATATATATACGAGTATTTTATACCTTGTTTAGGATTGGTTGCTTCGGCTTTCGGGTAAACTCATCACGACCAGGAGATAACCCTAAAAATCAAACATCGATGAAGAGGCGATGAGGAGGCAGCGAACACTTTCGAAACTTGTCGCTGAAAAAAGATTATCACTTGGGAACAAGTTGAGCTATGTACTTACATATCTGTGAATACGTGTGAGGTATTCGCATTTCTTTCTTCCTCGTACTGAAATGCATCCGACCATATCATTCACGCTCTTCGACATAAGAGATCTCCTAGGTTAGGTAGGTTAAGAAGGGTGGACTGAAGCAATGTGCCACAGTCCATCACGAGAGATCTCTGTGGATCCACTGTGGTCCCCTCGTATAAAACCGAGCTCTAGACTACTGATTCCAAATATTGCTCTTCCTTATGAAGAGAGTAGTTCTCCATAATGGAATCATCGCAAGTTCTGATAGATCGATCAAGCAGAATTTCCCCAAGTACTGATACCTGGTACGTGCCAGGCATTCACATTCACAAACTAGATGCTCCAGTGTTGGCTCAACATTCTCATCACCACAGCGACACAGATCAGCCATGGGTATTCCCAGCCATTCTCCATGCCTCCCAAAGGGACCCCTATAAGAGAGTTAGGACCCCTATAAGAGAGATCTCCTATCGCGCATTGTATTTGAAATTGGAATGGGCAAGAACGAGATGGCAATACGTGCACTCATTGAACAGCGAGTTTGAGGTCAGTATGAAGTAGAGCCTACTGGTCATCGATGAAGGGTGGATCTGAATTGCAAGTCCAACTGAACGATCATCGGCGATCGGTAGCTCATCAAATAAAGGAGGGAAGGAATTGCATAAGAACTCTGTGGCACCTCTTAACTATTCCTTACCGGTCGACAGTGTATCGATCCTCTGTGTTGGGTCATGAGTGAATGCTTTTTTGGTGCTCGTCGACTAGTGCAATCGAAATACGACTTTCATTGCACTAGTCGGCAGAGTTACGGGTTCCGGGATCAGTTTCGCGTAGAGATTAACGAACTGCACAGGTCAACGTCTAAGTTTGTTATGGCATTTGCAGGTCGGATCGGTACGCACTTGATGATCGGAAGTATACCTACCAGATATGATCTTAACATTTTTACAGAAGGTAGGAACAGTCGACCTTTGGGGATGGAAGTGTAAGGCGAGATAGTGCACCATCTCCTCGTACAGTCGCATAATAATCTCAGAATTAAACGCGTTCCGGACTTCCACCGAAATAATAATAAAGTTGGGCCCAGACTGTTTGCAAATTTTTTCAGTTGAAGTGGAAAAGTCTGCAGAGTGATGATAAAGATTTATCGTTTGTTGAATCTGAAAGAAACTGAAAACGCTGAAGTACAAACATAACTGGCTGAAGCACCGCAAGGAATCTAATTGGCAGCAAACTCCAAACAAAATTTCCTTTTTCGTTCAATGCCTGCCTAGTGAGAAGGAGGTTACAAGCAATATTCAGTCGATACCTTTTCTTGAAGAGTTCAATGTAAATTAATTCGAGTATCACAAGTTGGTGACAACGATTTTGGTGTTAAAAACCGACAGTTTCGAATACGTGTTACGAAAAACTGGTGGTCAGTGCCCCCGGTAATGAACTTCAATTTGAACACGAGTCAGCCGTTGCCGTTGAAGCGTCAAAAAAGAGCCGGTCGAGTATAAGAATGAATACAAGGAACCAGGTTACACCATTGATACACAGCTAGTATACAAATCATGGTATTGAAATCGTAGTATTGAAACTATCTGCATTTGATACACTGAACATATGGTATGATTTGACAGTATCTGATATAAGCAAGCAACGACATTTTGTTGCGATACTCGCCACATAATTGGGGAATGGCCCTATCAGCAGTAAAATGCATAGTATACTATATAAAATTATCGAATTTGTATACCATGAAACGGCTTCAATACTAGATATATATCAGTTCGTTTATCTTGTATATGCTTAGTATTGGGTGATACACTGCTGGTATTGACGATATTATGATATTGTTACGTGTAAGCCTGGCAGCCGCGCAACCGCACAACTCGATCTATTACGAATAAGGGAAACAGTAGCAACCGAATACCTAGTTGCAAAATAACCCAATCAGAAACGTAGTATATAAGGAGAAACAACACGACTATATTTTCCCTCTAATCGAATGCGATCGAATGTATTGGAACAGCCTAGAAGATCACATGGAATGCTCTCAAGCTTTCCAGCATATTCTACACACACCACCGAACGAAGATTCAAGAACAGTCTCGACCACAGACAAATGGTATAAAAGCAGATAAAGCTTTCAGCGAGGGACATAGTAATTTTTATTACGTCGACTGTGACAACCAGCGTGTATACGCGACCGTGTTGGTAGAGAGCGAAAGTGATCGAGTCAAGCGATATATGGTAGAAGCGGGTAGTGCTGCCATACAGTGCGAATTATTGTGCGAATATAATTCTGTGAATTAACAGTGCGGATTAATAAATTATCACTTATTTTTATTTTAACCGAATTGTGTTTTACTTGAAATCCCGGCGAACCCCTAGCTCGCAACAATATGAATACCTGCAGTGTATCCATGGTATTAGCCTTGATAAGTCCATGTTTTCAGTTTTATGAAGGGAACAGAATTATATGAAATTAATTCATTCGAAATTTCAATTGGAATTTTTTTTTATGAATTTGTACTCTATTTGTGGCACTTCCTCTGTGTCGCAAATCGGGAATAGGCAAATCAAGACCTTTCAAGTCCCTTGATCCGGTCGAGGTAGGAAGGACGCATCTTTAGAACAGGATTTAGTCGGACAAAGATCTGTTCATCTCTTCTGGAAGAGATAACATTGCTGTTTTCACCGGAAACCCAGCTATGTCGGTCAGGTTTAGTGCTTCGCGAGGTGAAACCGTAATGCAATTCTGTCTCTTCTCAGATATCGAATTAATTTTAATTCCATAATCTCTTCAGATAAAGGCATAGAAATTGTATTCAGGATTTTTTAAAATTCAATTCCAAAGTGGGTGTAAAAGGTGATATCGATTTGATTCCTACCCAAAATGGGTGTAAAAGGCGATATCGATTTGATTCCTACTTACGTAAGCTTTCTTAAACTGAATTTCACGATGATTTGATACTCAGCTCATTAGGGCGTTGTAGATTTATATGACGAACCACTGATGAGTATTGAAAGTTGTATTTTACAAGGTGCTATTCTACAAAAACACTAAATTTATTTCCCAAGTACCTCATCTTTACTTTGACTGCGTCCCGGACTATGGCCGAAAATCATAATTGGCACTTTTCTTCTATCGCACTTCGACTTTAACTGCTTCCCGGACTTTTGTCACAAAATAAAAAAGATATCCCCTGACTTTTATCACAAAAAATAATAAAGGTATCCTCAGGCTGTTGGCAATTTTTGTCAATTTAGCTAGGATGGGATGAAACTTGATTTTCAATTAGTTGCATAGTTTATACTTAAGTCTTTTACATATACGTACGTACGTCTAAGAAGTTCCTAGTTAAGATTGTACTAATTAAGCAAACCTCTACTTATATTTTCCTTCAAGGCAGGAACTTTTGATCCTCCCTCGTATAACATGAATAATAGTTAATTTTTAGATAAGTTTAGAACTGAATTTTATATTTCCTGCAACATGTTCCCTTAACAATGGGTTAAGCTCAAATGCAAGAATATAGCTCGGGGCCAACACGCGCAAATACACTCAAAACAGCCAACTTTCCCTAGGCACATATTCATTTTGTCGTCATAAAGGATACACGTTTGTGTAAAAAAGATGACTTTCTACTCTTTCCGAGAAATTCCGTTCTTTTAGATGAAAGGAATATTGTTTAGTTCTCCCTGATAAAATCACCCTTAGCGCATTTTGCGATTTATGAAAACGTTAAGAAATCTGTTGTGAAAAAGTCTTGCCAAAGACGATAAAAACGCTTGCAGACGTATTCTGCATGCAACCAAGAGATTACAGTTGAAAAGCACCTGCCACCTTGTAAACACGTCGAGTACTGGGTTGAATATTATCGGAAAAGGCAAAGTAAATGTATGTATATTTTTCTATAGCATCTTAATAAGCTTCAAGAAATCTGTATATCCTTTCTATTCACTTGCCTTTCATTTTTTTGGCTAATTCTTTCTCAGCGATAAGGAGGTTTCTTCAAAGAAGCAACATTCTGATGGTAAACAACTTTAGATGCAGGCAGGTGAGAAGATTTTAATTTCTTCAACAGAATAGCTCGAATTTCGTTAGGACGAACTACAGAAAGCCGTTTATTTGAGATTTATATTAAGATAATCGCACGTATGTGCTGAAGAATTTCGAGCCTTATCCAGACATCTTGACCAGTATAGTGCTCATATAAAAGTACTTGGAAGACGTAATTGAGATTAATTATGCGCCGACCGCTTTAAATTTCTTTCTTTTCGGTTCTGTTTTCAAATAGGCAGGTAAGTAGGTAGGTGCCCACTTCAATTACCACTTGAACTTGAATTTTTTCGCGTTTCATTTTTCTGTTGTTTCATTGTTGATGCCTAAACCTGTAACTATATGATGGACTTAGAAGTTTGCACTTTTCGATTTGTTTCGAAGAAAACAACAAACTCAGTTTCAAGTGCTTTTGATTCGATTAGTGGGCGTAGATCTTAAGGAATTCGTTTTATTCTAATTTTGAATTTCTTTTACGGCTTGAAGATGACTCAGCTCGATTTTTTCGATTCGATTGATCAAGTGCCTTAAAATTAAGTCAATCCAAATTTGGGCAAACATTGAATGTCGTTCTTTTCAGTGGCAAACAAAAAAAAAATGTATTAAAAACTATGCATCATTATAACTCGATAACGTTAGAGCTTAAAAAAAAATATGGTAAGTACCAGAAATTCACAAGAGTCTCTTCAAGAAATGTTAAATCTTTAAGGAAAATTAAAGTTATTTACGGAAATACCATAAATGTATCTACGTATTTGTACAATGGCACACATATTTAAACTAGCCGCACAGCTTTGCTACACCGCGTTTTTAGTGAGTATCCTCTGATACTGGAGTTACACCGAGCACTTTTTGGCGCGACTTTACCCCTGCCATAAAAATCAACCAATCAGTCGACGAAAAAGTCCAACAGTGCACGACTTTTCGAACGAAACCCCGGTTTGTGATTGGCTTGTGGGGGTAAAGTCGCACAGCAAACGTTCGGTGTAAATCCACCATAAGACTGTACTACAAAACCCCGTCTACAATTCTGTGGCCACAGGGAATAAGTAGGTAAGTCTAAAACGAATCTGTTCAGGGCAGCACTTTTTTGCTATTGAACTATTCCTGTAAATCCAGTTTTTGTAAAAAAATTAAATTTGTTGACATCTCAGTGATCAAATAACATACAGGGTCCGGAAGTGAAAGCTGACGGTTTTTGAGCGTGGGTAGTGGGTGGTGGGGGATCTCAGGTGGTGGGGGATCTCAGGTGGTGGGGGTCGGTCTCGCTCCCTTCTCCTGATGTGGAAGTTTAGTTACAATGGAGCGTTGGACCAGTGAACATCGTGCCTTTGTCGTCGAGACGTTCTTCAGAAATAACGATTCTATGATCCTAACACAGCGGCAATTTCGTTTACGTTTTAATGTTCCTCCTCGTGGGCCGATTCCATCTCGAAAGAATATTCTTTTGTGGGTTCGGAACTTTCGAAATACAGCTTTCGGAACAACATTGGGAAAAGGGGGTCCCACAGGCAAGGTCACCTGCAAACATCGAGGCTGTACGAGTTGCTTTTGAACGGAGTCCCCGGCGATCAGCTATTCGTCATGCTCAGGCTTTAAGGATGTCCGATAGGACTGTTCGGCGGATACTTCATGAAGACTTGAATATTTTCACCCGTACAAAATGTCTGTAGTTCAAGATTTCCCAAGAAGGTTAGCTTTAGCAGAAACAATGTTGGGGATGATGAATGAAGACAGATTTATCGCCGTGATTGTGATGACCTCAGACGAAGCTCACTTCCACCTTAATGGTTTCGTTAATAAACAAAACTTCCGTTATTGGGCCCCACATAACCCACAACAGTTACATCAACGGCCCCATCACAGCCCAATGGTAACCGTCTTGGCTGCAGTCTGTAAGACAGCTGCGATAGGGCCCTATTTTTTTGAGGAAAACGGCCGTACTGTTACGGATAATTCCGAGCGCTACCTGAAGATGATCACTAACTTCTTCCTCTCTGAGTTACGTCGCCGCCAAATCTCTCTTAGGAGGGTTTGGTTGCAGCATTCAGGATGGAGCGACTGCGCATACTTCACGTGCGTCTATGGCCCATCTAAGAAGATCATTTCCCGGTAGGTTGATCTCACTCCGAGGTGACATTCCATGGCCAGCACGATCTCCAGATTTATCCCCGTATGATTTTTATCTGTATCTCAAGGGAAAAGTGTACCTTGATAAGCCTAGAAATTTGGCAGAACTGCTATCGAATATTCAGCGGGAAATGCTTGCGATCCCGCGCCAAACCTTGGAAAGAGTTATGACTAACTTTGCTAACAGACTTGAACAGTGCTGAGAAAATGGTGGTCATGTGATGTTATTTTTGCTTCATAATGCTTTTTCGATTTTTTTTTATACATCTTAAACTTCCATTCTTTCTTTTTTGAATAAAAAAAATTATAACAAAATATCTTGAATATTCATTGGATTATTCCATTTCAAAAACCGTCAGGTTTCACTGCCGGACCCTATATAACAATAACTTTTTCACAGTGCGTGCAAGCCTTGGGAGATGACCACAGTACACTTATCCCATTATAATATTTTTCGACTTACCAAGTAATTCCCCGTGACCACAGAATTGTTCTATTCACTTCTAAAAGTTTCTAGGGATGTATGGATGTATGTAGATATATCGGCTATAGACTCCTAAACCACTCAACCAAGCGTTTCGGAAAGAAGGTATCCCTCCAGAGAGCGCCAACCACCGCAATGACTCAAGATGATCGAGGATTCACGTATAAGCGTTACCGAATTTCAAGTAGCTTTCAATAGCTCGGTACGCTCTATTACTCTTTCAAGGGGGAGGTGTTGCATCCGCCCAATGCTGGCAGCACTGCCACCTAACAGACCAGCCGAGAGTCAGTCTCGCTGTGCCATCCGACCCTAGTGGTCATCTCTATTAGTGTAATAAAGTATTGAATTTAACACAATTGCGTTTCGTTCCAAATCTTCCATTCAGGAAACATGGTAGAATAGTCCCGAGATGGTTCCTGTGAAGTTTCTTGCCAATCGAGTCAAAAACAATTTTTTTTCGGCATTTTTTGAATTTTTTCTCGATTTTATTATCCTGGTGCTCAAACTGTTTGTTTCTTTGTCCCTATGCGTTCCTATACCATTCATCCGATTGCGATGAAACTTTGTTGATTTGTTGAGCGTTCGCCTGCGAAGGTTTCTGTATTAGTAAAACTATTATACGATAGGTGGCGCTCGATACAAACAAATGACTGTGTTTCATATAGTTTAGCGACAGTTCGTCTGTTTTCGGTGTATAAGTGCGCATGTCTGACAAAACCGAACAACGGGAGCAACGGAAGCAACGGAAGCAATGGAAGCAACGGGGGGAGCAACGGAAGCAACGGGAGCAATGGAGCAACGGGAGCAACGGGAGAAACGGGAACAACGGGAGCAACGAAGCAACGGGAAGCAAGACTACAAACCGCTGGCTTTGCAGTTTCAATAATATAGCACCATACAAACTTGTGCCGCGGGACGCGGCTAGTATCAACATAAAATTGAATTCCGTGCGATTCGAAAAAAGCGCCTCCAACATTTGCATCCGCCTACTGTAAGCAAATTGGTCCAAACATAAATCTGATGAATTGAGAAATTGCCAGTTTTACAAATTTTTCAGAGATGATCGATTTTTGCACAGTTCCAAATCGTTACTCCGAATATTCATCCAGCCAATTATTTCCATCATTCACTTTTCATAGCAACTGCTAATATAATTAGTCAAAATCCTTAACCACATATGCGGTGAATTCTTTGATGCTGAAATTCTTAATTCTTCACTCAGAAAGTTCTCTAATCACTAGAAAAATTTGATACAGATAATTAGTAAACTGTACTAATTAGTAATTAAGCCTTCCAGAAAGTCAGCTCTATAATTCACATTTCATTTCGCTGTAATATTTGAATAGATTTTCATTCAATCACTAAAATTGGAATCGACAAAAAGGCGTGAATGGATTTCGATGTTTGCTCAAGCCGTACTAAAGAACCGGGCTAAACTATTACTAACATTACACGGTCTACAATGTACAGTCCTTGGAAAAACACACAATTTGTTGGCTCGCTAGTGTGTTAAGGGACATCGGAAAATACATTAAAGGTGTTATTTTGTAGCCATCAGCAAAGTGTTTGGGTGCCAGGTGAATGGGTGCTATTTCTCTGATTATTAATATCAAGAGTTCCTGAATGCCGCAAAATTGCTTTCATGAATAATTAAGTATCAATTAATGTAGCACATACATTCACACTGCAACCATTGAAAATAACACCTACATTGTGCTCCTGGTTAGGTACGCTATTGGCCGAACCGAGAAGGCAATTTAACACATGTAACGTTTGTCAACATCTGAGCAAGGATCAGTAAACAATACACAAAATGCTTGGATTTCGTCTACGAGACCAACCATCCTTGGGGTATCTTGTGTAGTACAATTTCTCGGTATACGTGGGTGTGGGCCGATCGTTGTGGAAAGTTAATTCACATGGCACCGTTCCCATATCTGCAATTTTAATTAGAACCTATTCCTTGTTCCCAAGGTGTGGCTTATACAAATCTGGAAAGGGTTGTGACAAGAAAAATCGATGAAAAGTAAATTAGGTACTAATTACTTGAAGTATTTAAAGGAAGAAAGTTTTTCTTGACTTCAATCAATTCATCAAACAGCAGTCACAACCAATACAATTAATAATTTCGAAATTTTAATCTATTGATCTAGGATCAATTCATTAACTACATGATAGAAGTTTTTCATAGTTTACATTTTTTAGATATGTAGATAGTCCTTTTAATATTTCCAATGATAAAAACGAACGAACGTCAATTACGGATATGTTAAGGTAAGATACGAAATTTTGTGAGAGGATCGTCATATTGCTCTGGCCTCAACCCATCAGCATTTCCTCTTGTACACCCCGGCAACAGATTACCAAGTGGTTAACTATAATTACTATCCTCGGCCTAAGACGGCAATTTGGGAAAGGTTTTAAAGCCTCATGGCGCCAAGTAGTTTTTTCTAGGCAGTATAATGACTTGATTTATAGCCGGGGTAGGCTCAACGGGTGCCGGGATCCGTTACAAAATATTTATTGCTTTGATTTGACTTCACTTATTTATTCATCCGAATGACATGTAATTCAAATAGGATTTCTTCTCCGCTGCTTATCGTCGTAACTCGCCTCAACGTGATTCGAACGTGATGCTGTGGGTACGACTCCGCTCGTCTTGCCTTGACACTCTCTGCTCTGCTCTGGTCTCTCCCTATCTTCGTCTCTCTATGTGCCCTTTGCGCTCCCTGTCTTCATCCTTCCCTGTCTTCGTCCTTCCTTGTCTTCGTCTCTTGCTTTGTTCGTCTTGGCTCTGCCGTGTCTGCTTGTCGTGATTTGGCGTCGTTCGTTGTGGCTTGTCGTAGCTGGTTTTAGCTCGACTCCTGGCACGATCCTGCTTGCCTTTACTTGTCCCGGTTACTAATCGTCATCTCGTCTCTATTCGCCCGATCTGCACTGTCGACGGTTGCTTTGCTCTGTTAGTCTGCTCTGCCCGTCGTGGCTCGCTATGCACGTCGTGGCTCGCTGTGGCTTGGCTCTGCTGGGGTAGTCTCTGTTTTGCTGGGCTAGTCTCTGCTCTGCTTGGCTCAGCTCTGCTCTGCCCTGCTGGGCTAGTCTCTGCTCTGCTTGGCTCAGCTCGTCTCTGCTCTGCTTGGCTCAGCTCTGCTTGGCTCGTCTCTGCTTGGCTCAGCTCTGATGGGCTAGTTCCTGCTCTGCTTGGCTCGTCTCTGCTCTGTCTGGCCATGAATTACCCGATCTCAAACCTTCAAAGGGGAATTATGAATCCACAACCATATCCAGCTTGTGAACCAAATAGATACGGTTGTCCATGTCCTCCCAGTGCGTCTTCCTCTCCGACATAGGTCGAATCGGTCGAGCTTCAAAGCAGTCAAAGTTGCTATAAGGGGAATTATAAATCCACAACCTTATTCGCAGACTGACTGCTGCCGACTGGCCCCCTTCTGTTCGCTCGTTAGCCCTTTGATAGGGGCTGGCATAAACACCAACTGCGAATCATAACAAATTGAAATTCTTTGTTTTCCGTGTTCTATGTTCATTGTTGGTGCTTATTTATTTCTCTTACTTCGAAGTTTTTAATTTACATGTTTCAATTCAATGTTTGTGTGTGGAAATTTCTCGTGGAAATTTCCGTCTTCACAGCAGCTACTAACCTCTAAATAGAATCTGCCAACAGTCTGAACTTAACTTTATTATTTTTGGAAAATAGTTAGATATAATAGAAGTCCTAACACCACTCTTAAATACCAATTACATTTTTGGGTCTTAGTCTGGGACGTTGCTAAAATCAGAATCCAACACTGCTTGTTTCGGGGCAGAAACCCTACCAAATTACCTTTCCAAATAATTTGTTCAATTATAATTTTTTTTGGTTGAATGTTCCGAAATAACATTTAGACTTTGGCAGCGTCTCAGATTAAGACCCAGAAACCTGATATTTTAAGCACTGTCGTTAGCACTTTTGCTGCACGCCTTTAAACGCTTCGCTGAATTCGTCCTGAAAAATAATAAAGTTGTGTCCGTTTTCGATGTGTAGCAATATTGCCGAACAACCAGAAATTCGGCAATTCCACCACCACGATTGGAAATCAAAAAATTCTGAAATCGATTTCTAGGCTGGGCACGCAGAAGTAAAAACCATTTTGATTATTTTAATATCTCAGAAATCCAAGGAGATGTGACGAAAATCGTAAAAACATGTGTACTCAATTTTTGCCAATGCAAATGTCATTATTTTTTAATAATAAAGTATTGCTATCGACCTGAAATTTAAAAAAAAAATTCTACCCTTTTTAAGACTAGTAAACTCAAACAGAGGAGAAAAAAAATGTCCATCTGTCCGTCGTGGACACCGCCCGCCGTACACCGTACACCTTACGCAAAAGTGTTTGGAGACGCGTAGCTCCAAGTCCGTTGAAATATGAAGTTGACATTTTTTTGTTAGGTAGATTATGTGAACTCCTACGTGTATGTGAACCCATACGAGCATGGGCGCCCACACAACATTTCGAAGGAAGGTGCAGAACTATTGCTTATAAAAGGAGTTTGCAATTTCGGGAGCTACATCTTGTGACGAATAGAATCATTAAACCTTTTCTGCCCCACCAAAACAATATCTGCGCACCGTGAGAAGACGGGAAAAATACAGAGTAGTTGAAATTTTACTTAGAATCCGTTAATAAGTAAAATGGCCCAACTTTTTCGGGTAAATCGCATACAAAGTTCCTTAAAACAAGTAATGACAGTTATGTTCTGGAATTTAAATTTTTTTTTAATTAAATATTGCAGAAACTGACTATATTGCGGTACTCTTTCAATTAGCTACCATACGAAAATTCTTAATAAAAATGGTTCCTATTTTTTCACGAAGGAGCGATAATTACGGAACGGATCGTATTGGGCATAAAAGCTTTTTTCTTTTATTAAGTTAAGACAAAATTCTCGGGGAGGGGGTTATGTAGTTGCACTTATTTTGATGGAATCAAAACTCGAAAACAGAGTGAAAAGAAGATACTGTTCCCAAAACAAAAGTCTTTGCACAAATTAGTGCTTTCTGGTTAGTCAACTTGAAGACTTGGAATTAGTTGTAACCGTGTTCAAGCTATAGTAAATGCTAAGAAGAAGCGGGGTTAGTAGGGTAAATTTATCGCTCTAGCTCAAAAACTTTCGATGTTATTCACATTTATTTTTAACTATTTCGTAATTGAGCAATTCTTTCTTTTTAATGAAGTGCAACTAAAAAATGATAACCGTGGTTTAACAAAAAGTTACGTACTAATGTTACTAACATCCTTCTGATCCTGCTACTTTAATCAATATACCTTAAAATTTTGCATTTTTGAAAACACCCTCTTTCCCAGCACAAAGTCGAAAGAATTTATAAAAAAGCACTATATGAGCAGATGGGTACTTTATTTCAGAAAACCATTAAGACCTTTTGGTTTTTCTGTATTTTTCATAAGTCATACCAAACTTCTATGAAGAAAAAATCAAGGGTGTGAAGTTCAATTACGTCTTCCAATAAAACAATGTCCTTACCTTATTAATCTCAATTTTATTTGTCTACTTAAATTTGAATTAGAATTCAATTTTTCTGCAGTAAGTAACAAAACCTTAATTTATAACAAGTGAAATTTCTTTAAATATAAATAAAAAAAATCTGCCAACAGTCTGGGCGCAACTTTATTATTTTTTCGGTAGAAGTTCGGAACGAGTTTAATTCTGAGATGCGGTGTAGGTTACTATGTGACTGAAAACAAAAAAAAATTCGGAAAGCGGTTAAAATGGGGTCGCGCTAGAATACTTACGCCGCTGCCTCATATAACATATTAATTACATAATTGGTTCACACACCGGGAAGAGATCTAGTCCTAGTATAATATCAGTTGTTACGCCATTAGAAGGTTTTTCGTGACTTGGTTTCGGGCCATTACATGAAATCGGAAATGCGCTTGAAGACGATTATATAAAAAGTCTGTGGGAGTGCAAACCAATCTAATATCTCATCAATCCTGAGAAATATGTCGAAAGCCTTACGTCCTATTGGAGTTGAATAACAAACATCCCGAAATCAACTTTTTGACGATTATGTAAGAAGCCTTTGGAAGTAAAAATGAACTCGATATCTCATTAGAACTAGAAAAATGTAAGAATTTGTGAAAACATATACAACCCCCTTGCACCCACTTTGGGGTTGAATATCCAAAAATCTTGAAATGAGTTTTTAGATATATATAAAAAAAGCCCGAGGAAGTGAAAACCAATCCGATGTCTTATCACTCCTAAGAGATATGACGGAATTCGTGAAAAAGAGTTCAACCCGTTTTTACCCTCTTAGGGGTTGAAAACGGAAAAACCTTGAAAACGAGTTTTAGGTGATTATTAAATAAGCCCGTGGAAGTAAAAAGTTATGCGATATCTAGTCAGACCTGAGGGATACGGCTGAATTCGTGAAAATGTATAATCCCCTTTACACCACCTTGGGGGTCTAATTTTAAAAAATCCTGAAAATACTTTCTAGGTATTTCTATGAAGAATCCGTAGAAAAAAAATTAATTCAATATTTGGAAAGACCTAATAGATATGACAAAAATCGTGAAAATATATGCATTCCATTTTCACTGATAATTTTTTTGCCCCACTTCCGAACGCCAATAGATATTTGAATTTTTTTTAATTAAAATTACTTTTCTAGTTGATTTACATATACATACAGAATTTCAACTTTCTAGCATAAGCCGTTCTATAGTTAGAAAAAACACCCCCCACCCCCGTACCATACTACCCCTATAAAAAATTATATTTTTCCAACATGCTACTACTATAGTTCTATCTAAATACTAAGTTTCAGCTTTATATTGTTATAGGTTCTCGAGATATAAAAATCGGAACTTTTTCCTTTTCACCCTCCCCCAGCCTCACCCTCTCCACCATCACCTTCAAAATTTTTTTTTCTGCCGGGGGTCTATTAGGCCTACTTCTGGTAAAAATTTTAAGCATCTATCTTACATTGTGCTTGAGATATAAGACGTGATTTTTTTAAAAATTGCTTACCCCCTCCACTTCCATGCTCCATCGCCCCCTTAAAAAATTGTACTTTCAGCAAACTTTATTTGTCAACATTTATACAGAAACCAAATTTTATTTCTCTAGTGCAATTGGTTCGTGAGATATCGTAATCTAAAGTTTTTCAACCCCCACCCCCGTACGTCACTGCCCCCTCTCAAAAATTTGTTTCGAATCTATTCTCCTAGTATACCCACAGATGTTCATTAAGTTTTAATTACGAGACATTAACCGATTAGGAGATCTGGATTTTAGAATGTCTCGATCTCGGCTTTCGAGCGTTTCGGACGCATTATTATTCCCCCCACTCACACACCCCTTTACCCATATTATCATTTTTTTTTGCAAATGGGTCCACTATCGATGTTCTATAGCATAGCATCTTCTAAGTCGTACTTAGGAACAGTATTACGCATAGTTGCAAATAAAATCGACCTAGAAACAGAGAATTATTCTGGCGAATTTATGAGACTCTCGAAGATTCTAGAGAATGGCTGTGGCTTGTGTTATGTTATTTCTGCATGTTTTACATATTTTAAATATTAACTTTTCTTTTCTTCTTTTCATTTTTCTTTTTCTTTCCTCTAACTACTTTTTGATTATATTTATTAGTAATTACTAACTCTTTTTATTATTTTTTTTTTTTTACATTTTCCGATTACTTTTTTTTATTTCTTTCTCTTCTTCTGATTAACGGAATATATATATATAGCTTGTATCACGGTACTACCCCTTATACCAGTGCGTTGTGCTGTCTGGGGAGTACTTTCGGTTTATGGTATAGATTTAATAGACATTGAGCCCAATGTCGGCATACATGCATGAGTATCTCGATATGGTGAAAAATTTTCCAGCTCATTGAACAAGGAGACAGTATGGTCACCAGTTCTTTAAGTTGAGGAAGTGTGCCCAAATGGGGAATTTCTCACCAACTTTAGAGTTGGGAAGGAATTGCCCATTTTGCATGAAGGGATCAAATCAATTATTATTATTATATATAAATTCCAAGTTTCAGCTTCCGAGCCTATGCGGTTGCTGAGATCTAGAAACCAAAATTTTTCGTCTAAAACGCTTCCCCCACCTCCCCCCTCATACTCCGACCACCCAAAAATTGGTCACTTCAAGGAACCTACCCAGTCTATTAATAAAAAAAATTTCAATTTAATAGCTCATAGGGTTTAGGAGTTATAAGCCTTCAAACGTTTTGCGTACGGCGGACGGCGGACGGCGCACAGACGGACTGAAATTTTTTTTTGCTTTTTTGGTGCTTATTAGTCATAAAACGCATAAAAAAAAAATTTCAGGGTAGCAAATTTTTTTTTTTTTAAAATCGATAACAATACTTTATTATTAAAATAATAAAGTAATATGTTTTGAACACAGTAAACGGTGTTGATTTAGTAACTATTTGTTAGTAGTTCAATAAATTATGTGTAATAGAACAATTAAAAGGTCTTATTTGCACTATATTAAAAAAAATCTGCCAATGGTCTGGGCGAAACTTTATTATTTTTGGGGTCAAAGTTCGGGAGCGGTCAAAGTCGGAGTGTATCATGAGTTGCTTCGAGATTATTAGATTTCTTGGAAAATTATTTTTGTTCTTAATATAAAAATATTTTAAATAGAGATTTTTAGCCGATTAAACATTGAAAAAGTCATTGTAGACTATTCGAATTTCAGTATATTATGTACACTAAAAGCCCATAGAAGCAAAAACGAATTTGTTGCCTTATCAGAATTAAGAGATATGACGAATTGTTAAAACGTATACAAACCCATTACTTCCACTTGGGGTTTGAATTTTGAAAAAAATTGTGAAACAGGTTTTTAGACGATTTCATAAGAAGCAACTTGATATCAGACAAGACGGATTTTGAAAAATTTGTGAAAACGTAAGCAAACCCTTCACATCTCCTTGGTTCTGGAAATTCGAAAAATCGTGAATTGGTTGCCGTAATAATCAATTTTACATCTCATCAGAACTAAGGAATGGCAAAAATTGTGAAAACATATACAAACCCTTGGGGGTTGAATATCAAAAAATTGAGAAATAGGTTTGTAGGCGATTATATAAAAAGTCTGTGGAAATAAAAAGCGATCTAATATCTCATCGAACCTAAGAAATATGTCGAAACTTTGAAAAGCATACAACCCCCTTACACCCATTAGGATTGAATATCTAAAATACTGAAATTGACTTTTTGTCTTTTTTATATAGGAAACCTTAGGAAGTAAAAATGAATTCGATATATCACCAGATATGCAACCTCCTTACACCCTCTTGGAGGTTGAATGTCCAAAAATCCTGAAAGGAGTTAATAAATAAATATGAAGGCAGCACGAGAAAGTAGGAACCAATTCAATTTCTTATCACTTCTAAAAGAAATGACGGAACTCGTGAAAACGTGTTCAAACCGTTTATACCCTCCTAGGAGCTGAAAAAGGAAAAAACTTAAAAACAAGTTTTAGGCGATTATTACACAAGCCCATGACTGTGAAAAGATATTCAATATCTGATAAGACGTGGGGCTATAGTAGAATTCGTAAAAAAGTTTATAACCCCCTTTGCACCTCCTTAGAGGTCGAATTTTAAAAAATCCTGAAAACGCTATCTAGGTATTTATATGAAGAATCCGTAGAATAAAAATGAATTCAATGTTTGGGAAGACCTAATAGATATGACGAAAACCGTGAAAATATATGCATTCCATTTTCACTGATAATTTTTTTTGCCCCCCCCTCCGAACGCCAATGGATATTTGAAATTTTTTTTTGTTTAGATTAGTTTTCTAGTTGATTTACATATACGTACCGAGTTTCAACTTTGTAGCATAAGCCGTTCTTTAGATAGGAAAAACACCCCCCACCCCCGTACCATACTACCCCTATAAAAAATTATATTTTTCCGAGATGCTAATAATATATCTCTATCTAAATACCAAGT
Organism: Beris morrisii; assembly: GCA_951812415.1. Classification (NCBI taxonomy): domain Eukaryota; kingdom Metazoa; phylum Arthropoda; class Insecta; order Diptera; family Stratiomyidae; genus Beris; species Beris morrisii. Next base: position 35,310,990 of record OX638311.1, read on the forward strand.
TTCAGCTTTATATCATTATAGGTTGTCGAGATATTAAAATCGGAACTTTTTCCTTTTCACCCTCCCCCACCCTCACCCTTTACACCCTCACTTCCAAAATTTTGTTTTCTGCTAGGAGTCTATTAGGCCTACTTCTGGTAAAAATTTTAAGCATCTATCTTACACCGTTCTTGAGATATGAGACGTGATTTTTTAGAAAAATTCTTATCCCCTCCACTTTCATGCTCCACCGCCCCCTTAAAAAATTTTGCTTGCAGCAAACTTCATTTGTCAACTTTTATACAGAAACCAAATTTTATTTATCTAGTGCAATTGGTTCGTAAGATATCGTAATCAAAATTTTTTCACCCCCCACCCCCGTACGCCACTGCCCCCACTCAAATTTTCATTTCCGATCTTTTCTCCTAGTATACCTACAGATATTCATTAAGTTTCAATTTTGTGACGTTAACCGTTTAGGAGATATGGATTTTAGAAAGTGTCGATCTCACCTTTTTCGCGTTTCGGACGCATTATTTTTCCCCCCACTCCCAAACCCCTTCACCTATATCAACAATTTTTTTGCAAATGGGTCCACTAATGAAGATCTATATAAATTCCAAATTTCAGCCTCCTAGCATAAGTGGTTGCTGAGATCTAGAAACCAAAATTTTTCGTCTAAAACACTTCCCCCTCCTCCCCCCTCACACCCACACCCCTCAAAATTTGGCCACTTCAAGGGGCCTATCCAGTCTATTCATAAAAAAAAATTCAATTTAATACCTCAAAGGGTTTGGGAGCTACGAGCCTTCAAAAGATTTTGCGTACAGCGGTCGACGTACGGCGTACGGCGTACGGCGGACAGACGGACTGAAATTTTTTTTTGCTTTTTTCGTGTCTACTCGTCATGAAACGTGAAAAAAAAAATTTTGAGGGTAGCAAATTTTTTTTTTTTAAAAATCGAAAACAATACTGTATTATTAAAATAATAAAGTAAAAATAATTATTCGAGTGACGAAATGGTGTTTTTAAAATACTGACAGTTCCTCTAGTCCCCCTCTATGGGCGCCCTTGCCTACGAGTGTAAAAAACTTTTGGATTACAATATCCCGAGTAGAAATTTTCTCAGGCTAGCCTGATTGATCGTATATCTGATCAGGGCCATGCCTGGTTTGAGTAAGGCAAGCCTGCTCAGGCTAGCTCAACTTGCACTGGATCAGGGCCACGTCTGGTATGAGAAAGGGAACCCTGCTCAGGCTCGTCAAACTTGCACCAGACCAGGGCCACGTCTGGTATGAGTAATGCAAGCCTGCTTAGGATCGCTCGAACTGTTCAGGCTCACCGAACTTATACCGGACCAGGGCTACGGCCGCAATGAATGAATTTATAAACATAAAAAGTTATAATCATAATGAATTTAATAAAGCACATAATTTTCTAAAATCTCATTTATTTATTTTACAATTTTTTTTTTTTTCAAGCACATTTGGTTTTTACCAGTCGATCCGATCCGGTCTGGGCTAGCTCTGGTGCATGTTTGGGCTTGAGGAGGCTCAAGTCCGGCCCAGAATTAGATAGACTAAGTCAAGTTTACGCCAGTCCCATATTCGCGAGAGCGTTATACCCTGATCAGGTCCACATTGGGCTCAAATGATCGGGGCCGTCTTTTTCATTTCTCGTTACCGATACTCGATAGTTGACTACTAAATTCCCTAGAATATTACCAGTGAATGTAGCCGTTATGACTACTAAATTAACCACGCTGCATACCTATAGGAAAATATTATGACGCAGAGCACCAACTAAAACTTTTCCGAAGCTGGAAAATGTTTGAGCAATAATGAAATTCAAGCTGTGAACCTTAGCAGTTATTTTGACCCATTTAAAACCCTTCCTTGACGAAATCCCGCGCACCGGTCTACCCCAACCTCTTTGAAATGTGCTCCATTAATTAATGGCTTTCTATTTCCAAGCAAACATTCAATTTGGCCATCATATTTGACGATATTTTTTTACTTTTTTTAGCTCCCTCTCAATAAGCTCTCCAGCAGCACGTTTCTTTCTAGAAAATTTGAAAAAAATTAAATAAAACCAAATTTGGAAGGTGCAACTTCCGTAAACATTTCGTAGTGATATAAAGCACAACATCATGTTTATCTTCCTTTGGAAAATTCGTCTTTGATCCTTCGAACAGCACCACTAAATCTAATCAAAATTGAATCGAACTAAGCTGATAGTCGTACAGCGTTTGGATCAGGTGAGGTAATTCGATACCATTCAGGTAAACATAAAACACGCTCTTGATAACATATTGAACAGGATCTACGGGAACTACTTTGACCTACTATCGGTCGAATACCGTATGTATTTTTCGAGTTATATACACCGAAGAGCTAACATCACAAGTAGCCAATATCGAAAATGAAGCAGAAAGCTAGGGCTCGAGATGCATAGCTGGTACAGGGCGGATGGAGTCAGAGAGCCTGGTAACCTTTTTTATAGGATTACAGGTATGTCGATAGAATGATGAAGAACGAGGCTGATCCCTTCTCTATCGCTCAGTAAAAGTTTTCATTAAGAAAGTTTACCATGTACGTGGGAACCATCCTTTGTCAGAAACTTTTTCAATAGAACTGATGGCCGGCTAAGATACCACACATCTCCATTAAACTTGGGGCTACGGTATTCCGAACTGATATAGTCGGGGAAAATTCTTCTGCCGGAAATAATCAAAGGACCTTTACCTTAAAAACGCTTATGTCCGCTTTCCATGACATGAACACACTTCTTCGCAATTCGCCGCCATACTACTTCATTCTGTCTTTTTCTCCAGAAAAATAAAACAAATATCAATCCGACGATTCAAAAGAAAATGACACTTCCAGGTTCAAGACTCACATTCCGGATCCGCAAAGTAGTCCATCTTCTGCTGCTCCTACACTCCTTAGTCCTCGAAGGATTTTCGTGGGAAAATTCATTCCGAAACCTCGGCGATGTCTTTTCTTTAGTACTTCTGTCCGGTCCACGAAACAAGGAGCTTGATGCGGGGTAGAGGACAATTCCAGACGGTGGGAGAATGGCTTCAAAATGAGAATACAAAGTACTCGCTGAATAGTCTTCGCCAGTTTCATTAGAGAACATTTATCTCGAGATTTTATGAGTTTTTTCTTCATTAAGTTTGACCTCTTTATTTGTATCTGACACCACCCCGTCCGCGTCTTTCCTTCTGCCAAGCAACTTTTGGAGCCTTTCCAAAATGCATTTTTGGCATGAGGTGATAATGAGATGTCGTCAATTATTCAAAGGAATGCTAACCGTTTTCGACTTGAGTTTATTTCGAGCGCGATTTTAGTTTATGCCATCGTTTTTCTTAATTTGAAAACTTAATGGCTTTCTTTGACTGAACTACAAAACGCTGATATTAAGGTTCTCAAATAAGTAAAAGAAAAAACCAAACGTAGGCTTCGTCGGTGCAACGTTGATTGCATTATTAACTTATAGAAGAAATCGTATTTTAAGATTAATCCAGCTCAGAACTTTATAGCGCATAGGACGAATCCTCGGACTATCAAAGTTTTGCGTTACCACTGGTTGGAAAAAACGCAAAACTGCCTTTTCTTACCATCCGTTTATACGTACTTTAATTTTAAAACTAACCAACAAAATTTAAATTGAAAATGTGAAAAATCATCAGCTCGTTCAAATAAATGAAATCCAACAGCTATGGAAACTTTCATGTCGAACGCGGAAAATGTTTTAAAAACTCACCTTTTATCATTCCTGTGTCCAAAAATTTCAAATTTTCATTATTCTCTCAAGGTACGCTGTCACTAGAAGCTGAAACTAAAAGCTAAAACTGTTTTGCCTCGTTGACGTGGTGTCGTAGTGTAGTTTAGCGTATTATGAAATGCGGTTAATATGTGACCATATAGAGATTTGTGTGAAATTAATAGTTCCAGCTCCACTACGCTACAGTACGTATCTTTTTATACCTTAAATCAAATCATAATGTGTTTAATCCAGCTCGAAAAGTGTGTAACGCATAGAACCGAGCCTCGGACTAAGAAAAGTTACACATTATTTTATGCTCACTTGTGGTCAAAACCCCCAAATAAGTTTGCTGTCCGTCCATCCGTCGTCCGCCCGCATGTTTATCCGTTGACCAAGGAAGTTGAAATTTTGTCACCACACGTAAAACGTAAAAAAATTAAAGCTAAGTTCGTTAATGAACGATATCCTTCCACTCCTTCGGCAACCTCCCATACAAGAGTCCTTAAAACACGTATTTGCGATTATTGGTGCAATGCTTCCAGTTAGGAACATGAAATTTGGCACACATATATGTACTAGGTACGTATACATGAAGGATTGAATTCGGATTGAATTCAGAATCAATCCTTTAACATCGCATGTAGATGCAGATCGAATTGAAATAAGATCGACTCGATCCGATCCAACTGGGATCGAATCGAAGTTGGATCGAAATTTCTCATGTAAACGCGGATCGAATGATAGAACGCAGCGCCGTTTTAAGTTTTCTGTCGATCAAGAGTTCTTTTATTGAAAAATATAGCCTACACAGTAAAAAAATGTGTGACAATAACTATCCTTAAAGCAGTAAAATATTCCGAACTGATGTATAGTAAATTTACAAACTTTCTCTAAATTTAACAGAATTACGAATAATTGTTATACTCTAGATGAAATCATATAGAGTATTATAAGTTTAATCCAGCCCAAAAGTTTGTAACGCATAGAACCAAGCCTCGGGCTAAAAAAAGTTATATATTATTTTTTGTTTATTTGTGGCCAAAAACCTCAAATCCTCTTGACGTCCGTCCGTCCGTCCGTCCGTCTGTCCGTGAACACGATAACTCAAGAACGCCTTCAACTAGGATCTTGAAATTTTGAATCTGGATGTTTGGTTGAATTTGTAAGGCTAAGTTCGTTAACGGGCAAAATCGTCCTACTCCTTCGGGTAGCTGCCATACAAAATGTCCTTAAAACACGTGTTTAAGAATATTGGTCGATAACTTTAGAAGGGTTTAAGCTACGACATTGAAATTTTGTATGTGTTATTTTTCCAATAGTTGGAGCTAAATATATGATTATGAAGAAAATCCTGTTAGTCCTTCGTGTAGCTGCCATACAAATATCCTGTCAAAATGTATTCACTTAATTTACGAAACTCACTATAACTCAAGTAATCTTTTAGCTACGAATTCGGAATTTTTTACAAGTTAGTTTTGAGTAAAAAGGAAGTCGGAGTTAACTAATCAGCGAAATCCTTTCACTCCTTCTGGTAGCTGCCATATAAAATGTCCTTAAAACATGTGTTCAAGAATATTGGTCGATACCTTTAGAAGGGTTAAAGCTACGACATTGAAATTTTGCATGTGTTATTTTTCCAATAGTTGGAGCTAAATATATGATTATGAAGAAAATCCTGTTAGTCCTTCGTGTAGCTGCCATACAAATATCCTGTCAAAATGTATTCACTTAATTTACGAAACTCACTATAACTCAAGTAATCTTTTAGCTACGAATTCAAAATGTTGTACAAATTAGTTTTGAGTAAAAAGGAAGTTCGATTTTACTAATCAGCGAAATCCTTTCACTCCTTCTGGTAGCTGCCATACAAAATGTCCTTAAGACACGTGTTCAACAATATTTTTCGATAATTTTTGAACGCTTCAAGCTACGAATTTGAAATTTTGTACACGTTCATTTTTAAATCGTTCCAAGGAAAAGGATAAATATGTAAGAAATCGAGTGAGTCCATCCTTCACCTTCCATGTGAAAGTCCTTCAAAAAGGACATTTTTGTATTCGATATTCGATGACTTACCCAGTTCAAGATATGAAATTAAACACTGAATATTGTCTTTTAGTTTTGAGTAGAAAACTAATTGCAGTCCCTAATAAATGACATACAACATGCACACACGTAATTCTACTTTATCCCCAACTACAATATAAATCGGAGTTCAGTATTCATCTAGAGTATTATACGATTGGCTTGCAGCCGATCGTGACTGCAGTATGTTTAAAAGTATTTTTACACATTTTCGTTATGAATTTACTGATTGGAAAGTAGGAGTATAACACCGAATGAAATTTTCCACTTTTAATGTGTAAAATTAGTCATTGTGTATAAAATTACGCATTTAGCATGTAATTTTGATACTTTATGCGTAGTAATTTGTTATTGTGTATAAAATTATTCATTTTTCATGTAGATTGTTGATTGATCTCATTGAATTTATCCAATTGTCAATTGCTGTGTCCTTTGTCATTCAAAATACGTCTGGGAATTCAGCTGCCAATCATTCGCTTAAAGAGTAATAGACGTTTACTGTAAGAACAATAGGGAATCCTATATTTGTAAAGGAGAAAACGAGTAAACTTACGTTGAACAGATTCAAGAGCAATAATATGACATTTGTAGTGAGGAAACCAAATAGCGGAGCAATATTCCAAGCCACTCCGCACTAGAGTCACGAAGAGCTTGATGCAAGTTTGAATGTTTGAGAACATGTATGATGATCTTAGAATGAGGCCTGATAATTTCGATGCAGTACTTACTAGATTGTGAAAGTGAAGATCAAAATTTAGTCTACTGTCAAAGGTAACACCCAGGTCTCGAATGAGACTTCAAGAAGTACTTCTGAGTTAATATCATAATCAAAAGAGATCATGGTTCTCTTAAGTGCGAAGGACATTTTACGACATTTAAAGACGTTAAGTGGAAGACAATTACTAGAGCACCACAAAGCAAGAGCATTAAGATCTAATTGTAATATTCTGCAATCATGCAATGAACAGATCTCCCTATAAATTGTTACGTCATCCGATAGAGGAAACAAGAGGATTGAATTATTAGTGATAAATCATAAAAAAATATTATGAACAAAAGTGGGCCCAGGATAGAGCCCTGAGGAACATCAGAGAGAGAAATAAATTCCGATGACATTGAACCATTGAAAAGAACACGCGATTTACGATTAACTAGATAGGAAGCAAACCATTGAAACAATGATCCCGAAATTCCACAGCCTTGAAGTTTGGAGAGTAATAAGCAGTGATTTACTGAGTCAAACGCTTTAGAAAAGTCAGTATAAATTACGTCCATCTGTTTATGATTGTCCAAAGCTTTGGAAACTGAATTTGTAAATTCTAAGAGATTTGATGAAGTTGATCTACCTTTAAAGAAGCCATGTTGATCTTTATTAATAAGATGATTAAGGTTTGTGAACACATGATCATGTATTAATCTTTCAAGTAATTTAGCAAAGCATGGTAGCATAGAGATAGGACGGTAGTTTGTTACTAGTGCTTTGTCGTCTTTCTTATGGATAGGGATAATGACGGCTTCCTTCCAGCGAAAGGGGAAAATACCTTCATCGATACTTCTATTAAATGGAAGTGCAAGAGGATAACTGAGAGATGAGGAAAGAGGTTTAACAAACAAGTTGGGGATATCATCAGAACCACCGTTAATACTAATATCAAGAGTGGCGACAAGACGCTCCACTTCGCTTGAAGTAACCGGAATGGTAACTGGGTAAGACTCTGATAAATCTGTCAAGTTGTAGAGAATACCGACGAAAAGCGTCGCAAACAGCTCTATAATAATAAGCAAACATAAACATGTCACATTACAGTACATATGTAATACATATTAGTTTTTCCACACCGTTTGCAATTTTACGCATTGTAAAATGTTGCCTTTCCACACCAGAAGTAAATTTACACATTTTTAGCGATTTATTTCCACACTTATGTGTGAATTTCTCCGTTAATAGTGATGTGTTTCAGCGTAAGTAGTGAAAATCACAAGAGTGCGCAAAAAAATTTCACAATAGTAATTTTGCTGCTTCCATAGTAGAAGTAAAAACTTTTTACTGTGTAGAGAAAGAAGTAAATTCACGATGCGGTGTGTAAAATTTCATGTTTGAGAGTGACAATTTACCCAGATTTTAGGTTATGTTATTTGTCATTTCAATCCCATGTTTTTTTTCTTATGTTTCAATCTTTCTTGACATCAAAGCAAATTCGTCACATACCTCAAAGGAAACACCGCTTGGAAAAGTGTGTGAATAGGGGAGGGGAGTATTTTGAAGAGGACAAAGACCAATAATCTATAAAATTAATAATAAAGTTTAAAAAAAATAAAGCTCGGTTATTTTCTGAACAGAACTCGTATAATGCAAATCGAAAGAGTCCATCGTGTAGCAGCCTACAAAGGTCCTTCAAAAATATATACAAGTTACAGAATCCACAATAACTCAAGAACGCATCAAAGCAGGAAGCACTAATTTTACAGGAAGTAGTTTTAAGTTAAAAGCAAGACTGAGTTCATTAATTAGTAACATTCGTCAACTCCTTCGGGTAGCTGTCATACAAAAGTCGCTAGAACACGTTTTAACTTCATAGCCTTTAAGCTACCACTTTGAACTTTGTGCACGTCGATTTCATAGTAGTCGCAGCTAGAGGTATGGATATAATAAAAATCCTCCTTGTAGCTACCATACAAAAAAAATACTTAATAAAAAAAATTCCCAACAGTATGGGAGCAACTTTATAATTTTCTTGGGTAAAAGTCCGGAATGCCTTTAATGCTTAGATGCTGTGTAGGTTTATATGCGACTGACCTAAAGAATAACTAGAATTCTATTATATTTGAAATACAAACTACTAATTAATCAAAATTATTTTGTTGTGCTTCTACGAACTAAATAAAATATTAATCTCACGAATGGCCTCTGCTAGGCAGTTGAAATTAAGAATATATATATATATATAATTAAGTAGAGTGTATTAAAATATAAGCGATTAAGCTTATTTCTTAAGATCGCCAAAAAGCTGGTTTATTAAGACACTATGGTTTCAAACATGTTGCTAATTTTTGTTTTAATCCGTTTTTCATTTAATGAAAAAACTCTTATAGCTATTCTAAACAAAATTTAAAATCAATTCCATTAATGGCAAATAAAATAGCGCTTCTTTATGCAACTCTTTAGCTAAACGGTTCAACTTGTTGTCGTTATTACTTCCACTCGACTAGAGATGGCGTTCTTTGTGCTCGTCGATATTTCGATGAAGCACAATATCTGTGCACTCACACATAACGTACAAATTTTTCCGAGTATTTGCCACATCCCTTCCAGTTCCTGGTGCTCAACTGGAAATCTAATTTCCATGAAAATTTGTTGACGAAAGTACTTTCCGCATTGATGGGCACATTAGCGAACGATGCACGGCGAAATTAGGAAAAAACGGAAACAGCATCGACGGACGTCGCGATACCTCGGGATTCAGCAAATCCCTGCAAAGACTCTTGGCAAAATTTTCGCTATTATGTGAAAGGGGGGGCCTAAAGCGCGAGGAAATCAGATCGAAAAGGATGAAATTTTTGCAACGAAACTCATTTTGACTTGAGTCGCTGATTTATTTATTTTTCATCAGCAAATATTTACACGAAAATGTCGAGGAAAAAGTTTTTCGCAGCGACACAGGGACAAAACGACAAACGTACAGACGCGACTGTATTACCCCGATGGATGTGGCAGGGGTTGGGGTATCAAATTCAAATAGAAAATTGAACTGCTACGCTCGTAACGACAACCAGTTTGTTGTATGTTAAACGCTTGGCTAATGAAAAGTCGATTTGCGTAAACCAGGGTTTTATATGCTTATGACGAAAATTACAAACTTTTATCGTATGAATTTTGCTACAAAGAAAAGTTCGACTTTGCAATTAGAGAAACAACACCAACTTCTAACTAGTTTGTCTACTGAACTCAATAGCAAATTGGTACTAGCAACTATCGTTCCAAAAAGAATTTATTTTCAGTAATGGCGAATTCATTACTGAATGCATTGCCCAAAGAAGTAAGATTTATTAGATACCTCGACATACTTACTAAAAGATATGGCAAAATTCGTACAAATGTGGAAAAAAAGTTTTCACGGACAATTTTTTTGGGCCAACTCCGTACACTAAAGAAAATCTGAAACTTTTCTTGCCGATTTTACTTCTATAGTGCATCATCTACATTTTAAGTTTTAATTTTCTTATCATTAGAACAGGCTGAAATACAAAAACCACCCCGACCCCGGACCTTGCTTCCCTATGATTTTTTTTTCTATGATAGCTCAATATAGAACTTATTTTGGCTTTCTATTCTCATCAGCTTTCGAGAAATAAAAATCAAAATTTTTTCATTCCACCCCTACACCCCACAATTTTTTTTGCTAGATGTCTACCGGTAGTAACTTCTGTAAAATGTTTAAGATCATATCTGGTACGGTTCTTAAGATAAACAAATTTAATATTTCGAAAAATGGCTATTCCTCTACTTCCGTGCTCCACCTCCCCCTCAAAAGTCTTACATTCAATAGACACCACTTGTAATCCTATACACACAAACCATTTTTTCCTGGTGCAATTTGTTCGAATGATATTTTTATCCAAAAATGTTTAAACCTTTACCCCCACACCCCCTTCCAAAATTTAGACCATGTTCTTAGCATCCCTTAAGACAATCACATAGGTTCCACCTTCTGACATCAACCGGTCAGGAGATATCGATTTTGGAATGATTCAATTCAGCTTTCGTCAAAAACGCTCCCCCCCCCCCCCTCACACCTCTCGAACCAAAGCCCCATGGCAAAAGTTACCACTCTTAGGAGTTCACCAAGTCTTCGCAGCAAAAAAAATTTAAACTAAATACCACAACGGGTTTGTGAGCTACGCGCCACCAAACGCTTTTGAGTACAAAACACGGGGGACAGACGGACATTTGTGTTTGTTGCTTTTTTCGAGCTTTCTAGTCCTAAAACGTGAAAATTCAAAATGTCAGGGTTTTTTTTTAAAATTCTAGGTCGATCACTTTACTATTAAAACTTTATTTATTATTAAAAAATAATAAAGTGAAATTAATAATTTCGAAGAATTAAAATTGAATCTTGATTAACAGTGTGATTTTATTCGTATAAGCATGTAACGCGGGACACGTCTATCATAGTACCTACATATAAAATAAAAGATTCGGTATTGAAATCATATTCTATTATACAAATATTCAAAATTATTGTTTATTTTTCCGCTCTCTTAGGTATTAAGGCTTTTTAATAGTCCATGATGCTATTTTTACTTTACTATTTCAATAAAACAGTATTGTGATCGATTTTTAAAAAAAAAAAATATGCTACCCTGAAAAATTTTTTTTACGTGTCATGACTAGTAGACACGAAAAAAGCAAAAATACATTCAGTCCGTCTGTCCGCCGTACGCCGTACGTCGACCGCTGTACGCAAAATCGTTTGAATGCTCGTAGCTTCCAAACCCTTTGAGCTATAAAATTCAAATTTTTTTTATGAATAGACTGGGTAGGCCTCTTGAAGTGACCATATTTTGAAGGATGGGGTGTGAGGGGGATGTGGGAAAGCGTTTTAGACGGAAAATTTTTGTTTCTCAGCAACCGCTTATGCTAGGAAGCTGAAATTTAGAACTTATATAGAGCTTCGATAGTGGACCCATTTGCAAAAAAAATTGCCGATATGGGAGTGGGAGAAAGAAAGCCGAGATCAACACATTCTAAAATCCATATCTCCTAAACGGTTAACGTGACGAAATTAAAACTATATGAATATCTGTAGGTATACTAGGAAACAAATTTTTGAGTGGGCGCAGTGGCGTACGGGAGTGAGGGCGAAAAACTTTAGTTTACGATATCTCACGAACCAATTGCACTAGACAAATAAAATTTGGTTTGTATATAAAGGTTGACAAATGAAGTTTGATGAGTGTACAATTTTTTAAGGGGGCGGTATAGCATGGAAGTGGAGGGGATAAGAATTTTTTTTAAAAATCACGGTTCATATCTCATGAACAGTATAAGATAGATGCTTAAAATTCAGAAGTAGGTCTAATAGACCCCTAGCTGAAAAAAAAATTTTGGGGGTGAGGGTGAAAAGGAAGAGGTTCTGATTCTAATATCTCGAGAACCGATAATGATATAAAGCTGAAACTTAGTATTTAGATAGAGCTATGGTAGTAACATGTTGGAAAAATATAATTTTTTATAGGGGCAGTATGGTACGGGGGTGGGGGTGTTTTTCCTATCTATAGAATGGCTCATGCTACAAAGTTGAAACTTGGTATGTAAATGTAAATCAACTAGATCCATTGGCGTTTGGAAGGTGGGCGAAAAAAATGATCAGTGAAAATGAATGCATATATTTTCACGGTTTTCATCATATCTATTAGGTCTTCCCAAATATTGAATTCCTTGTTGTTGTACCACTTCTTTATATAAATACCTAGAAAGCGTTTTCAAGATTTTTTGAAATTCTATCCCTAAGGGGGTGTAAAGGGGTTGTGTACTTTTTCACGAATTCTGCCATATCACCATATCACCAAGGTCTGATTAGATATCGACTAAATTTTCACTTTCACGGGCTTGCGTAATAATCGCTAAAATCGGTTTTTAAGTTTTTCCTTTTTCAGCCCCTAAAAGGGTATAAACGGGTTGAACACGTTTTCACGAATTTCGTCATTTCTTTTAGAAGTGATAAGAAATTGAATTGGTTTTTACTTTCTCGTTCTGTCTTCATATTTATCTATTAACTTCTTTCAGGATTTTTGGATATTCAACCCCCAAGGTTGCATATGTTTTCACAGATTCTTACATATTGCTCAGATCTGATGATATATCGAATTCATTTTTACTTCCTAAGGTTTGCTATATAAAAGCCCAAAAGTCAATTTCAGTATTTTTGGATATTCAATCCTAAGGGGTGTATGGGGGTTGTATGCTTTTCAAAGCTTCGACATATTTCTTAGGTTTGATGAGATATTAGATCGCTTTTCACTTCCACAGACTTTTTATATAATCGCCTACAAACCCATTTCTCAATTTTTGGATATTCAACCCCGAAGGGTTTGCATATATTTTCACAATTTTTTCCGTCCCTTAGTTCTGATGAGATATGAAATTGATTATTACGGCATTTGATGTAATGACCTAAAAACTAATTTCACGATTTTTCGAATTTCAAGAACCAAGGGGGTGTAAAGGGTTTGCTTCCGTTTTCAAAAATTTTTCAAAATCCCTCGTGTCTCATGAGATATCAAATTGCTTCTTATGAAATCGTCTAAAATCCTGTTTCACAATTTTTTCGAAATTCAAACCCCAAGTGGAAGTAATGGCTTTGTGTACGTTTTAACAATTCGTCATATCTCTTAATTCTGATAAGGCAACAAATTCGTTTTTACTTCTATGGGCTTTTAGTGTACATATTATACCGAAATTCGAATAGTTTACACGAATTTTTTCAATGTTTAATCGGCTAAAAATCTCTATTTTAAATATTTTTTTTTAAGAACAAAACTAACTTTCCAAGAAACCTCATAATTTCGAATCAACTGATGATATACTTCGACTTTGACCGCTCCCGAACTTTGACCCGAAAAATAATAAAGTTTCGCCCAGACCGTTGGCAGATTTTTTTTTAAAGAAGTCATTAATCATCTCAAATGGAATAACCCTGTTATGTTCTTTCTAACAAAGAATAACTTCTGATGTCTCTTCCCGCCCACGCTTCTTTAAAGCACGATTCATCTTATTTCTATTTCTATATAATGTCGATATTAAAAATCTCGATAACCCTGAAATAAGTAAATCGGCAATGCCTGTGGCCAACATTTTGCGTTCATTTACTTTCCATCCTCGAGCATGTCCTTCCGCTTCCAACTCTTCCCGCAACGTAATTATCTCGAAACGAATTCATATCCAATCTGGCCATAATAAAGTTCATATGAATTATCCAAATCTATTTATGTCGGGGCCAAACTCATTTATCAAATTGGCAGCAGGAGTTCCACTGGGAAGACAAAAGCCAAAGAAAAGTCGAAGCGAAAGGGGTTGGTACGAGGGTCGGCAGGGCGATATTCCGACCTGGAAGCGAAACCGAATCCGAACTAAAAGAAGAAAATGCCCCGGAAAAACGAAAACCAATAAATCGGTCTATTCTGTTCGGTTATATTTCTTTCATTTCTTTATACCGCCCGCCTTTTCCTTTCTTTTTTCCCTGTTGTTGGGAAAATCGCCGGGTATAGGTGGGAAGTAGGATCGGCTATGACGGCGCTTTTAACAATAGTCAAGAAGAAAGTCATCCCGTAAGGCGAAGCAACATGCAACGCTATACAGCGATATGATGTGTGCTGGGACTAAAGGAAGAATGTGTAATAGGAGCATATCCTTGTATAGTATTACACTATATCCGATATCGGGAACAAACTACACTACGACAGTATCATATTTCTCCTCAGGCAATTCATTATTATATCGGATACATTGAGGACGTGATCCAATATACAATCTTTTAGTTAGAAAGACAATGTAAACAGTCTTACTGCCTCCGAGATTTCCAACTTGGACTTCCTTCAGTTATGCCAAAAGAATTTTTTCATGCTATGTTTGATTTGGATAGGAAACGATGGAATATTAAAAAGGATTTCGACGATTGTGACGGCACGTGTAACAACTGATGTGGTTATCAAAATTCTCGGATTAATTTCGTGCAAGAATGTGGATTTGTTTTCGCGAACGACTGTAATAACCCAGTTGGAAGAATGCGGAACACCTTCCGGCGTAAGTCATGATATAATGGCTTCAAGCAACTTGCATACGAATGCCAAAATCGCTTCATAGCTTCGAACACTCCTTCCCAGAGAATTGCTATGGTAAGGAATGTGTAAGCAGTTCTGAGTCATTCGATGTTTAAGTGTAAAATTAGTAGTGTAAAAGTATAACGTAGTACTGTGTTCGGCGAAACGAAAACGAACGAAAAAGGTACCTTCGAGTAGAGTGAAATAAACTATACAGTTCGCTACTAGATGTCAGTGAAATAAAAGCGCGCGAAATTAGAAAGAAATTAAAATATTGGCAAGAAATTACAATTCCGGCACACAACACAACGAAATATAACACACACAAAATTTCCCAAGCACAAACGAACCTAACAACGAACGGTTGAACATTTTTAATTGTCAAATATTTCGCTTGTCATAAAAGGGTACCCTACCCTTGGAAACAAAACTTCAACGAAACCAAGCGCCATCTATTAGTGACTACTGCAAATGTCCAGTCCGCCCATGAACACAGTACTGAAATACGAACGAAATATTTCGTCGCGAAGAATGAACGAAATATTCATTTTTTTTATATGGGATTTTGATGTGCTATCAACTCTACTTTACCTGTTACTATCTTTAGTACTCGTCTTTCACTATCCCAACATCTGTACATTAAGCTAGTAATGGGATAGTACGCACTCAACCACCTTACTCTGTCACTAAATATACCAATGTAAATGGGCCTTGAGAGTCACAGTGGCAAAGGGAGCTCATCATCTCTGTTCTAAAAGAAAGAAAATAATAGAATAAGCAATAATGCCGTAGAGGAAGGAGTCCACGAAATCCTTTGATGGAATTGGGACCATTACCATCAAAGGATTGTAAGGGAAGCGATTTAGATAGCCAAACACCCCCAACATTTTACATATCCATTTTAATTCGTTTATTTCCTTAATATGTAGAGCTTGATACTTCAGTTTGGTGGTCAGCCCGAAAAAAGACTGTGCAACCATGGTTTAATTTAATAAGTACTGTTTAATTTAATATGTATTGTTGTAACGAAAAAAAACTAACCTTAAATTAAAACCCAAAACCTAAATACTATAGTTAACTTATCTATGCTAAATTATAAATGATGAATGACAGAGAAAATCTGCGGGTTATCTGCATTTTGTCAATTTGAAATAAACTTGGACTGGTACTTGTCCGTTAATACGTGGAATAATAGTATTCCAGCTAAGTGATGTAGCTATTGGGTAGAAATGTGCCAGAGCTTCATCCTCCATCCTCCATTCTCAATTCTCTATCCTCTATCCTCCATTCTGTATCCTCTATCCTCCATTCTCCATACTCTACCCGTCATCCACCTTTCCCCACTCTCAACCTCCATTCGCCATTCCCCATTCAACATCCGCTATCCTCCTTTCTCCATTCTCCAAAGTTAAAGTTAAAGTTAAAGATTTTGCAAAAATGGTGTCCGAGTTCCCTTTGAAAATTCATATCTCTGGTAATTTTTAGTTAGTTTGCAATGGTGGTAGAAGAGGAAGTGCAACTTCGCTCGCCTTCTTTGCAGACTTGATCACTGCCACCGAACTCCTTTTTTGGTCGATTCGCTCAACTATATATTTGGCTATAAACAGTTACAATTCATGAATTATTTTGTATGAAAGAATATTTAACTTCGAATAATTCGCGGTCGGTGTCTGCACCTCCCGCTATATAGTCACACTGGATTATTTCATACTTGTCGGTTGGTTTATTCGCCACATAGTGTCGCCTAGGACGCTGGTGTGGTCCTGCCGATATTTTCCAGGTTTTTTCTAAAAGTTGCTTTGATATTTTTCAGTTTTCAGTGCTGAAAAATATCACAACAACTTTGGGGAAAAAACCTGGAAAATATCGGCAGGACCACACCAGCATGTAGGCGATACTGTGTGGCGGATAAACCCATCGACAATTAATCAATAATCCAGTGCGACTATATAGATTTACAGATTAGTAATTTCAATGTTTTAGTTCTAAGTTTTTATTTCATGTGTCTAAAGGCCGGCCGGTTTACATGGCGGTTGCAAACAATTTTTACTGAGATTGTGAGGTAGCTAGCTTATCGAATTTCAATGGAGTTTTTTTGCAGTGGTTGCTTCTCACTGCAAAAAAATGTATGCATACACACACACATTCACAGAAATATCGTCAATATTTTTTGCTGGATATATCAGTTTCTCATTAGAGATTTTCCTTCTCCCTCACAATTTCAGTAAAAAATATTTGCATTTGACATGTAAACCGGCCTTTAGTTCTAAGTTTAATTCATGTTGTCATATCTTTTATTTGACTTAGTTCTTGACCTTCTGGCAATTCAATTCACTGTTACATGTTTTAATTCAATGTTTGTGTGTGGAAATTTCACATGGAAATTTCCGTCCTCACATTACTTTTGATCGAGTAAAGAAAGAATGAA
Organism: Beris morrisii; assembly: GCA_951812415.1. Taxonomy (NCBI): domain Eukaryota; kingdom Metazoa; phylum Arthropoda; class Insecta; order Diptera; family Stratiomyidae; genus Beris; species Beris morrisii. The sequence goes on from OX638311.1 coordinate 35,328,073, forward strand.
TGTACTCTTCAATTACTTTATTATTTTAATAATAAAGTATTGTTATCGATTTTTAAAAACAATAATTTGCTATCCTGAAAAATTTTTTTTCCTCGTTTCATGACTAATAGACACAAAAAAAGCAAAGTTCGTCTGTGCGCCGTACGCCGTTCGTCGTACGCAAAACGTTTGAAAGCTTATAGCTCTCAAACTCTTTGAGCTAATAAGTTGAATTTTTTTTGTTGGTAGACTGAGCAGACCCCTTCAAGTGTCCACCTTTTTAGTGGGGCGGTATGCGGGGGAGGTAAGGGAAGCGTTTCAGAGGACAAATTTTCGTTTTTAGATCTCAGTAACCGCATAGTCTAGGAGGCTGAAACTTGGAATTTATATAGAGCATCGATAGGTGACCCATTTGCAAAATTATGATATGGGTAAAGGGGTGTGGGAGTGGGGGGAGTAATAATGCGTCCGAAACGCTCGAAAGCCGAGATCGAGACATTCTAAAATCCATATCTCCTAATCGGTTAATGTCACGAAATTAAAACTTAATGAACATCTATGGGTATACTAGGAGAACATATCGGAAACAAATTTTTGAGTGGCGTACGGAGGTGGGGGTGAAAAACTTTAGATTACGATATCTTACGAACCAATTTCACTAGAAAAACAAAATACGGTTTCTGTATTAAGGTTGACAAATAAAGTTTGCTGAAAGTAAAATTTTTTAAGGGGGCGGTTGAGTATGGAAGTGGAGGGGATAAGGTTTTTTTCTTAAAAATAACGTCTCATATCTCAAGAACAATGTACGATAGATGCTTAGAATTTTTACCAGAAGAAGGCCAAATAGATGTCTAGCAGGAAAAAAAATTTTGAGGGTGATGGTGTAAAGCGTGAGGCTGGGGGAGGGTGAAAAGGGAAAAGTTCCGATTCTTATATCTCAAGAACCTATAATGATATTAAGCTGAAACTTGGTATTTAGATAGAACTATAGTAGTAGCATGTTGAAAAAATATAATTTTTTATAGGGTTAGTATGGTACGGGGGTGGGGGGTGTTTTTCCTCACTATAGAACGGTTTACCCATATCATCAATTTTACAAATGGGTCCACTATCGAAGCTCTGCATAAATTCCATGTTTCAGCCTCCTAGCGTAAGCGGTTACTGAGATCTAGAAACCAAAATTTGTCCTCTAAAACACTTCCTCCACCTCCCCACTCACAGCCTCATCCCGCAAAAGGTGGCCGCTTGCAGGGGTACGCTCAGTCTACCAATAAAAAAATTCAACTTAATAGTTCAAAGGGCTTAACAGCTACAAGCCCTCAAACGTTTTGCGTACGGCGCACGGCGTACGGTGTACGGCGCACGGCGTACGGTGTACGGCGCACGGCGTACGGTGTACGGCGCACGGCGTACGGTGTACGGCGCACGGCGTACGGCGGCGGCGTACAGACGGAGTGAACTTTTTTTTTGGTTTTTTGGTGCTTATTAGTCATGAAACGTGGAAAAAAATTGTTCAGGGTAGCAAATTTTTTATTTTTAAAAATCGATAACAATACTTTATTATTAAAATAATAAAGTAATAAGAATTTTTGCAGGAACCCTGATAAATTATATAGAATGCTGTTTTGAAATTATTTTTTGAGGGTGTCTACATCGACATAACCAAAGTTACTTTTCAACTTTAGCCACGTCCCCGACTATGACCCAAATACGAAATTGTTGTTTTAAGGTTGGCGGTTGTGTAAACACTTCTGTAGCACTCCGACTGTAACCGGTTCCCGAACTTTCCATAGCAAAGTAATAAATTTCCACCCAGACAGGTTTTTTATTTATAAATTTATTTAGATTTTAATATCAATGTAAACGAGTTCTTAGGCGTTTATTTAGAAAACCCGTTAAGGTAAAAAACAGTTCGATGTCTTCTCAGATCCAAGAGATTTGTCGGAATTTTTAAAAACGTACACAATCACTTCATACCAATATTTTTCATTAAAAACCAAATTGTTAATTTGATCTACTAGATGCTGCTAGCGTCGAAAACTTTATTATTTTTTTTCGTTAATCATTTTCTTGTAATATTAGTCACTTCGTCGCACAAAGTGATTTATCAGCACTTTTTTCAGCTGAATAGGCAGCATTAGAATTAAACTTAATTTTGTAAAATGAATCTCTTTAGAAATTGTAAGAAGAAAATAATCTTTAAATTTTTCCACATATTTTTCTAATAGTATTTTATCAATTTGCGATATACCTAGATAAAACTTCTTTCTATTTCTAACTTGACATTTTTGAAAAAAACGGCAACTTGCGGACAATAGAACATTTTGGGAAACACTAAGGAGTTATTGTAGCACAGAAATCAACCATAAAACCTCGGTGGCGGATATGGAACAATTAAAGAAAAAAGCTTTGATGTCTGTCGTCAGAGCCCGGCATATTTAAAAAATCTGCCAACAGTCTGGGCGCAACTTTACTATTTTTTTGGTAGAAGTTCGGAACGAGTTTAATTTTGAGATGCGGTGTAGGTTACTATGTAACTGAAAACCTAAAAAAATTCGTGAAAATGTGGTTTCACGGACATTTTTTTTAATCGACCTCTGAACACTAATAAAAATATGAACTTTTTTTTTGCTTTAATTACTCCAATAGCACATCTACATATACGTACTAAGTTTTAACTTTCTAGCATAAGCCGTTTCTGAGATATAAAAAACAACCACTCTCCCTTGTACCTTTTATTTTTCTACGATGTCTCTATTGTGGCTCTATATAATCCTAAATTTTTAGCTTTCTATTCATTAAAGTTTTCGAGAAAAAAAAATCAGAATGTTTTCCTTTCTACCCCCTTTCACCATCACCCACAACACCCACACCACCAAAAATGTTTTCCCTACCAGAGGTTTACCGACCCCAACTTATGTAAAATTTTCAAGATCATGACTGATACAGTTTCTGAGATATAAAAATTAAATTTTTTGAAAAAGGGCTGTCCCCCCACTTTCGTGCTCCACCTCCCCCCTCAAAAAATTTAGTTTCAGTAGACTCCTCTTGTGATCCCATATACAGAAACTAAATTTTATCTTCCCGGTATAATTGGTTCGGAAGATATTGTAATCCAAAGTTTTTCACACCCCTCTCCACCCCACACCCTACCACCCCTCTTAAAAATGTTAGCCCTTGCCTAATCTTGAAGCATCCCTAAGGACAACCAAAAAGTTTTAATCTTCTGACATCAATCGTTCAGGAGATATGGATTTTAGAATGTTTCAATCCCGTCTTTCAAGCGTTTTGGACTCATTGTTTTCCCCCCCACTTCCACACCCCTAAACCCTTATCGATTATTACTACAAAAGTTCTAAGTATCAGCCTCCTAGCATAAATGGTTCCTGAGATCTAGAAACCAAAATTTTTCGTCTAAAACGCTCACCCCTCATCCCCCCTTACACCCCTACCCCTACCCTACCCCTTCCAAAAAGATACCAGTAGTAGGAGTTTACCCAATCTACCAACCATAAAAATTTCAACTTAATACTTGAACGCGTTTGGGAGCTACGCGCCTTCAAACGATTTTGCGTATGGCGTATGGCGGATGGCGTACGGCGTATGGCGTCTACGGCGGACATTTATTGTTTTGCTTTTTTGGTGTTTACTAGTCCTAAAACGTGTAAATACAAAATTTCAGGGTAGCAAATTTTTTTGAAATTTCAGGTCGATCACAATACTTTATTATTAAAAAATAATAAAGTAAAATTATGTTAAGTTAGCCATTTTTGAAAAAATTAAATTTAGCAATTGTGCTGAATTGTGCTGAATTTTGCTGTAAAAATTAACAATTTTACTTTCATCGATAATTAGTTACAACCAAAATTATCTTTTTGTGAAAACAACAATCAACCGCATTTCTGCATTTATTAAATCGAGTAAAGTTATCTTATTTTGCTGATGAAGATGCTGATGCAATACTGCAATTCAGCCATATGTATTGCATATTTCAGAGGGTGTGAAAATGTAGTGTAGGCAAGGGTTTTTTCAGTCTGACCGCCATACGAATGTCAAAAAACTTAGGATGACCAAATTGGAATTTTAACATATGACTTATGTCATAATTAAAGGCTATTTTAGTGCCCCAAAAAAAAATGTGTCGCTGCACTCCTAATGATAAAACCGTGTGGTCGTCCTGACTGCCGATGGAAGCTAGGATGACCACCGAAACGACGTTAAAGGTAAGTGCAACAAAGTTCTAGTAATACATGAATTAACGGCTAATTAAAGGCTTTCGAATAATCCCGATTTCGATCAGTTCGACCCACCCTGTCCCGAAATATGCACCCCTGTGAATAAAAACTCAACCCCCGTATAAGTATGTTCGTATATTTCGGCATATAGAATTAGCAACAATTCTGGAATAGGTTTCCAAATTAATAATAACTGAATACTTAGTTGTTCTCACAGCCCCTGTTTTTACCGCTCCACCCCCTCAGTCAAAACCTACCTCCTGTATACCTATTTTTTGTGAATCTAGGCATACAGAGAAGCTACGAGTCTGTAATAGGTCTTGAAATTTCTCCTGATCGCGATTCCCGATGCGCCCGAATTTACGCCCCACTCCCTCATCCAAAACCCACCCCCTGTATACTATGATGTAAATCTTATTAATATCAATTCGTAAGAGATTTTCTATTATTATATTATTTATAATGTTATAACTAACGATTGTAACTAGTAATAATGGAATTTGTTCATGGTAAGCTACCATAGAAGCAAATTTGAAGAAATTTTTGATGTTTTCCGGCGTCAGTGGAGTGAAACTCCAACACGAAATCTCCGACTGTTGATTAATCGCTGTCCTTGAGGACATGACAGTTGGAAGCCTGCACTGGATAGGCCAGAATTTAATATTTCGTCACGATTCGGTTTCGTTAAGGTTTGGTTTCCAAGGGTACGGTACCCTTTTATGACAAGCGAAATATTTGATAATTCAAAATTTTCAACCGTTCGCTGTCGATTCAGATCGTTTGTGTTCGGGAAATTTCGTGTGAGTTATATTTTGTTGTGTTGTGTCTCGGAATTGTAATTACTTGCCAATATTTTAATTTCTTTCAAATTTCGCGCGCTTTTATTTGACTCTACTTCGAAGGTACCTTTTTCGTTCGTTTTCGTTTCGCCGAACACAGCACTATACTTTATCGAGAGTTAAAACACTGCCCGAATGCAACATATTGTTTGGTAGTTTATAGCTTTCCGGGCTGCCTCTATCACTCATATATTTAAATTGTGTGTTAAATTCGGTATATCCCTATTTTCGTATTTTTAATTAGTAGGCGTGTTTTTTGGACTTTATCCAGAGCAAAGTAAGTATACCACTGGATTTAGTGGTGTCGTTGGGTTTTTGAATGTTACTTTTCAATGTGGCTTCTAGATTGCTTACAATATGAAGCGTAGCTATCACTTTTTAATCGTCTTGTACAAAGAATATTCGAGTGTAAATCTTTTAAAATTTACATGCAGTATTGGAACTCGTATGCTCAACAGTAAGGTAACATTACATTTGTCTACGTTACAAATTGAAATTATACCTATCCATAACCGTAGACAGGAACCTCTTTTCGTTCTATCCTTTTTGCTGAAACTTGGGGAACTGCTCCCAGGACACGAAATCCAATTTATATTTCTGTTATAACAGTTGAGTACGAAATGTAAAAAATACCCTCCATGTCCCAAATGCCAAAGTCGCCTACCATTTTTAAGTGGCTGAAAATGTTAACGAGGAAATTTGGTTGCACACATCCATCTACATGTGAAACTTAAAACTTTATGGCTATGATATTGAGATTAACAGCTAAACTATTCCTCGCAGAATAAGCTTTCATCTTTATCGCAGAATATTATCAAATATAATTTTGTAGAATTTGTTATACTGAGTACCTAAGCTTAAAGTTACATATTCGCATTTTCTCGATGAAAATCGGCAAATGGATAATTGGTTTAAAATAAATTTTGGTATAAAATTATTTATTCCGGACTGAGCTTTGAAGAAAGAGTTTTGTAATAAATGAAACATTACACCACTCCACTCCAATAATACTCAAATAAATTTTTAAAACACTGCATTAATCAAAGAATTTTGAGGTTCACAGTTGGAAAAGGTTTTTATTTCAAAGCAAATTTATCTAGATTAGGTACAGCTACAATAACGACGGTTACTTCCTATAAAAAGAAATTCGATTCCCTAAAAAATAAGCTAAAACATTTTCAATTGTGATTATTGGTTTTGAAGATATAAGAGTTTACGCGAGTGAGAGTACATGTCGGAAAAACTTGGTAGGCACTCTCTTGAGGGTTGAATATCGCAAAAGCCTGAAATAGATTTTTTGCGATTATATTTAAATTCCTTAGAAGTGAAAGCGAATTCGATATCTCATAAGACATAGGAACAATGTCGGAATTCGTGAAAATGTATACAACCACTTTACACCCCCTAGGGGTTGAAAAAAAAAAAAATTTTGGAAACAGTTTCTAGAAGTTTAGGATGTCAAATTAATTTGATACCTCAACAGACCTAAAAGATACGTCGAAATTCGTGGAAATGTCGAAAAAAAATACTGCAGTCACGATCGGCTGCAAGCCAATCGTATAATACTTTAGATGAAATACTGAACTTTGATTTATATTGTAGTTGGGGATAAAGTAGAATTACGTGTGTGCATGTTGTATGTCCTTTATTAAGGACTCCCATTTGATTGCTATTCAAAACTAAAAGACAATATTCAGTGTTTAATTTCATATCTTGAACTGGGTGAGTCACCAAAAAAAAAATTTTCCCTTTTGAAGGCATGTCACATTGCAGGCGCAGGAAGGACTTACTCTATTTCTTACATATATATCCTTTTCCTTGGAACCATTCAAAAATTTATGTGTACAAAATTTCAAATTCGTAGCTTGAATCTTTCAAAAGTTATCGAAAAATATTGTTGAACACGTGTCTTAAGGATTGTTTGTATGGAAGGTACCAGAAGGAGTAAAAGGATTTTTCTGACTAGTAAACTCAAACTTCGTTTTCATTAAAAACTAATTTGTATAAAATTCCGTAAATTAAATGAAGACATTTTGACAGGATATTTGTATGGCAGCTACACGAAGGACTAATAGGAATAATCATAATCATACATTTATCTCCAACTATTGGAAAATTAAAACATAAAAAATTTCAAAGTCGTAGCTTAAACACTTCTGAAGTTATTGGCCAACATTCTTGAACACGTGTTTTAAGGATATTTTGTATGGCGGCTACCAGAAGAAGTAAAAGGATTTCGGTAACTAGTAAACTCGAACTTCGTTTTTACTCAAAACTAATTTGTATGTACAAAATTCCGAATTCGTAGCTAAAAGATTACTTGAGTTATTGTGAGTTTCGTAAATTAAGTGAAGACATTTTAACAGGATATTTGTATGGCAGCTACACAAAGGACTAATAGGATTTTCTTTTCAGAATCATACATTTAGCTACTATTGAAAAATAAACGTATATAAAATTTCAAAGTCGTAGCTTTAGGCGTTCCGAAGTTATTGGTCAATATCCTTGAAGACGTGTTTTAAGAACGTTTTGTATGGCATCTACCCGATTTTGTCCGTTAACGAACTTAGCCTTACAAATTCCAAAACATCCAGATTCAAAATTTCAAGATCCTAGGTATAGGCGTTTTTGAGTTATCGTGCTAACAGACAGACAGACAGACGACAGAAAGACGGACGGACGGACGTCAAACGGATTTGGATTTTTTGGCCACAAATCAACAAAAAATAATATATAACTTTTTTTCGTCCGAGGCTTGGTTCTATGCGTTACAATCTTTTGGGCTGGATTAAACTTATAAAACTCTATATGATTTCATCTAGAGTATAAAAACCGTTTCGCGCAAAATTTTTTTCACAACCCCCGCACGTCGATGGGAATCTGATTTTTTTGACTTAAATTACTTCCGTAGTACATATACATATACGTACCAAGTTTCAACTTTCTAACATAAACTGTTCATGAGATTCAAAAAACCAATCCTCCCCCACCCTCATAAATTACTCACCCTTAAACAAATTTATTGTACAAGAATGCATCAATGGTATCTGTACATAGCCATCAACTTTTAGCTTACTACCCCCAGCGGTTGTCAAGAAATAAAAATCAGAATTTTACAGAACATACCTTATTTATTATTATTATTTATTTATCTGGTAGAGCCTAAAGAAGCCTCACTACTTCTCGAACTACGACCTAAGAGGTCTTTTGTTCCTGGCTCTTAACCACTCCCTAGGCCATATCGATTCCTTTGAGAAAGGAGATGATTTTACTCAGGGGAGTCTTCGACAGGTCTTCATAGGTGAGAGTAAATCCACCGAGAATCTGCCTTCTTGATCTGGCCACTGCATCACAATCACACAGAATGTGTGCCGTGGTTTCAGATGTGATATCACAGAATCGACATGTATCTAGTGATACTTTACCGATGATCTTAAGGTGATAGTTAAGGAAATAATGTCCTTAAGGAAAGGAATTCCGACGCTCTCCTACTTCAGAAAGTCAAGCATTTCTTTGACTGTCTAAGTCCTGAAAGTGAGTTCCAATAATCTTCCACCTGAAGATTTACCCACTTTAAAATGGTATCCTTAATGAAGTATTTACCTACTCCACATAATGGTTCTGGGCCAATCATTGGTGAGTTGGCTCCCCGCTTAACATACCTTACATGCAGAAACCTTTCAAAAAGTTTAAATTTGTTGCCTAGTGAAATGAATCCGACTTCCAAATGGTGTACGTTAATATTAGATATTTCTCTCACTCACTGCATAAGTACCACATACGGATAAATATTGTACCTAATTATATCTTAAACTTATTTCATTAAAGTAGAGACTGCTATCGGCACAATACAGCCCAAACCTCCTCGTAATTCGATACTCCCTTCCTATTTGACCGAACCACCCGCTATAATATAGACATAGACGGTATTGCAGTTCCTCCCTTTGTAAAGAGATAGGTAGTAATAATGACCTCAGGGTATCTCTCATATCCGCTGTTAATTACTAGCGTAGAATGTGCGTATCACCAGTACAGAATGCTGCAATTACTCGTATGATTAGATGGGATCCAACAAGCGTATAGATGAGATATGTCTATCGGATTTCGCGGTGAAGCTGCATTCGAGCGTTAACCAGTTTAACGCATCAGATAGCGCTGCATGGTTGCTATGAGAAAGATAGTTTTGGAGGAGTGCTCTCGCCAAAGTCGAAATACTAACTCAATTTCATTTATGCTCTTTTCGTATGGAAAATGCCAGGTAAATGCCATTGCGAACTGTAAATCCTAAATTCAAACATTTAAGCCTTTCAGAACTTCTTTGCCGGCATGCCAAAGGTTGTTCGTGTTTTAATTATGTTCTGAATTTTTCATATATAATTGAAATCGATGTGGTTTAGTAGTTCTTAGCAAGAACAAGGTTACACGGTTAACGATAACAAATTACGATAATCCGAAAGATTCCGATCCTTCGAGAGGCTGTCATGCAAAAGTATTGTAATAAAAGGTCCTGTATGGACGACTGTGTTCACTTCTAAATCCTAACAAAACCCATATTAATGGGAGTTCATCATTTCATCCAGAGTATCATAAGATTGGCTGCGGCCTATCGTGACTGCAATGACTATACTAGAACTACGAAACTTTGTAAATTTCTACACAAAGTTCCACTCAGCAACATAATATTCAGAAACATTTACTCCACACTATTTGATCCAAAATTCACTAAATTCATTCAATTTTCAAAGTCCTAGGTTTATTCTAATGAATTCTCCTGAACTGTGAAACTTATTCTCCTCCAGTGAATACCATACACATTTCATTTTAAATAGGCGCATGGCAAGTAGCAACCGAACAAACATTAACTTTTGAATATCTAGCAACAAATTTTTAAGATTTTCTCTGTTATTTACTCGTTGCGTACTCGAATAAAATTAAGGTTTTTTTCTGGATTTCGTATTTTTACTTTATTATTTTTTAATATTTTAATTGGGAGTACACATTAACGCATTTAGTTGCTCAACTAGCGGGTAATGTCTCAGTGTCCAGAATATCTGTCAAATTTAAGAACCATATCTGTCTCTATTTCAATTCGTAGCACGTGCTCAACACAACGTGGTTTTACTAGACGAAATTCAAATAATAGAATTTTCCTGTGATAGTTAAATAATTATTATGACTTAGTGCCGCACTCAATTTGTCCCATTCGATATTAGCATATGACTGTCTCGAAGGACTTCATAATTTATCGTTGCGAGTAATTCCATAAGAGTTATGACTCAGTTCGGAGCATTATAATGTGAAAACTGTCTTTTCTTGAAGTGCATTGCTGATAAATTACCTCGACAAATTGCACATTTTTATCTCAGTATCGATATTGCTCATAAGAATAAAATGCTTAATAGTAATTATACTGTACTGGGCTGGTGTACTTTAAATTAAACCCATTTTTTTAAACATACAAAGGTTCATAACAATATAAATTAGATAGATTTCGGATTGGGGTTGATTTGGTTTCCTTTATCACTGAAGCCTTAATTGGGCCTATTGAGACGCCCCCTGAATTATCTATGGTTCCTCTCCAATCCCTACGCTTTCAGTGATGCTAAGTATTTTTCGAAAAGAAATGGTCAGGAATTCCGATGGTTCCATGAAACCCTCACCGAAGTGACGAAGCCTTTTGTAAGCAAATCCCTCACATTCACAGAGAATGTGATCTGGTGTACTTAGGTGTGCTTAGCGGTACTCCACGGAATGGATGTGGTCCCATGAAGCTTCTGAACCCTTCCTAGCCATTGAGTCGGTAACGAAATACCATCGTAGCCGCAGTCGGAATCGAAATGAGGTTAACTCTGTTCTGGTTTCCGAGTTCAATCAGGCACTGGAGGCAATCCCAATCAAGGAAGAATTTTGAAACAACAGTCAGTGGATAAACGCACTAGAAATGCTCTAATCTCTTGTGGAAAAAATGATATTAGATGAAGGAAGGCTTGCGCATTTTAGTTCCCGTTTCCCGATCCCTCGCGAACTAGTTCGTTCTTTTAGTTCATAGTTCATTACTTCAGGGGAGTTCAGTGATGAGTAGTCGTAGTTCGAAGACAGTAGATCTAGTGGAAGATGATGAGCAAAAAAAAATGTCAGTAGTTGTAGTAGAAGATGAGCAAAAAAAATTGACACTAGATCTAGTATAGTATATTGTCTCACAGAGTTCCGAACGGCAAATAAAAACGAACTAGGAGCGGGACTGACTGCGAACTAGTTCGTTCATTTCAGTTATTGGAACGCTCTTCTGAACTAGTTCGTTCGCGAACTACACAAGCCTAATAGGAGTGCTGCTACCATTCAAAAAGTTGCACAGGAACTACAGAGATGTTTTAAGAACCATTAAAAGGAAAGGATTTATCTTTAGTCACACCATAATATCTTCATTGCGCACTGCAATAATATTTCCGATCCAGCGAAGTAGTCATAAATTGTTGTTGGAACAATCCGAAGCTTTCATTTAATTTCTAATAAATAAATTATTGATTTTACTCTAAATGATTTGTATTCATGATTACAAGTAATTACTCAGCGTTTTAATGGTGCTTTTAATTTACTTTATTAGTGCTCATAAGACATCTTGTCCAGGATACTAACTGTAATGGTAACACGATTTTTAGAAACCACAATTCTCAGATTTCGGATTTCATTTACGACACACAAGCGGTAAGACTTTTCATTTTACTTTTCATCAAAATGAAGTCTGACGAAGTAATAATTGAAAAAGTTTTCACGTTCCTACTAATTGAGGTGGGTAAAACTTTCAAAAACGAGTTAGTTAATTGCTTCATTTTCCTTCTGATAAACTCATTCCTTTTAAATGTTTATACTCTAGATGAGAGTATTATAAGTTTAAATTGGTTGAAAAGTTTGTAATGCAAGGACGAAAAAACGTTATATATTGTTTTATAATATGATCAGTAACGGCCAGAAACTTCATTCGTCCGTCTGTCTGTCCATCTATCGGTCTGTTTGCCCGCCTGTCCGACCGTCCACCTAGGCTAAATTCTTTAACAGGAGAAATAATATCAACTCCTTCGGGTAGCTACAATGCTAAAATCTTTAATACACGTGTTCAGGAGTATTGGCAAATAACTTCAAAACGCTTTAAAACACGACTTTCAAATTTTCCATATATTAATTTTCTAGTATATAGTTATGAATACGAAGAAAGAGCGATGAGTTCTTCGTGTAGCTGCCATACAAAAATGCCCACTTTAACTCAGGAAATCATAGCTACAACGTTTCCAGTTAAAATTATGACCAAGTTCGTAAGTAATTAAAACTCTTTCACTTCTTCGGGGAGCTGCCATACAAAAGTCCTTAAAAAATATGTTCATAAACATTTGCCGATAACTTCAAGCTACGAGCTTCGAATTTTGGACACACTTTCAGTTTATTATTTTTTAATAATAAAGTATTTTTGTTGCTTCAACTGACTATATTTCGTAACAAGCAATAATAAAAGAAATCGGTCAATCAGCATGACGAAATTTACCAGAAACTGCTTTTCAGTAAATAGTAAGGTCAAGGTTCTTAGTAGAAGAGTATAGAAATCATCCTACTCTATCGGTTTCCTCAAGGTAATTATAATATCTGTTCGTAAATATAAGTTGATAATTTCAAAACACTTCAAGTTAACTTCGAATTCTATAGATTCATGTGAGATTGTGAATATGAAGAAAATTGGATTTATCCCTCGTATAGCTGCCATACAAAAGTCGTACAAAAATCGGTTAGTTTTTTCTTCCGAAAGCAATATACACTTCGGTGTGGATATGTGAGGGCGTGGGGATAATGTTCTAGATGGAAAATTTGGAAAAAATAAAGAGTGAGCAAGAAGACATGTGAAGTATTCTTACCGGTTTTACCCATCATCATCAACAATGGTGCGACAGCCCAAATCGGGTTCTGGCCTCCTGATCAGGTTTCTGGACAGTGTTATTTTTTTCCGATGATTCGTTGTCGGCGCCTCGCCCAACCCCAGAATTGGAGGGTCAGTCCTACTTATTTATTACACCCCGGTGGCAAAAGAGGGGGGGAGTTTTCAGGTAACAATGGCAATGTTGGAATTCTGCTGGAATGCTACGAGTTCAACTATGCCAAACTTTTGGCCCACATCCTGAGATGCACTGGTGTTATTGGCCATTCAGGTTAAATCCATGATTCCTCCTCCTTTCTCAACCGAGCTTGGGACCGGAAATGGCAGTTTTACTCACTTATGAAATATTGTTGTTTATGTGGAGCTCCACTTCTCTTCTGTGCAGATACAAAGTCATAACATCCGTCAGGTTTAACTACGGAGAAAAAGAAATGACGATCAGTTCTACCCGAAAGTGTTTGTAAAGCGATTGAGCAGTTCTTGAATAGTAAATGAAATCGGCAAGCGTTACCAGTAGTACGACCAATTATGATTATTGAAAGTGAATTTATTAATTAATTGTGTTTTACTTGAAATCCCGGCCAACCTTTAGCTCGCAACAATGTTCTGAACTTTATATCTCTGGAACCGCTTAAAAGATAATTTTTTTAATTTTGAAATATTAAAAATGAGGAAAAAAGTTTTCCAGATAAAATACTGTTCAATTTTTATTTGTGGGAAATTTCGGATTTGACTGAGCCCTTTATCAATGTGATAAATTTTAAACGTATTTATTGCTTCTAACAAAAATTTTCTTGCAACTTCTCTACTTAATAAAGTAAATTCCTGTGTATCCTGAAGGCCGGTATCCATTTCTTGCAGTTCTGTGTATCGTATCCTCGCTGCGTATCAGTGGACACGACAAACGGATCTTCGTTCTGTATCAAAATGTGCTACAAAGAAACTTGTAATCGCGTATCGTGAATTTTAAAATACTACGCACTCTTGATACAAGAAAAATAGTGTAGTATCCACACTGTATCTGTTCAGTAAATGATACGCAATGGTGATACGATACGAAGAAATGCAACAAGTGGATACCGGCCTTAAGGTTCCCGTCATCTTTTGTAAACTGGTCATTATATCTAAAAACCACTGAGATATAGTACATGGATACCTCGATTTGCTATCTCACATAGCCAACGTTTTTCAAATATCAATATTTCAAAAAAGTTGTCCATATTAAGCCGAGCAATGCGGAAAGTTGAACAAAGTTCTGATGATTTTAAACATTCATTGGATCCAGAATTGGTAATGCAAATAATATAATTTTTGATTGAAACACTTCTGTTGGTTTCTTTCAAAAATTCATTTCATTTTAAGTTTAGAGAAACTTCGAAAGTTATCCGGGCCACAAATTAGGATTGAGCCACAGATGACCTGAATCTTGAGAAGGAAAGAGTCTGTAACATGGTTTCTGCGAGAAGGGAACCAATGACAGCACCATAGAGCTACTGGAGACGACAAGCCACCGGTTTTGTATAAAGCGCTTTGAAGCCAAAAACACGGTGAGAAGTGAGACAAAACAGGATCGTTATATCAAATTGTTATTGTTTTAGCATGTGAGTGAGTGAAACAAAACAGGAGCGTTATGTCAATTTGTTGTTGTTTTGCGTGCAAGTGAATGCGACGACGTCCGCCTTCAACTCAATCGCTGCTTGTAATCTCCAGTATATATATCTTTATGGACAGCACCATCAGATCAGGCAACATGAAAAATTAAATCCTAGCTTTTAGGAGTAATTTCGAATTGAAAAAATACCAAATTTTTTGAATTTGTTATATACGAGTACTTTACAGGATAAACAATGCAAGGTATTGAAAGAATATGAGTTCATAAAATCGTAATTAAGCTGTGTAAATTTTACAGGGAATATTGGCTACTGCAGTACGAATATAATGTCATTTACTGATCAGAATGACGCCAAATTCAAAAATAACGTATTACATGCTCAACCGTTAAAACAGTTATAATCGTCTCAACTCGTATTCTCGGACCTGAAACGAAACAAATAAAACTTTGTTCAGTTCCGGCGCCAAGTTCGGAAGTAATAGCTCACCTTCAAATCAAACAATGGGAACTATGTATTGACAATTAGAATTGTAAATTTAAATTTTTTTTTAAATTTGGTGCCCATGTTTCGAAATTCACTATTTGAGAAGGAGCAAGAGGGTAAGATTACATCGGCTATTTCAAACTGTCAATTTCCATACAAAAATCAGCTGACAGGGTCTCCATTTCTTATATCTCAGTGCTGAAAACCAGATCCTTCGAAAGCTTTTTCGATATACTGGGACCATTGTCAAGGCAGAACGCCTCACACCACAACATATCAAACAAAAATATACATATGTGTGTACATCAAAAAGATAAGTCTCTTGAAAATCCATATCTTATGCAAATAGTACGAGCATATCAAATTGAATTATTTTTCTGCGACACTATTTGAATTTCAATAGTAGATTTAAAAGGGCTCTACTTGTACGAAAAACGAAGACCTCGCACATATTCGCCACTCACTCCCTGCACGTTCTTATCACAAGCAAAGTTATTGAAATTGAATGCAATTTTCACATATGGCTTTCTATAATGTTATCATAAACGACTTCTATATACCACTAACAACGGTTACTTTGTTATGTAGAGAGTACATTGAAACGAATCGATTGCAATACGATTTTACACTATCGATGCAAGGACATTGCACGAGTTCACACGTTCATATATCATAATATTCGTCTACATTTTGTATTCAAATATTGGACTCAAGTGAATAGCAATTCAATTTTTAGAAGAAAAAAAACATATTTATTTTACATTATCTGCGATATTGAGTTATAAGGCATGCACCCACAAATGTAAAGTATTTTTCAAGCCTATTAACATATGAACCACGGAACAGAATTACAGAATTATATTTACAAACAAAAATTTGCCATAGGTACTTACTGAAAAAATCCAAATTTACGAAAGGATGTTTTTTTTTAACGAGGAGTAAAAGCATGGAAAGCCGAAGGATCCTACCGGAACCACCGTTAGGTATTACGTCGGGAGGCCTTCATAGCAATATTGCTAAGGCCGTCAGTTTTTCTCTGTCTAGCAGTGTGACCACAAGTGCTACGAAGGTAGCAAAATGATACTATTGACAATTTTTTGCTACTATGTTACTACATGTCTAAATTTGCTACCCTGGTAAAATTAGCCGTAATAAAACTTGTGTTCGCCAAAAATATGATACTTTGACTATCAAATGAGTCGTTCAGTGGCAAAACCAGCCATATTTGTTTCAGAAACTTGTGACAAAATGGCAAAAACTGATTATGCAGCTTCTAGGCAAAATATCCTTATGCTTTTTTTAAAGAAAAAATCACAAAAAATATGCTTTGTTGGCTTGCAAAAGCTTTGATATTGTCCTTATTAAATGAATAAGATATTATAGTTTTAAATCTAGATATGGCTGGTTTCGCACCCGAAATACAAATATGACTGGTTTCGCAACTCTATCGGTATTGCTTTGCAATGTTTCTCTTCCATTCTTTCGGTTGACGTTTTCTTTTACTGAACTTTGTAGTTTCTTGAATTCCTTGTTGTTCCTCGACCTGATGATCTATTCCTTGTTGTTCCTTGACCTAATTATCACTAAAAACTATTCATCTGCCTCTAAAATAATAAGTTCAACATTTTCCTCCGCCATTTTCACAACCTTAAAACACAAACGAAATGCGAAAAAAACTCAAATCAATGGTTGTGCAAGGTTATATCAACTATCAGCTGTTCGATTTTATAGGGATACTACCATTACCAAACTATAACAAAAAAGTCTCGTAAAATAGTTGAAAATAGTCTAAAACAGTGTTGTATCAAGAAAAATAAGAAAACATATGTCTGGTTTTGCATCCAAACTAGTGACGTCATCATTGTGTTAAGTAAAAATATGGCAGGTTTTGCCCCTTACGGGGTTTTTCAAACCTAATTTTTAAAGGTTTAGGACTGGTTTTTAAGCTCAATTTAGTTTTAAAATCTTAAAATCAAAAAAATAGTCGTATGGCTGGTTTTGCAACTGGACGACTCAAATGTAAAATACATGCACGCCCCTGGTCTTGCATTCGAAATCGCGTACCATCGATAGCTGTCTAATATTATTGTACTGAGAAATATATGTAGTATAGTGGTAGCGCATACCGCATACATAATCGCAATCGAATTAAGCATCCTTTCGAATCTATCACTCGTTCGAGCGAAGGGCAAAATGTGCATTTTGTGTGAATTTTGATTTTCCTAAATAAATTTTCACACTTTAAAATATTATTTTTTCTTTAAACATTTTAAATTTGTAGTGGATATACAGTGTTTTGAGTAACATATAAGCATGTAATAACGTAACTAGTTCCATTTAATTAAAAGAAGTATTAGAAAATATTTTTGCTACCCAAGCTAAGAATTGCTACCCAAATTTGCTACCCTGAGAAATATCAAAACGGTCACACTGCTGTCTAGTCTAGTCAGTCGCCTCCTGTGGTGCGTCGCGTTGCATGCTTCTTATTCGCTCAAAGCGGCGAAGTGTGGACATAATCCGTGCTGCTGCAGTCTGGAAAGCTTGCGACTTCAGGGCTGTGTCACAAATGTGTCTTACGAAGTTTTCTGCGGTCGGAGCTTCTCCGAAGGCCTCCGCAACCTCGGCTCGATCGATGTCGAAGCGCGGGCAGTGCAGTAAGGTAAGCCGTGCGTCCTCAATCTCGTGGGGGCAGTTGGGACAGAACGGATCTTCCTCATGAAAGGATGTAGAATCGGTGCACTGTACACAACCACTTCCATAAATTCACCAAGAACGGAGCTTAAAAAACAAACTAATTGTTTTTATTATTAACTATGTTTCTTAAGAACCTTAGGGATCAGCCATTGGGGTAACGTAAATCCCCGTCAGTTTTTTAGGGATTTTTAGTGGAAGAAATTGTATGGTTGAGTTCATTTTCACGAATTTTGTGTTATCTTTTAGGTCTGATTAGATATCAATTTTTTTTAAGGTTCTCGAACTGGACCTAGGAGGTTAGCCTTAAATTCACAGTAGTGTACAGTACAGTAAACTGCAACACCGTTAAAAATTTTTCAATTGGTGACTCACCAAATGTTGGGAAATATATTGATTGCAGGGTCATAATAAAATACACTTTATTAAAAAAAAAAAAAATAGCACAAGTGAAGAAATGGTTTCATTTTAATATAGGCGTTTAAAATTTGCTTTAAAATTAAAGATGACAAAATTGGATTGTATAAAACCAGGAACGAGTTTAGTCAACGATCCCATTTTGAGATAACTGACATTAAATCAAAAGTTTTACATTGGATTCTTATAAAAAAAAAAAGAGCTGCAAATCGACTATCTTCTTATTGAAAATGCAGTGAAACCTGTTAAGTTGGCCACTCGCAAAAAATGAACAGTATCAAAGAAATTTGTCATATATCATATAGTACAAAAACAGCCCAGTAACTTGGTCACTTACCTATCTCGAAACTTTGATACAATTATAATATTCTGATTGACATTACAGAACAAAAACACCTGGAAAAGTTGGACACCTTTCATATGTTTACGCAGAAAACAGAGCACACATGCGACATAACTGCACATGAAGTTTGGTGTTTGGCCTTTCATTTATTCATGCATGATGACTGATGAGGTGTGCCCAGACTGTTGGTAGAGTTTTCTGAATGACATGTTTTTGTTTTACTTTTTAAGAAACGTTTTAAGTTTTGGGTAAAGCAATTTTAGTTTGAGGTACACTTCGCTTAGGCGAGTTTATAAGAAGTTTAGTACAGGTAATTTACAATAATCGTTTCAGTTTAGATGTTTTGTTTTCTAAAAAATTAAAAACTTTGGATTACAATATCTTCCGAACCAATAACACTAGGCAGATAAAATTTAGTTTCTGTATATAGAATCACAAGAGGAGTCTACCGAAACTAAATTTTTTGAGGGGGGAGGTGGAGCACGAAAGTGGAGGGACACCAATTTTTCAAAAAATTTAATTTTTATATCTCAGAAACCGTATCAGATATGATCTTGAAAATGTTACAGGAGTTGGGGTCGGTAGACCTCTAGTAGAGAAAATAACCAGGAGGCTATTTGGAACGTTATTTTTTAGGTTGTCAGTCGCATAGTAACCCACACCGCATCTCATCATTAAACACGTTTCGGACTTCTACCCATAAAATAATAAAGTTGCGCCCAGACTTCAAAAAAACTAAAACCAAAGGTAACGAATTTAAGAGAACTTTAAAGGTAGCAATGGATGGCTGGAATATTTTTGCTTCCGCAATAATATTCAGTTCCGAGCGCTTTGTGGCGAAGGAGCTAATGTTGACCATCAGGCTGCCCGAGATTTGGAAACCCTGCAGCCGGACGTTTTAAAAGTCTACTCTTCTGTAAGTGAGTTTAATGCTGACGATACTAGCCTGTTCTAGAGAGAACTTCCCCCAAAAAGCCTTGTTGTTAAAGGAGGAAAGTTGATAAAATAGAGGCTGAGTGTCCTATACCATAATCAGATGACGTTTTCGAATGATCATTGCGGGAATAATCATTCTCGTTCAGCGATCATTGAGTTTTAACATTGGCACACGTCAATCGGAATTACGTTCAATCTGTCAAAATATTATTGTTGTGAGAATGCTCAATCGGAGTTGTCATTTTGGCATTTGGCACACTACGACTACGTTTTATCTGTCGAAATAAAGTGATAGAAAAGTGCTAAGATGTCAGCAATTGTGAACGAAACGTTAAAATCGGAATTAATGTGAACATGAAATAAATAGAAATAATCTGCCAACAGTCTGGGCGCAACTTTATTATTTGTTTGGGTAGGAGTCCGGAATGCGTTTAATGCTGAGATGCGGTGTCGGTTTGGTTACTATGCTACTGATAACCTAAAAAATAACATTCCAAATAGCCTCTTGGTTTTTCTGTCTGCTGCGGACAGACGAGTATTTTTTTTTTGCTCTTTTGGAGTTTACTAGTCCTACAACGGGTAAATACAAAATTTTAGGGTAAAATTTTTTTTTTTCAATTTTCAGGTCCGATCACACTTATAGTCCTTCATGTGGTTTCCCATTATATGTAGCTACAAATGCCCCACCCTCCTATATATTGACCACCTATATAATTTAGACAACATTTCTTGTATGACAGACGTTCAACTTACGCAGGTTTCAGCGTAATATCCAAAATAATAAAGCTTCAAAAAAATCTTTAAATTATATTAAAACGGTACGAAGATACGCGCTTATCTAGGTGTTTTACTAAATTGTTTGATTTACTATCCTATCTATTCCGACAGTTCTTAATTCCAAAATAGATCGTAGCGCTCATTAAATACAGTGCTTATCAATTTCCATCAGATCAAATTATTTACAACATCCTTTTGTAAGCTATGCATTAGCTTGAATATCTGCAACAAGAGTAATTCAGTTCAATTCATTTCAATAAGGTGGAGATAAACAGGCTGAAGGTAAAGTTGCAATTATCAGATAACTCGCACCGTTTCTTGCGAATAATCCATTATCGAATTAGCTACACAATAAGCTTCATGCTCACTCTAAATTTGTTATCTCAGTCCTATAAAGGTGTGTGCAAGTAATTTTGCCTAGAGTGCAGGACTTGGAAATACTTGTTCCACTAACTAATAAAGTAGTTTCGAGGAAGATAAACTGAGGCACAAGCTAGCCAACATCCGTTCATTCGCTTCCGTCGCCCCGTAAGTTTATCTTCTTGGAGTAGCGAACACAATAACTTCTCTAAATATTTCTCAAGAATGTTCGTCATTAATTTACTATTCTTGTATACACGATATAAGAATGTTATCCGGAAAAAATCTGAGGAAGAAATTTATTATTTTCTTTCTTTGGTTCGTTGTCTTGTCGGCACGTCCTTTGTCGTCCTTCTGCGACTATACGTGCAGCATCGCATCGCCTAACTACTATGCAAATCACTTTCGTTGATGTTAAGAATTCTTTTGTCACAATCTCTAGGCAATTTTGGTTTGTGGTAAAGAATTCCCATAGTTTCTAGTCGTGGTTTAAAAAAATATATTACAATATTTTAAGAGGTATTTGTCATTGGCTGGAGAGAGCGTCTCGTTTTTTGAATTTAAATTTATAAAATATATAAAATGAAAGAAATAATAAAAAGATTATTTAATTTAATTTAAAAAAAACGGACGGAACTTCATTATTTGGATCAAATTTATTTTTATCTATTAAAACGATACAGCAGGACTTTACTTGTCTTTTAATTTTATTCATAATTAGTAAGATACACTACTTTTAGTTTTAAGTTAGAGGTAAGTGAATTAACGGGTTTTGCGGATTTCCTCCCGTACATTACCTATAATTAACAGTATTTTTAAATGATATCTGCCAAAGCATTCAAATAGTAATAATTAAGTTGTAAATACCTTTTATCTAATCTCTATACCATCCCAAAGAAAATATTTATTATTCACTCATGTTAGCATCTCGAAATAAATATATCTATCTATCTAAACTACGTTTCCGTTAAATTCGAGTTATGCTACTGGTTTTTACTCGGTTTTAAACACACAAAAAATTGGTTTGAAGGCAACTAGAAAAGTTACCAACCTAAAAAATAATCAAATAGCTTCATGGTTATTCTTTATGATTTAGGTTGTCCCAAAAAAAATAATGAAGTTGCGCCCCGACAATTTTTTATTTATTTACGGCTTTTTTTTAATTTCAATTAAAACATAGGGGATAAGATATCGATGTAGCTCTCTGGAGATAGAATATAAAAATTCTGAAACCGATTTTTAGATCATTGTATAGAAAGCTTGTTAAAGTGAAAAAAAATCTGCCAATAGTCTGGGCGAAACTTTATTATTTCTCTGGTCAAAGTTCGGGAGCAGTCAAAGTCGGAGTATATCATCAGTTGTTTCAAGATTCTGACGTTTCTTGGAAAGTTAATTTTGTTCTTAAAATAAAAATATTTAAAATAGAGATTTTTAGCCGATTAAACATTAAAAAGCCCGTGAAGACTATTCAATTTCGGTATATTATGTACACTAAAAGCCCATAGAAGTAAAAACGAATTTGTTGCCTAATCAGACTTAAGAGATATGACGAATTTTTAAAACGTATACAAACCCATTTCTTCCACTTGGTGTTTGAATTTCGAAAAAATTGTGAAACAGGTTTTTAAACGATTTCATAAGAAGCAACTTGATATCTCACGAGATACGAGGGATTTTGAAAAATTTGTGAAAATGTAAGCAAACCCTTTACACCCTCTTGGCTCTTGAAATTCGAAAAATCGTGAAATTAGTTTTTAGGTCATCACATCAAATGCCGTAATAAACAATTTTATATCTTATCAGAACTAAGGGATGGCAAAAATTGTGAAAACATATGCAAACCCTTTCGGGTTGAATATTCAAAAATTGAGAACTGGGTTTGTAGACGATTATATAAATGTGGAAGTGCAAAGCGATCAAATATCTCATCAAACCTAAGAAATATGTCGAAGCTTTGAAAAGCATACAACCCCCTTACACCCCTTAGGATTGAATATCTAAAAATACTAGGAAGGAAGTAAAAATGAATTCGAAATATCATTTTATCTAAGCAATATGTAGGAATCTGTGAAAACATATGCAACCTCCTTACACCTACTTTGGTATCGGGGAACAGGCACTCAAAGCTTTTTATGCCAAAACACTCGGAAAAAAGAACATCTGATTATCTAAAATTAAGCAGATATCAGACCCGAACCCTAGTGGGAGCTCTGACTGGACATTGTCACATGAGGAAGCATCTCAATAGGATTGGTCTCTCTGAGACTAAAATTTGCAGAATATGCAATGACGAAGACGAAACACCAGAGCATATCCTCTGTGAATGTGAGGGTTTAACTCGCAAAAGGCTTCGTCACTTCGGTCAGGGTTTCATGGACCCATCGGAATTCCTGACCATTCCTCTTCGAAAAATACTAGGCTTCATTGAAAGCGCAGGGATCGAAGAGGAATCATAATCAAACGGGGGGGACGTCACAATAAGCCCAAATGTGCCTGCAGTGACAGAGGTTAACCACACCAACCCCTACTTCCAAATCTATCTATCTACACCTACTTGGGGGTTGAATATCCAAAAATCCTGAAAGGAGTTAATAAATAAATATGAAGACAGAACGAAAAAGTTAAAACCAATTCAATTTTTTATCACTTCTAAAAGAAATGACGGAATTCGTGAAAACGTGTTCAACCCATTTATACACTGTTAAAGGCTGAAAAAGGAAAAAACTTAAAAACAAGTTTTAGGCGATTATTACGCAAGCCCGTGAAAGTAAAAAGTTAGTCGAAATCTAATTAGACCTGGGGATATGGCAGAATTCGTAAAAAAGTATAAAACTCCTTTACACCCCCTTCGGGGTCGAACTTCAAAAAAGCCTATTAACACTTTCTAGGTATTTATATGAAGAATCCGTAGAACCAAAATGAATTCAATATTTGGGAAGACCTAATAGATATGACGAAAATCGTGAAAATATATGCATTCCATTTTCACTGATAATATTTCTCGCCCCCTTTCAAACGCCAATGGATATTTAAAAAAATTTTATCTAAATTACTTTTCTAGTTGATTTACATATACGTACCGAGTTTCAACTTTTTAGCATAAGCCATTCTATGGATAGGAAAAATAGCCCCCACCACCGTACCATACTACCCCTGTAAAAAATTATATTTCTCCAACATGCTACTAATATATCTCTATCTAAATACCAAGATTCAGATTTCTATCATTATAGGTTCTCGAGATATAAAAATCGGAATCTTTTTCTTTTCACCCTCCCCCACTCTCACCCTCTACACCCTCACCCTCAACATTTTTTTTCTGCCAGGGGTCTATAAGGCCTACTTCTGGTAAAAATTCTAAGTATCTATCTTACACTGTTCTTAAGATATGAGACGTGATTTTTTAGAAAAATTCTTATCCACTCCACTTTCATGCTTTACCACCCCCTTAAAAAACTTTACTTTTAGTAAACTTAATTTGTCAACCTTTATACACAAACCGAATTTTATTTGTCTAGTGTAATTGGTTCGTGAGATATCGTAATCTAAAGTTTTTCACCTCCCACTCCCGTACGCCACTGCCCCTACTCAAAAATTTGTTTCCGATCTATGCTCCTGGTATACCTACAAATATTCATAAAGTTTTAATTTCGTGACATTAACCGTTTAGGAGATATGGATTTTAGAATGTGTCGATCTCGGCTTTCTTGCGTTTCGGACGCATTATTTTTCTCCCCACTCCCACACCCCTTCACCCATATCGGCAATTTTTTTTGCAAATGGGTCCACTATCGAAGTTCTAAAGTTCTAAATTTCAGCTTCCTAGCGTAAGTGGTTGCTGAAATCTAGAAACAAAAATTTTCCGTCTTAAACGCTTTCCCCCCTTTCCCCCCCCCCCCCCTCAAACCCCATCCTTCAAAATATGGTCACTTCAAAGGGACTACCCAGTCTATTCATAAAAAAAAATTTACATACCTCAAAGGGTTTGGGAGCTACGAGCCTTTAAACGATTTTGCGTACAGCGGTCGACGTACGGCGGACAGACGGACTGAAATTTTGTTTTGCTTTTTTCGTGTCTACTACGAGTAGTCATGAAACGTGAAAAAAAAATTTTCAGGGTAGCAAATTTTTTTTTTCTAAAAATCGATTAAGTACAATACTGTATTATTAAAATAAAAAAGTAAAACGATTCAATATCTCATCACACCTAAGTGATATGTCGGAACTCGTTAAAACGTACACAATAATCTTACACCCTTTTAGGGGTTGAATATCGCAAAATACTGAAACTAATTTCAGGATCATTATATAAATAAAAAGCCCATAGAAGTAAAAGCGAATTCGATCTCATGAACTCTAAAAGATTTGTCGGAATTCGTGAAAGTTTCAACTATATCTTACATCCCCAGTGGGTTTAATATCGAAAAATGCTTAAATCGATTTTTCCTTCGATTAAATTTAAAGCCTTTAGAAGTGAAAGTGAATTCAATATCTCATTAGACCCAAGAAATATATCGGAATTCGTGAAAATGTACACAACCACTTTACACCACCTTAGCTGTTGGATGTCGAACAATTTGGAAAAACATTTCTAGGCACTAATATAAAGAGCACATAAGAATAAAATCAGTTTCATAACTCGGCATACCTAAAAGATATAATGAATTTCGTAAAATGTGGTATAAACCCTTTTCACGGATATTTTTTTTTACTTCACCTTTCACCCAATCAAGATATGAACTTTTTGTTTTGCTTTAAATACTCCTGTATTACATCTTTTACTAAGTTTCAACTATCTAGCATAAGTCGCTTCTGAGATACTAACTAAAATTTTAATTTTTTCTAGAATGCCACCCATTATGGGCTCTTTATTGTCATCAATTTTAAGCTTTCTATTCTTGGCGATTCTCCAGAAATAAAATTCAGAATATTTTCTTTCCATCCCCACCCACTATCACCCCCTACACCCTCACCCCAACAATTTAAATTTAAAAAAAAATGCATATTGAACTCCCATCTCAATATTAACACTATTTATTTATTTATTTAATTGTATGAGGCCCGATTATAAATAATGGAGCCCATCGCGATTTTGGTCAGGCCCGGACGTCTCAATACTCACAATATTCAATATTCACCTCCGTTTGCAATAATCTCTATCAAGAATATTACCTCCGGAATACTGATATAAGCGGTTCCTTTCCCTTTTTAACTGCCACTCCCACATACAATTAAATTTAAATTTAATGAAATTTTAATATTCTAGTCGCGTATGACTTAATAATGAATGAAACCCGAATTTTCCACCAAATACCTTTTTATGAATTGGCCGCCTCCAAATGAATACAAGGTATCCAAACCATTATAAAAAAGATATTGTTTTTGCTTTTTTAGCGTTGAGATACGACGTGATTATAATATTTTATTATTAAAATAATAAAAGTAAGTTAATCTAATAAGGTACGATGTTCATTGTGTTGTTCTTTCAGCTTCGAATTTATAAGACTCTATTTATTTTAGCAACAGTATGAACAAAGAAATTGTATCATTTGCTAACGAAATAACAACTTCGATAGAAACTTTGTGTTACTAATCCCGTGAGACTGAAAGTGAGTTTTGCTGTTAGAAACTAAAGTCCTCTTAAATATTTTTTTAAACAGAAAGAGTTTGTTTCATTCTCGTTAAAAAAAAAAACTTTTCGTAGAAGCATTTGCAACTTTTACAATCTTCTGCTAGTCACCGTCTCATAGCAACACGTTCATTTTGTCGGAATAACTTAAATTGAGAAAATATTGTTAGTTGTGAACAAAACTGCAAACATTACAAAGATTCCTGTTTTCTGGCTGTAATTGCAATGAAATTGGACAATGTCCTGACTGAAATTTAAATTCTTCGTAAAACATATTGCAGTCACGATAAATAGCGAGCAAATCGTATGACTAGGTGAAATACTGAACTCCGATTTCTGTTATAGTTGAAAATAAGGCAGAATAAGTAGTGCAGATGTTTACATGAAGACAGAACGAGAAAGTAGAAACCAATTCAATTTCTTATCACTTCTAAAAGAAATGACGGAATTCGTGAAAACATGTTCAACCCTTTTATACCCTCTTAAGGATTGAAAAAGAAAAAAACTTGAAAATAAGTTTTAGGCTATTATTACGCAAGCCGTGAAAGTGAAAAGAGATTCAATATCTGATAAGATCTGGGGAATATGGCAGAATTCGGTAAAAAGTATACAACTCCTTTACACCACGTTAGGGGTAGGATTTCAAAAAATCCTGAAAACACTTTCTAGGTATTTATGATATGTGAAGAATCCGTAGAATAAAAATGAATTCAATATTTGGGAAGACCTAAAAGATATGACGAAAATCGTGAAAATATATGCATTCCATTTTCACTGATCATTTTTTTCGCCACTCTTCCATACGCCAATGGATATTTAAAATTTTCTTTTCATCTTTATTATTTTTCTAGTTAATTTACTTATACATACCGAGTTTCAACTTCGTAGCATAAGCCGTTCTATATATAGATGCAGATGTTTACAATTTTTTAAAGACTGTCGTTTCGTTGATACTTGTTTTCAATTTTGTATCTGAAACTAAAGATCAATCATAAAATGTAAAAATTTAATTTTTTAAGGACTTTTGCATGGTTTTACTCTTCCGACTTTCCGCATATTAAGCCTTTTACCATTGCTAAATTAAGGCGTGCAAGAATTCAAATTACTATTTTCCAGCGTTCTGAAGTGATCACATGCTTCGAAGTAATTTCTGTCTTAGAATTGTTATTGACAATTAAAATTACCTTCATTACATTTTCTCTTTTTTAACTCTTACACATTAGGTTGATACGTTGTTTCCAGTTGTTCCTAAAGTATTAGAGATACCAGAAATACATTTCAGACTTCTAATGACGTCTTGCTTGATATTGGTTTTCAAGAAAAATAATAGTCGTTCCTCCATCGCAATTAGTGAGAATATTTGGTTTCCTCTGGTAAGTTTCAAATAGCTAATTGAGCTTCCCTTCGTTCCAGTGCAGTATAGGAAAATGCAAATGGTCCTCAGGTACCTTCATAGCTTTCCTCAATGCACTTATGTATAAACGAAGAGAACTGCACACCAATTGCTGTAGAAAGTTACTCTTCCATTGAATTTGCTTTAACTAGCATTTTACCACATTCATATAAAGCGAGGCAAAGTGGTTTGTGTAGTTTGCAAAACTGTAGCTTGCACAAGGACCTTGTGCAGAATTGAATACATACGATGACAACGATATAGCAATTCGTTACTGTAAGCCCTACAAGCTTGCCCGAAGCATCACGGAATAATTCTGCAAATAAAGAATGCCAAAAAATCGATGGAATTTTACCGTGAAACTGCTTCACGATAGAGTTATTTTAGATTTAAGCCACACATTTACACGGATTTATTGAAACAACACATGAGAGAAAATTGTATCTAATTACTCCAATTAAAAGCAAAAGTTATGGATTTCTACCTAAGTTAATTAATTACTCAAAAATATAGGTACAATACACCCTAAAACTACAAGTTTTGGCTTCTCTCAGTTGTACGAGATCCAGGGAACTGCTCGTATTTAAGTTTGTTTCAAAATTAAGTTTTGCAGTTTGCGTTGTTTAGTGTGTTATAATCAACTAGAGCTAGCTGACTTTAATTTATCGGCATTACAAATAGCTTTCGAAACCTGGCATGTGTTAGCCCAATACGGACGAAAGTATGGAAACTTTGTCGTCTCCTATTGCTGGTAGCTGCATGTACATGAGGGAGTCGTGGCGAGTAATTCTCTCCAGAGTATCTAAAGGTGGAATTACAGTGAGAGCGATACACGCGACGCGTGTTATTACCTAATCGCATCGCGCGTGCCATATTACGATACCATAGTAACAGCTCGCTCGTTTCCACAATTGCGAAATAATATTCTGAAATACGGAAATATTTTGTTTGCAGCCTGCAAATATATTGACTGTTTTACTTTATTATTTCAATAATACAGTATTGTGATCGATTTTTAAAAAAAAACATACTGCAGTCACGATCGGCTGCAAGCCAATCGTATAATACTCTAGATGAATACTGAACTCCGATTTATATTGTAGTTGGGGATAAAGTAGAATTACGTGTGTGGATGTTGTATGTCCTTTATTAAGGACTGCCATTAGATTGCTACTCAAACCTAAAAGACAATATTCAGTGTTTAATTTCATACCTTGAACTGGGTAAGTTATCAAAAAAAAATGTCCTTTTTGAAGGACTTTCACATGGGAAGTGCAGAAGGACTCACTCGATTTCTTACATATTTATCCTTTTTCTTGGAACCATTTAAAAATGAACGTGTACAAAATTTCAAATTCGTAGCTTGAAGAGCTCAAAAGTTATCGAAAAATATTGTTGAACACGTGTCTTAAGGACATTTTACATGGCAGCTACCAGAAGGAGTAGAAGGATTTCGCTGATTAGTAAGCCTGAACTTCGTTTTTACTCAAAACTAATTTGTACAAAATTTCCAATTCATAGCTAAAAGATTACTTGAGTTATAGTAAGTTCCGTAAATTAAGTGAAGATGTTCTGACAAGATATTTGTATGACAGCTACACGAAGGACTAATAGGATTTTCTTCATAACCATACATTTAGCTCCAACTATTGAAAAAATAATACATACAAAATTTCAAAGACGTAGCTTAAACCCTACTGAAGTTATCGACCAATATTCTTGAACACGTGCTTTAAGGACATTTTGTATGGGAGCTACCAGAAGGAGTAAAAGGATTTCATTGACTAGTAAACTCAAACTTCCTTTTCACCAAAAACTAATTTGTACAAAATTTCGAATTCGTACCTAAAAGATTACTTGAGTTATAGTGAGTTACGTAAATTAAGTAAATACATTTTGACAGGATATTTGTATGGCAGCTACACGAAGGACTTACAGGATTTTCTTCATAATCATACATTTAGCTCCAACTATTGGGAAAATAACACATACAAAATTTCAAAATCGTAGCTTACACCCTTCTGAAGTTATCGACCAATATTCTTGAACACGTGTTTTAAGGACATTTTGTATGGCAGCTACCCGAAGGAGTAGGACGATTTTACCCGTTAACGAACTTAGCCTTACAAATTCAACCAAACTTCTAAATTCAAAATTTCAAGATCCTAGGTGAAGGCGTTCTTGAGTTATCGTGCTAACGGACAGACGGACGGACGGACGGACGGACGGACGGACGGACGGACGGACGGACGGACGGACGGACGGCCGGACGTCAGGCGGATTTGAGGTTTTTGGCCACAGGCTTGGTTCTATGCGTTACAAACTTTTGGGCTGGATTAAACTTATAATACTCTATATGATTTCATCTAGAGTATAAAAATTTCCTACCCTCAACATTTAAAAGTTTTATGACTTGTAGACACGAAAAAAGCAAAACAAAATTTTTGAAAATTTATGAGTATCTGTAGGTATACTAGGGGAATAGATAGGAAATAAATTTTGAGTGGGGCAGTGGCGTAAGAGGGTGTTGGTGAAAAACTTTAGATTACGATATCTCACGAACCAATTGCACTAGAGAAATAAAATTTGGTTTCTGTATAAAGGTTGACAAGTAAAGTTTGCTGAAAGTAAAATTTTTTAAGCGGGCGGTGGAGCATGAAAGTGGAGGGGATAAAAATTTTTCTAAAAAATCACGTCTCATATCTCAAGAACAGTGTGAGATAGATTCTTAAAATTGTTTGCCAGAAGTAGGCCTAATATACTAGGATGAGGGTGTGCAGGGTGAGAGTGGAGGAGGGTGAAAAGGAAAAGGTTCTGATTTTTATATCTCTAATATAAAGCTGAACCTTGGTATTTAGATAGAGTTATAGTAGTAGCATGTTGGAAAAATATAATTTTTTAATAAGGGTAGTATGGTACGGGGGTGGGGGTGTTTTTCCTATATATAAAACGTCTTATGCTACGAAGTTGAAACTCGGTATGTATATGTAAATTAACTAGAAAAATAATAAAGATGAAAAAAAATTTTAAATATCCATTGGCGTATGGAAGAGTGGTGAAAAAAATTATCAGTGAAAATGGAATGCATATATTTTCACGATTTTCGTCATAGCTTTTAGGTCTCCCCAAATATTGAATTCATTTTTATTCTACGGATTCTTCACATATCATAAATACCTAGAAAGTGTTTTCAGGATTTTTTGAAATCCTACCCCTAAGGAGTTGTATACTTTTTACCGAATTCTGCCATATTCCCCAGGTCTCATCAGATATCGAATATCTTTTCACTTTCACGGGCTTGCGTAATAATAGCCTAAAACTTATTTTTAAGTTTTTTCCTTTTTCAATCCTTAAGAGGGTATAAAAGGGTTGAACACGTTTTCGCGAATTCCGTCATTTCTTTTAGAAGTGATAAGAAATTGAATTGGTTTCTACTTTCTCGTTCTGTCTTCATATTTATTTATTAACTCCTTTCAGGATTTTTGGATATTCAACCCCCATGTAGGTGTAAGGAGGTTGCATATGTTTTCACAGATTCCTACATATTGCTTAAATCTGATAATATATCGAATTAATTTTTACTTTCTAAGGTTTTCTATAGATAAGCGCCAAAAGGTCAATTTCAGTATTTTTAGATATTTAATCCCAAGGAGTGTAAGGGGGTTGTATGCTTTTCAAAGCTTCGACATATTTCTTAGGTTCGATGAGATATTAAATCGCTTTGCACTTCCACAGACTTTTTATATAATCGCCTACAAACCCATTTCTTAATTTTGGATATCCAATCCCCAAGGGTTTTCATATGTTTTCACAATATTTACCATGAGATGAGATATATGGTAAAATTAGTTATTACTGTATTTGATGTAATGACCTAAAAACCAATTTCACGATTTTTCGAATTTCAAAAACCAAGAGGGTGTAAAGGGTTTGCTTATGTTTTCACAAATTTTTCAAAATCCCTAGTGTCTCATGAGTTGCTTCTTATGAAATCGTCTAAAAAACTGTTTCACAATTATTTCCAAATTCGAACCCCAAGTGGAAGTAATGGGTTTATATACGTTTTAACAATTCGTCATATCTCTTAAGTCTGATAAGGTAACAAATTCGTGTTTACTTCTATGGGCTTTTAGTGTACATAATATACCGAAATTCGAATAGTCCGCACGGGCTTTTTCAATGTTTAATCGGCTAAAAATTTCTATTTTAAATGTTTCTATTTTAAGAATAAAATTACTTTCCAAGAAATCTCATAATCTCAAAACAACTGATGATATACTCCGACTTTGACCGCTCCCGTACTTTGACCCAAAAAATAATAAAGTTTCGCCCAGACCATTGGCAGATTTTTTTTTATTATATACATATGAAAATAGTATTTCGAAGCGACGCAATTGGAGCGATGCGGGTCGCATCGATTCAAGCGCGCGTGTGGCGGCCACTATAACTTCACCTTAATATTATTAGGTATATTTATATATAAGTGTTTTTCTCGCATTATCAAATAGCGGAAAGTCGTAAATGCAACCCGCAGTTTTTACTGCAGCCTGCAAATTTTGAGTTAGAGCACGACTTCGCAGTTGCATTAAAGTGCAGCTGAAGTTACTATTGTGTGTATCAACCTACAATCGAGTGTGTTCTAATGACTGTGATGCAAAATTCGCGGTCGAAGTCGGTGGTCTGTTTTAGCCTTAAAGCAAGTTGCAGGAGTCCGCTTTTTTCAAAGGTGCAGTGGTAATCACACATTGAACACATTGGGCTGCGCAGTACTCTGCGATCCACTGAAATCATTGCAATATTAATTTAATTTTAAATTTGAATTGTTAATCTTTTCTGCATAGTTCCAATTTTGGTACAGGTTCTGCCAGTTCAATAACCGCTTAATATTGCTTATCCACGGTCATATGTTTGAAGTAACTTGACTGTTCAATTTTGTTCATTCTCCTCTTGCGTATTTCGGACAAAAATAATGTCGGAAGTACAGGAGACTAACAACATAGCCACCAAAAATATCATAAATGCAGTTATGTAGGTTCCATGCAGCACAATGCCCCAAATTTTCAACGTGGCCATACGTTACCTGGTAGTGTTACCCGAAAAGCCCTCTATTGAGCAACTTTTCGTCATTGATCTGCATTTTATTCCCATAAATTGAAAACTTTTCCGAGCTGTTCAGTTCAAACTCACATATGCTGAATTTTCTGATGCATATGGAAGCGCAAGTCCTTCTGGCGCTGTCGGCAAAAAAGTTTACTAAAAGTTTCGTACAAAAAACAATGTGACTGGTACAAAAGGACAACGTGTGAGAATATAATGCACTTTGTAATTGTTGTCAGCATAAGAGTATTTTGCCTTGTTGATACCAAAAGCCTCAGAATTTTCACGCAGGATAGTGACTGAGACCGATGAGATTTACTTCCAAGGTGTATCTATGTAAATCTATGCCTAATTGGATTTACATTCATGTTAATATTAAGTATTTATTGTGTTTTTTAATATTTATTTGAAAATGTAGTTATTATTCCGTGAGTTACAATGATTAATAAATTATAATGTCATAGAAATTAAAATACTTGAGGGGTGTGGGAGTGGGCACAAAACCAATGCGTCCGAAACGCTCCAAAGTTGGAATCGAATTCTAAAATCCACATCTCCTGAGTGGTTGATGTCAGACGGTTGGAATAGTGTGGTTGTCTTAAGGGATGTTAGGACGCTAGAGATGGACTAAAATTTGGAAGAGGGGAGGTACGATGTTGTAATGGAGATAGTGGTGTAGGTGGGGCTGATTTTGTATATCTCAGAAACGGCTTATGCTAGACAGTTGGAACTTAGTATGTATATGTAGGTGTACTACAGGAGTAGTAAAAGCAAAAAAAGTTCAGATTTTGAAGGTGGAACAGAAACACAGGTGCGTGAAAAGGGTTTGTCCACATTTTCACGAATTTTCTTTATATCTTTTAGGCTTGTCGAGTTATCAACTTAATTTTACTTCGGTGGGCTCTTTATATAAGCGGCTAGAAACCATTTTCCATTTTTTCAATGTAAAACCGCTGGTTGTGTACATTTTTACGAATTCCGACATATTTCTTAGGTCTAATAAGATATCGAATTCGCTTTCACATTTAAAGGCTTTAATACAATCGGGAATTAAGGTGTAAGGTATTGTTCAAGTTTTCAGGGATTCCGACAAATCTTTTAGGTTTCTCGAGATCAAATTCGAGTTTACTTTAAAGAGCTTTATATATAATAACCTTAAAATTATTTTCGTGAATTTTGCAATATTTCACCCCTTAGAGGCCTTAGAGGGTGTAAAATGATAAAGTACGTTTTTACGAATTCCGACATATCACATAGGTCTGATTAGATATCGAATTATTTTTTACTTTAACGGGCTTTCTATATAATCGCCTAAAAATTCGTTGCAGAATTTTTTGATATTCAACCCGTAAGGGGCTATGTCGATATTTTACCCCCTATGTTTTTATTGAAATTCAAAGAAAAATAAATAAATAAAAAATCTTTGCAACTTTTTTATTTTTTAAATAGAAGTCCGCAAAGCCTGCAATGATAAGATGCCATGTAGGTTACTACAACAACCTAAGGAATAACCAGGAAGCTATTTGAAATGTTATTTCTTAGGGTGCCAGTCACATAGTAACCTACACCGCATCGCAACGTATTCCGGACTTCTACTCAAAAAATAATAAAGTTGCACCCAGATTGCTGGCAGATTTTTATTTATTAAAACGTGGTAAGTATTTATTACTTGTACCTCGTCAAAGGTTCTAGATGCAACTGCGTGTCCATCCTTTAAAATACCTCCAGAAAGATTATTATGCAAATGTTTATCTTGCTTTTGGTCACACAAAATTTGATTGCCCAGTATTAGGGTACCAAGACCGTTCGATGGCACATGTGTACATTTTATGCAACGTGATATATGCAAGATAAGAACAGGCTCGAAAGCATATTTCAACGTTAGTCAAAACAATTAGCGTGAAGCTATCCGATTACTAATTCACACAAAGTTTGTGACTTATTTAAAATTTTGTTAAGCAACATTGTTGCATAGGAATGTAACGAGCTCTCAAGAGTTGTGCAACTACTCGATCGAATGGGACTTTTCAGTTTAGACGAATCGAAATGGTTGGTGTGCGCGCCTCCATATATGTAACTGAATCTAGCCATTGTCCATTCAACCCAATTATCGGCCGACAAAAAGTCATTAATCAGCGTGTGCTCGCAATGTTTGAGCGAAACAGTGGAGTATAGGGATGTCCGATGTGTTCAGCCCTACACACAAAAGCAATTACCTTAATTACGAAACATATCGGTCCAACCAAATATATTTAAATAATTTAATGTATGGAGAATTTTTAGTATGCCCATATTTTCTATAGGTACTTCATTGTTCTTCCGCTTATCCGCTCAAGAGCATCGAATGTTTTAAAAATTATTTTACTAAAATGTGGTAAATTGTATTTCTGAAAGACCTACCGAGCTTCAATGGTTTTTTTTATTTATTTAAATTGCCACCTCATCAGTCTGTTGATCATTTTCGCCAAATAATTTTTTTTCCACTAAATGATGTTCTTAATTAATGCGTGGTTTGAGCTTTCACCTACATAAAACGATGGTAATTTAAAAATTTCAGATAAAATGCATAATTTCGCATTTACCACATGAATGGAAAACACAATTTCGAATAATTATCAGTTAAATTTTGTATTCGTTCCCACGTGAATGGAATTAGTTGTAAATTTATTTGAGTTAATTATGGACATTTGCACGTTCAAAAATAACATCATTAGGAAGTCTAATTTGTGCAATTCATTAAATTAACAATTCTTTGTATTGTAAAAATGTAAAAAGTTATCAAGCTTGCAGTATATATACGTGCAATGTGTAAAATACATTTTTCAAATTTTTAATATTAAAGGCTTTCTCTTCCCTTAGGAAACAAAATAAGTAAAATGATTAGTTCGTTCATAATTTGGCCTTTTTTATCCTTGTAAATTAAATACTGCCCTTGATTATCCTGTTAATAGTTCTGAGAAGTTATATTCTATTCGATATTAAGTCGAACCAAAGAAATATTAAGAAGTTTGGAATCGCAAATAACGAAATTTCTTTTTAGGCATGAAACCCAATAAAATGCCTCATCAGACCTTAAAGATATTCCGAAATTCGTGAAAACATTTTCAACCACTTTTCATTAGCATGGGAAAAACGAAAATAATTCTCAGTCTTTTGTATAAAGAACCCATAGAAAAGAACCGATTCGATATCACATCGGATAAGGCGTGAAAACAAACTGGATAAATGTTTAGGCGTGGTATAAGTAGTAGACTGAAATAAGATCCAATTCGACTAAGAAATATTGAGGAATTCGTGAAAAAGCCATACTTATCCGTTTTTTATCCACTTAATGGTTAAATTTCAAAATATCGTTTCCAGAACGAATATATTGCTGCAATTTCATGTTTCAGCGGTTTAGGATGTGCATTGATTCGTGACCAAGCTGGTTTGTGTACGTTTAGAGATTACATACGTGTATACTGTATATGTACATAAGTATAAACAAAACTTTAAGACTGCACTCAACCATACAGGAGGCTTTCAAATTTAATTGCTTACGATGCCTCAATTAAACATTTCAGCTAACGATAGCATGGAGAAAAGACAAAGTTGTAGACGAGCAGCATTCCATCTTCTAATTTTCAGCATTGATACAAATAGCCTTCATCAATTTAATGGGAACCTTAATTCACTTGTAAACTTTTGAGAAGCTGCGATAACAGCAAATGTGTCGGCCAGACCTAGTATCCTTGTTCTCATACAGGACGTACTTACTACTGAACGATGACCGAAAACTCCATAGACGCTACAGAAGCAAAGTTATAGTCATGTCTCCCTCGAGATTTTAACGCAATGACTGACAGAACTTTAATGAAATTCGCCAACAACATACACCAGGCCACTCTTTCCTCTGGCCATAAAGCTCAAAATGTTATCAATATTTGACCGTCGTCTGGTAACGACTCCATGCAGGTTTGTGCAATCCATTAAAGTCATTTCCCTAGCGTAATCTTCCGGTTACGACTTCACTTTAAACCGGTAAAATGCATTAAAGTTGCAGTCACGTTATTTGTCTATGATTAAGTGTTTGTCACTTATTAAATGTGACATTTTCCAAGCATTTTCGCGATTGTCAGAAAGTATATGATAGCTGATCTATCAAAATAATTGAGTTTTTGGCGTAAATGTAATAAATTCGCGAGTATGTGAAAGGAGATGTTTTGTGGCCAAGTCACCAGACCGAAATACCCGCATGAATAGTATCCTACAACTTAAAGTACATTCGTAAAAAGAACTAACTACAAAGATGTGGTTGTGTATACGTGTTCACGAATTCCGACATATTCCTTAGGTCTGAGATATCGAATTAGCTTTTACTTCTAACGGCTTTAAATTCCTTAGGTCTGAGATATTGAATTAGCGTTTACTTCTAACGGCTTTAAATACAATAGTCTAAAACCTAATTTAAGCATTTTTTAATAATCTACCACAATTTGGTTGTATAAGTTTTTATGAATTCCGTCAAATCTTTTAGGTCTAATGAGATATCGAAATGGTTTTTACTTGTATGGTTTTGTTATATGATTATCTGGGAACTCGCGTAACTCAAGCAGTTTCCAGTGAAAAAACAACAACCTCCCAATCCCTAGCTGGAAGGCGGAGAAAAACATCCGATTAGCCAAGCCTCCTAATGTCCAAGGGGGAACATCTGTATGCTTCTCGAATGCTATTTACTCGCATGTTCTCCAGCACTCTCGAACAGTTTACACACCACTGAATATTCGGGAAAACTCTCGACCCAACACTAGCAGTATAAAATTGCGCGTGTACGAGCACTCTTAATACGAATAATAAATTATTGTTTCTATTGATTTTAACCGAACCCCTGGCTTGCAACAATATGTAATCCCCTAAAAATTAATATCAAAATTTTGCAATATTAAACCCTCATGGAGGCGTAAATTGATTGAGTACGTTTTTACGAATTCCGGCATATCTCTTAATCTTTGCTCTGATGTCAGTCGCATAGTAACCTGCACGATATCTCAGCATTATATATAAAATAATAAAGTTACGCCCAGACGAATTATTTATTTATTTTATAGATTAGTAAACTATATGTGCAACACATGTGCACAAATAAAAATTAAATATTTCTTCTTAAGTACAGCTCCATTGACTGCACCGCAATAGCAGGTTTGTTGTTCTATTTCAAAAAATAAAAAAATGCATAACTGCCAATTGCATAAAAATTTGAATGAAGAGAAGTTTAATGAAGCGCTATCTGACCGCAAAACAATTGCGATGAATTTTTCGGGCCGAAATCGTCCACAATTTCAATTATAGATTTGAATGCTATTCATTCGTGTACGTGATATGAACAATATGAAAAATATGAAATAGTCCTATCTGCATTGGATTTTTTTTCAACACAATTTTATAATTATTCTTCTCTATCCATTTTGTATTTCTCATGTAGAGACCGTCACAAATGCATTCAAAGCAGTTTATCAGGAATTATCCTTCATATAACGATGCAGAAATACATATGTTGGTGTTCTAATGAAATCCCAGGAGAATGTACGATGTATTCGTTATGTGGAA
The DNA here is from genome assembly GCA_951812415.1 of Beris morrisii. Taxonomy (NCBI): domain Eukaryota; kingdom Metazoa; phylum Arthropoda; class Insecta; order Diptera; family Stratiomyidae; genus Beris; species Beris morrisii. The sequence goes on from OX638311.1 coordinate 35,366,372, forward strand.
TACCTTTGTGAGCTTTGAACTTTTTATCTAAAACATCTTCTTGTCGATTACCATTCAGGGACTCTCAAGCGTGTATTCTGTACTTCTATTGTAGGTTAGAGTAATTAATGTAATTGTTCCAATTGGACTATGCTTAGGGCCATTCTTACGATCTTCTGTTAAACTCTAACTGGAACTTTAACCGATAGTTTTGTATGAAAATCTGTCTGTTAAAGTTTCAGTTAGAACGTAACTGAACGTCGTAAAGATGGCTCATATACTCTCATCAGCATTTTGATCTTAATTCAGGACTTAGCAAAATCTGAAAATTTCGACAAAACTCTCAAAATCAACAACTTCCTCATAGATTTGAAGGAATTTGGAGTTTGCCTTGGTGGAAATCTAATATACCCAAAATCTTAAGAGCCAGAAAACTATGTGTCACCTCATTCATCACAATCTTTACTGCACAATCGATTAAAAATTTTCAAATTGCTTGATAGCAACGCAACCTATCCTATCGTTTTGTCGAATTTTATTTGTTTTTTTTTTTTCCATTTTAAAAAAATTGTATGTTACTATACTGACTAATATACGACACAAGTATATGCGTTCCCTGACTTTCTCGCCCTAAATCGAGTAATAGTGACATGATAACTGGATAAATGATTTTAAGGTCATCGATGCTATTTAAAGTCGCAAAAAAGTCGCCAAAACTCAATTTAATATAACTAAGTTTGAAGTGTCAAACATGTCTGACTCTCGAGAACTTTAAATAAAGATACAAAAAAAATTAAACACACAACGACAGAAAAGGGAAAAATTATATAAATCATATGCGGTGAGAGAAATACGAGTAGAGATTATAACGAGATTACAACGAGAAACGAAATGTAAAGTAGCCACCTCTACACTCACCAGATGTGTGAATATGACTATATTCACACATAGATGGCTCTAGAGATAACGTTTATTGTGTATGAGCCATATCCATATTTTTTTTAATTGGTTCAATATCTGTCAGGAATATTCAGTATACCACATTTCAAGTTTTATGCAACAACATAGTGTTTTACCTCATTAAAAATGGAAAATTTTGTAGCAGAAAGTTGTGATTTGCGGATTTCATTACGTTTATAAGCATCAAATGCTTGTAGAAGCTTATGGTGAACATGCTTTAAGTGAAAGACAATGTAGAAATTGGTTTCAACGATTCAGAAGTAACGATTTGGAAAGAATAGAATGCTCTGTGTTTGGTGGGATCAAAAAGGTGCGGTATATTATGAACTTTTAAAACCTGGTGAAACTGTCAATACTGATAGCTACCGACAACAAATGATCAATTTGAACCAAGCATTGATCGAAAACGATCAGAATGGGCGACAAGACATGGTAATGTTATTTTGCTTCATGACAGCGCACCGGCACACAAAGCAAAACCGGTTCAGGATACGTTGAAGTCACTTGGCTGGGATTTGCTACCTCCCCCGCCTTATTCACCAGACTTGGCTCCTTCTGATTATTATTTGTTTTCATCGATGGGACACGCACTTAAAGAGCAGCACTTCAAAACATCTGAAGAAGTAGAAAAATGGATCTTTGAATTGTTTTCATCGAAAGAAGAGCAATTTTTTTGGCGTGGCATCCACAAATTGCCTGAAAGGTGGACAAAATGTGTAGCCAGCGATGGGCATTACTTTGAATGAAATATTATGTACCATTCTTTCAAAATAAACATTCTATTTTAAAAAAAAAAAAACGGAAATTTCATATTCACACACCTGGTACACTCGATAATAGACTTAGACGTACCGGTTGTAATAGATGTCATTATTACCGATATATAACTGATATGGGACTTAGAAGTCATAAATCGTATATTGCACGCATATCAGTTAAGATCAAGTTACTGTTACTCAGCCTACGGTTATAAGTTGCATATTAGTAATAACTACCGTAAAGTCGTACGGAATGAACACTCCATTTAATGTGGAATATTTTTTTGTAATAATGTGTATTAAACATCCTGTTCAGAGCAGTAAAATATTGGTACCCTGCCCTATAAAAATACAAACAAATTTAAACTTTCAAAGTATTTTAAGACAAATCTCCGGATTATAGATAACACTGTTTTGTTTTTAGTACCTTACTTCTCTAACTCTAAAAAATAATCAATATATAATATGAACATATGAACAACACCATAAAATTTTTTGGATCTGCATCTATTTCTTTTATTATGATAATAATTTTTCTAATCATTCGGTTCTACGAATTCGGAAGAAGTGACCGGCAACCAATACATTTGATCTACAACTTCAAATCCAATCTTTTCAAACAAATTTAGTGACGGATAATTGTTAATAACTACAGGAGCACATACATCCTGATCCATATCACTTATTGCTTTAGACATGGCCTTTATTAAGACAGTTGCCAGGCCTTTCCGTTTATATGTTTCAATTACTTGAAGTGCCCCAAGTGCACCAGATTGATGTCTATAAGAAATAATTAAATATTTTAAAGAACTATAATTGAATTGAAAATTTAAACCTAAAGCACCAGGCGACCAGTTCATCATCATTTGTGAATGCTCCATAGCTGATGTTGTATTTTGCAAGGTGCTCTAAGAATCGCTCCGATCCTAGACTCCTAAAAGGCCATAGTTCGTTAGCTATCGCAGCCTGCTCCAAGGATAACCGCTTTAGAGTTATACCTGCCGGAGGTCTGCAAAAGAAAATTTCTAGAACAAACACATCAATAAATTAATTAGAAAATTAGCTTACTGCACGATCAACTTAGTACCCTCAGTTCGTGACATAAAATGCCACTTTGTGGTATAGAGAGGACTTTTTTGAAATCCCTTCGAATTCACAAAATTCACAATCGTGTCTTTGCATCGATCAATAAAGTTCGCAATAGTATAACCCTTACTAAAGTCGATCAGGGATAGGGCACTGGTTAGTCGATGTTGGTCTTCGCTCAAAGTATTCACAAATAACATGGATCTGTCCTATGAACCAATCAACAACCTGTGATTGATAAAATTATTGTATAAACAGAAAGTGCTTACAGTAATGATATAAGTTCCATCAGTCCAATCGTCGTTTAATGAATAAATTTTAATATGTGGTACTTTAGGGTCTTGAGCAAACCATCCGATGTAATTATTAATCGTGTAATATCCCACGTGGTTCTTCGGCCAATCAACTTTGTAAAGATCACGAAGTATCGGTAAATCCTCGATTGGAATGTCCACTAGTTTATCTTGCATGTTGCGTTACCTACAAAATTGGAATATTGATAAATTAATCAAGAAATTAAAGGCTAACAAAACCTACTTTCCGTTCATCTGGAACCGACAAAACTGATCTGAAAATATGAACCAGCATAGGAAATACATAAAAATAAGTATCGCAAAAAAGTCAAGCTTGCATGTTGTCACTACGCTGTGCAAAGATCTTACTAAAAAAATAAATATAATTCATTAGATGGTTTTTTAACAAGCAAAAGATCTTTTACGAAAAGGCCATTGAAGTTATCACATAAGATTACTGTAGCTGTAGCTGTGGTCAGTGTTCGTTAAACATCGATAGTGCTATCGATACTATCGTATTTAATTACCATCGAAAACATCGATGTTTTTTTACAATCGATTTCTTTTTGCAATCTATGTTTGAAGAAAATTTCCCAGTACAGAATCTGTTAACGTTAACAGCAAGTTAAATTTTTAATTTTAAAAACTAAATCTTAACGTAGCTCTAAAGATATTCTGTGGTAAAAAGCGATAACAGCTTATGTCGAGATAAGAAAAAATCATTTTTAAAGTTTTCAATTGCATTTTTTCAAATAAATTGCCATTGTTTGATAGATTTTATCTCATATATTATATTATTATTGTGTTGTATTATTAAATTCAGTAAAATAAGATCTCCTAATATATTTTTTATTACTTTATTTGTCAATTTTGATACACGTAACTGCCTAATTATTTTCTCGACTTAAGCTGTTATCGCTTTTTACCACAGTATTTCTTAAAGGAGGAGAGGTTTCTAACACTTGTACCGTTAGTCAACTGCATGGCCGTAGCCAGGGGGGGGGGGGGGGGTTCGACTGTGTCCGAACCCCCCCCCCCCCCTCCCCAAATTCCCAAAGAATTCAAAGTACTCAAAATCAAGCTTCTTTTTTTTTGTCAATTGTATTGAGAAACACCCTAATAATAACAAATCTATATAATATATCATTTATTACCTATATACCTTTACAATTCGTACATTGCGATTGAAATCGGTCAAGTTCGATGGGAAGGTGGGTCAAGAGTAAAGTTGAATTTGGCTTTTATAAATTGAACTTTACCTTCCCACTCTTCGAACTTGATCGATTTGTTGACGCACGGGTCATAGCAAAGCAATTAATTCATCATTTGTTGTTTTCATAATTCTCAAAAAAGGTAATGTTTTGGTTTAAACTGCTAAACTAAAACAATAAATTAAGTAATAAAAATAATAATTCAAGTATAGTGAAGGTGTACCAGTATGCACATACTTATTTGTTGTGTAGTTTGCTTGTTTTAGGTTTCCATAGATTTAAAAATCGTGATATGTACCTACATAGTTTTTTAATTTCTTGTATCGTGTACGTTTGATGTGGGTATACTGGCTACTATTCATAATATATATTTTAAGGGGTAATTCCTTGTTATATTTTAAAAAAAAAATATGTTTTACAGAGTGGGTCAGTTTTCAATATCCGCGGAGATAAGGGTGGTAAAGAAAAGTCTTTCGAACATGTACTCCCACTCACATAAACTGTTATATCTTCAAAACTAATAATCACAAATTAACAAGTAATAGCTTGTTTTTATGGAATCGAATTATCTTTCATCAAGCATCGATATTGTAGCTGCACCTGTACTCTGTCTTGAGAAATTTGCTCCGAAATACAAGTTTCTGATACTGTGAAACTTAAAATTCTTTGATCAATGTGATTTTTCTCAGAAAAACCCATTATTAAAATGTCATTTTAATTTCATTTTTGGATACTACATTATGCAGCTTTTGTAGGCAATAACGTGGCACATTCAAAAAGCGTTGTTATATTGTTACAAATATGAATATTCTTCATTCTTAACCCTAGCACGAATTCCCATGCATTGTTTTTTCTATTACTTTTCTTCAGTTCGCATTTATATTCTGTAGATTATTATAGTTTAATCCGTCCCAAAAGATTGCAGCCTCCGACGGAAAAAAAGTTATAATATTATATTTTATTTATTTGTGGCCAAAGCTCCAAATCCTCTTGACGTTCGTCAGTCCGTCTGTCTGTCCGTAAGCAAATGTAAACTGTAAAATCTGGACATTTTGAATCTGGTTGCTTTTCTAATGCTGAGTTCGTTAACCTAAGCGTTAAGCTACTCCTTCGGGTAGCTACCGTACAAAAAGGCCTTAAGACACATGTCCAAGAATATTGACCAAGAACTTCGGAACGCCATCAGCTACGACTTTGAAATTTTGGTTTCCCAAAAGTTGAAGTTAAGGTTCAGAATATGAAAATTTTTCCATAAGTCCTTCGAGTAGCTGCCATACAAAAATCCTGTAAAAATATACTCACTCGATTTACGGGATTAACCATAACTCAAGAAATCGTTTAGGCACAATGTTGAAATTTTGTACATAGTCTCTAGATTCCTTTAAAAAATCTAAGGAGGATAATGGCTTTTTTTCACGAACCTCAAACCAACCTCCCCTCCCCCTTTTTTCCAGTTCCTCTTTTGACACATATTGCGGATTGGAGAGAGATTAAGACCATATGAGAAAAGAACCCCGTGTTATTGTCCGCCATTCTGCACCTAAAATTCAAAAAGGGGATTTAAATCTGACGACGATTGAAATATGGCTGCGCAATATTTTCAACGTGGGTATGCTACCTTCTTGAAGGCACAACCATCATTAGAGCAAAATGAGGATAGTTTCTCTTGTAACTGAAAATGTAAACGGAGCAAATACAGAACTATGTCTGGATCACTTTTTTACATCCTTTTGGTAGCAAGTGTGGTAAACATCCTGTTTAAAGCATTACAATTTTGGCACCCTTCACTATCATGGTACAAAATATTTCTAAACTTTTAGAGTATCTTAAGACAAATCTCCGGGTCATAGATAACACTGTTTAGCTAACTCTAAAAAATAAAATCAATTAGGTATAATATTGACAGCACCGTAAAATTTTTAGGATCTGCATCTATTTCTTTTATTATGATATTAATTCTTATTTTTCTAATCCTTCGATTCTACGAATTCGGAAGAGGTGACCGTCAGCCAATACACTTTGTCAACAGCTTCAAATCCAAGCTTTTCAAACAAATTTAGTGACGGATAATTGTTAATAACTACAGCAGCGCATACATCCTGATCCATATCACTAATTGCTTTAGACATGGCCTTTATTAAGATAGTTGCAAGGCCTTTCCGTTTATATGTATCAATTACTTGAAGTGCTCCGAGTGCACCAGATATAAATCTATAAGAAATAATTAAATATTTTAAAGAACTAATTGAATTGAAAATTTTAACCTAAAGCACCAGGCGACCAATTCATCATCATTTGTGAATGCTCCATAGCTGATGTTGTATTTTGCAAGGTGCTCTAAGAATCGCTCCGATCCTGGACACCTATAAGGCCATAGTTCGTTAGCTATCGCAGCATGCTCCGAGGATAAACGCTTTACAGTTATACCTGCGGGAGGTCTGCAAAATAATATTTCTAGAACAATCACATCAATAAATTCATTTGAAAATTAACTTACTGAACGTTCAACTTAGTACCCTCAGTTCGCGACATAAAAAGCCACTTTGAAGTATAGAGAGGACTTTGTTCAAATCCCTTCGAATTCACAAAATTCACAATCGTGTCTTTACATCGATCAATACAGTTCGCAATAGTATAACCCTTACTAAAGTCGATCAGGGACAAGGCACTGGTTAGTCGATGTTGGTCTTTGCTCAAGGTATTCACTAATAACATGTATCTATCCTATGAAGCAATAGATCAACAACCTGTGATTGATAAAATTATTGTAGATACAGAGAGTACTCACAGTAATGACAAAAGTTCCATCGGTCCAATCGTCGTTTAACGAATAAATTTTAATATGCGGCATGTTAGGGTCTTGAGCAAACCATCCGATGTAATTATTAATCATGTAATATCCCACTTGGTTCTTCGGCCAATCAACTTTGTAAAGTTCACGAAGTATCGGTAAATCTTCGATTGGAATGTCGACTAGTTTATCTTGCATGTTGTGTTACCTACAAAGTTGGAATATTCATAAATTAATCCAGAAATTTACTTAAATATGAATAAAAATCAAAAATACATTTATTATACGAGTATGTAGCGCAAAATAGTCAAGCCTGCATGTTATCACAGCACTGTTCAAAGATCTTACTATAAAAATAAATATAATTTTTTCGACGCTTATTCAGCAAGCAAAAGAGCTTTTACGAGAAGACCACCGAAGTTCTTACATTTTATATACATATAGTATAAGATTACAGAAGCTGTAGCTGTGGTGTGCTTAATGGCTTATCTTATACTATTCATAATAAGAGTTGTATTTTATCTCAAAGAACCTTATATAATTCGGGTATACGTGATTGAGGTATATCATATGGAGTATATTAGATATTATATAGTTTATATTATGTACTTAAATACTACTGGTTGCTGGAGAAGACATGGACACAATTCCCCATAACATTTGTAGCAAACACGTAGTGTATTCCTATATATTTCGATAAAAAAAAGGAAAAAAATGTAGTTTCAGTTCAAACTTAATGAGGGGCCTTGGTAAAGATCACGAAGTATCGGTAAATCTTCGATTGGAATATCGACTAGTTTATCTTGCATGTTGCGTTACCTACAAAGTTGGAATATTGATAAATTAATCCAGAATTTAAAGGCTGGGGAAACCAACAAAACTGATCTGAAAATATGAACCAACATAAGAAATACATAAAACTAAGTTGCGCAAAATATTCAAGCTTACATGTTGTCAAACCACTGTTCAAAGATCTTACTAAAAAAATAAATATAATTTATTAGATGGTTTTTTAACAAGCAAAAGATCTTTTACGAAAAGGCCATTGAAGTTATCACATAAGATTACTGTAGCTGTAGCTGTGGTCAGTGTTCGGTAAACATCGATTGTGCTATCGATACTATAATATTGTTACGTGTAAGCCTGGCCACCGCGCAACTCGATCGATTACGAATAGGGAAACAGCAACAACCGAATACCTAAGCTGCAAAGTAACCCAATCAAAAGCCTAGTTAAGTAAATAAGGAGAGCGGAGCAACACGATTATACCTCTCTTCTAATTGAATGTGCTCGAACGTACTAGAACAGCGTATAAGATCAAATAGAATGCTCTCAAGCTTTCGGGTACCATCTACACACACCACCAAGCGAAGATTCCAGAACAGTCTCGACTACAGACAACTGGTAGAAAAGCAGATAAAGCTTTCAGCAAGAGATATAGTAATTTTTATTACGTCGACTGTGACAGCCAGCGTTTATACGCGATCGTGTTGGTAGAAAGCGAAAGTGATCGATTCAAGCGATAACCCTGTAACTACGAATAAGAATATAAGGAAATGAAATGGACCGAGAGAAATGAAGCAGAAACGAAACTGCTTTTGACAGAGTAGGTTTGCTGTTTATTTACATAAAAAACACAAATTCGGTTAAAATTGAGAATGTGTGGAGATGGTCTATGGCATAAAGGGTTAGAGCTAATGAGAGAAAACCAGAAATATTTCAATGTGTTCGTGTTTTTTTAATAATTGCGTGGGCGAAGCGGGAGCAAGACGATAGGTGAAGGGTTCTTATCGGTATTGTTCTCTCTCGAAATATGATGTATATGTGGTAAAATAACTTCACTGAGTTTCTGTGCAGATATATGGTAATTACATCCGCCTGCCCTGTACATATAAGCGGGCGGTATTGCCATACAGTGCGAATTATTGTACGAATAGAATTAAAGTGCGATTAATAAATTATCACTTATTTTGATTTTAAACGAATTGTGTTTTACTTGAAATCCCGGCGAACCCCTAGCTCGCAACAATATAATATTTAATTACCATCGAAAACAGCGATGTTTTTTTACAATCTATTACCTCGTTCACGTGGTCAACGACGTACCGCTACGTAGCACTTCGTAGTACCACGTGAACACACGAAATTTTGCTACGGAGCGGTTTTTCTACAACGTAGCAAAACCGCGTAGTGTAGTGTAGTGGATTTGCTAATCCTTCCCACGAGAACACTTGCCGTTGCGCTCCGTATTACTAATCGAGTGAATTGTCAAAAAACTGTGTTGACAGACAACTTTATTTGTTTGGATTTTCTCAACGATTCTAATACCAGTGCCTTTAATGACTCCATTTCGCTGAAAAATAAAAGAAGATAGGTTATTTAAGAAATAAAACGACGAATGTAATTTTTTTTTAATAAAATAAATACCAGTTGTGTCAGCTGTCAATTAATAATCAAGAGTGCGAAACGTCAATTCACTTCACGTGAACACTCATATATCAACCGGATTTCATAATACGCTACACTACACTACGCTACCACGTGAACGAGGTATATGTTTGAAGAAAATTTCCCAGTACAGAATCTGTTAACGTTAATATCAAGTTAAATTTTTAATTTTAAAAACTAATACTAACGTAGCCCTAAAGATATTTCTTAAAGCACTTGTACCGTCAGTCAACTGTGGAGTAGGAATTTGTTTTGCACATTTGTAAAGTAACGTTTTTAGTAATAATATTTTTTTTATTAGTACTTATTATAGTAATGTGGCCAGTAGTGTCTTAAAAATACATTTTCATAAAGCGTATTTTTTCCAGTTCCTCTTTTGACACATATTGCGGATTGGAGAGAGATTAAGCCCATAAGAGAAAAGAACCAACACGATATTGTCCGCCATTCTGCACCCAAAATTCAAAAAGGAGGGATTTAAAACTGAAGACGATTGAAATATAGCTGCGCAATATTTTTAACGTGGGTATGCTACCTTCTTGAAGGCACAACCATCATTAGAGCAAAATGAGGATAGTTTCTCTTGTAACTGAAAAAGTAAACGGAGCAAATACAGAACAATGTCTGGATTACTTTTTTACATCCTTTTGGTAGCAAGTGTGGTAAACATCCTGTTTAAAGCATTACAATTTTGGCACCCTTCACTATCATGCTACAAAAAATTTCTAAGCTTTTAGAGTATCTTAAGACAAATCTCCGGATCATAGATAACACTGTTTAGCTAACTCTAAAAAATAAAATCAATTGGGTATAATATTGACAGCACCGTAAAATTTTTAGGATCTGCATCTATTTCTTTTATTATGATATTAATTCTTATTTTTCTAATCCTTCGATTCTACGAATTCGGAAGAGGTGACCGTCAGCCAATATACTTTATCGACCGCTTCAAATCCAAGCTTTTCAAACAAATTTAGTGACGGATAATTGTTAATAACTACAGCAGCGCATACATCCTGATCCATATCACTAATTGCTTTAGCCATGGCCTTTATTACGATAGTTGCAAGGCCTTTCCGTTTATATGTATCAATTACTTGAAGTGCTCCGAGTGCACCAGATATATATCTATAAGAAATAATTAAATATTTTAAAGAACTAATTGAATTGAAAATTGTAACCTAAAGCACCAGGCGACCAGTTCATCATCACTTGTGAATGCTCCATAGCTGATGTTGTATTTTGCAAGGTGCTCTAAGAATCGCTCCGATCCTGGACACCTATGAGGCCATATTTCGTTAGCTATCGCAGCATGCTCCGAGGATAAACGCTTTACAGTTATACCTGCGGGAGGTCTGCAAAATAATATTTCTAGAACAATCACATCAATAAATTCATTTGAAAATTAACTTACTGAACGGTCAACTTAGTACCCTCAGTTCGCGACATAAAGTGCCACTTTGAAGTATAGAGAGGACTTTGTTGGAATCCCTTCGAATTCACAAAATTCATAATATTGTCTTTACATCGATCAATAAAGTTCGCAATAGTATAACCCTTACTAAAGTCAATCAGGGACAAGGCACTGGTTAGTCGATGTTGGTCTTTGCTCAAGGTATTCACTAATAACATGTATCTATCCTATAAAGCAATAGATCAACAACCTATGATTGATAAAATTATTGTAGATACAGAGAGTACTCACAGTAATGACAAAAGTTCCATCAGTCCAATCGTCGTTTAACGAATAAATTTTAATATGCGGCATGTTAGGGTCTTGAGTAAACCATCCGATGTAATTATTAATCATGTAATATCCCACGTGGTTCTTCGGCCAATCAACTTTGTAAAGTTCACGAAGTATCGGTAAATCTTCGATTGGAATGTCGACTAGTTTATCTTGCATGTTGCGTTACCTATAAAGTTGGGGTATTCATAAATTAATCCACAAATTTACTTAAATATGAATCAAAATAAGAAATATATTTATTATATGTAGCGCAAATTATTCAAGCCTGCGTGTTGTCACACCACTGTTCAAAGAACTTATTATAAAAATAAATATAATTCATTAGATGCTTATTCAGCAAGCAAAAGAGCTTTTACGAGAAGGCCATTGAAGTTCTTACATTTTATACATAAGATTACAGAAGCTGTAGTTGTGGTGTGCTTAATGGCTTATCTAATACTATTCATAATAAGAGTTGTATTTTATCTCAAAGAACCATATATAATTTGGGTATACGTGATTGAGGTATATCATATGGAGTATATTAGATATTATATAGTTTATATTATGTATTTAATATATACATAATGCAACTGGTTGCTGAAGAAGACATAGACACAATTCCCCATAACATTTGTAGCAAACACGTAGTGTATTCCTATATATTTCGATAAAAAAACGGAAAAAAATGTAGTTTAAGTTCAAACCTAATGAGGAGCCATGAGATATATTCCGTCGCTCGCCGTCCGCTGCTAACTTCACCAACGTTGTCGCTATTTTGATATGATGTAAAACGACGGGTCGCCGTTTTTGACATTTCAACGACAGTCACTGTACGACGCCATGAAGGGTCGATGTTGAGACCGACATTGGTTTCTTCTAATTGAAATATCAGCGGAAAAATAATGAAAATGTAATTAAAAATAGTTTTTATAGTTGGCAACGTATGTTTTGTGCATTTTATGCTTTCAAAGCAATGTTATATGTTATCTCAAAAGTTTTTATTAGCTTTATTTTGATCGAAGGTTTTCATCCCACGTTTAAGCGTAAGCCGCATTTGCACTGAAAGTGAGTCTATATCCTTCGGTTCGGGAAATTTATCTATTTATGTGAAATATATTTAGTTTTAGGGCTAAACCAAGAAACTCTGTTATTAACAACAAAGTGCAAGTTGAATATTTAGTGGAGTAGTACACGGCTGTAAAACATTTTCAGACAGCGAAGCGATAATCTTGAAAATAAATAGATTTTGAAGTTTTGTTCACTTTTCAAACAATCAGTTGATAGTTACGTTCGTTAATTCGTTCGATTTTTAAAAGAGTTTCAACTTTAACAGAGTACGCACGAACGATATAGTTACGGATTGCCAAACTGGACGTTGCGACGTTCATCGTCGCTGGCAATCCGAACGATCACGAAATTTCTCTTTCAGAGATCTTAATACGAATCTCCGGATTATAGATCGCACTGTTTGGTTTTTAGCACCTTACTTCTCTAACTCTAAATAATTTAATATTAACAAGACCATAAAATTTTGTAGTATCTGCATCCATTTCTTTTATTATGATAATAGTTTTTCTAATCCTTCGATTCTACGAATTCGGAAGAGGTGACCGTCAGCCAATACACTTTATCAACAGCTTCAAATCCAAGCTTTTCAAACAAATTTAGTGACGGATAATTGTTAATAACTACAGGAGCACATACATCCTGATCTATATCACTAATTGCTTTTGCCATGGCTTTTATTAAGACAGTTGCCAGGCCTTTCCGTTTATATGTATCAATTACTTGAAGTGCCCCAAGTGCTCCAGATGGCAGTCTATAACAAATATGTAATTATTTTATAGCACTACTAAAATGAAATTTTTAACCTAAAGCACCAAGCGACCAGTTCATCATCACTTGTGAATGCTCCATAGCTGACGTTGTATTTTGTAAGGCGCTCTAAAAATCGCTCCGATCCTGGACTCCTAAAAGGCCATAGTTCGTTTGCTACCGCAGCCTGCTCCACGGATAAACGTTTTAGAGCTATACCTGCGGGAGGTCTGGAAAATAAAATTTCTAGAACAAACACACCAATAAATTAATTGGAAAATTAACTTACTGCACGGTCAATTTAGTACCCTCAGTTCGTGACATAAAATTCCACTTTGTAGTACAGAGAGAGTTTTGTTGAAATCCCTTCGAATTCACAAAATTCACAATCGTGTCTTTGCATCGAGCAATAAAGTTCGCAATAGTATATCCCTTACTAAAGTCAATCAGGGACAGGGCACTGGTTAGTCGATGTTGGTCTTCGCTCAAGGTATTCACAAATAACATAGATCTGTCCTATGAACCAATCAACAACCTGTGATTGATAAAATTATTGTATAAACGGAAAGTACTTACAGTAATGACAAAAGTTCCATCAGTCCAATCGTCGTTTAACGAATAAATTTTAATATGTGGTACGTTACGGTCTTGAGCGAACCATCCGATGTAATTATTAATCGTGTAATATCCCACATGGTTCTTCGGCCAATCAACTTTGTAAAGTTCACGAAGTATCGGTAAATCCTCGATTGGAATGTCCACTAGTTTATCTTGCATGTTGCGTTACCTACAAAGTTCGAATATTGATAAATTAATCAAGAAATTAAAGGCTGGCAAAACCTACTTTCCGTTTAAATGATCTGAAAATATGAACCAGCATAAGAAATACATAAAACTAAGTTGCGCAAAATATTCAAGCCTGCATGTTGTCACAGCACTGTTCAAAGATCTTACTATAAAAATAAATTAATTCATTGAATGCTTATTCAGCAAGCAAAAGAGCTTTTACGAAAAGGCCATTGAACTTATCACATTTTATATACAAGATTGCTGTGCTTAATGGCTTATCTAATACTATTCATAATAAGTGTTGTATTTTATCTCAAAGAACCATATATAATTTCAGTATACGTCAGTGAGGTATATCATATGGAGTAAACATATAGGATAGGAACATTCAACTCAGCAAGTGCATATTGGGTTCGTAGCCACAACTGAACATGAAAGAATATACAAATTTTTTTCGTCCAAGGATCCGTTCTAAGCGTAACAATTTTTAGGCTGAAATTAACTTATCATACTCTATAATTTCACCTAGAGTATGTGCCAACATGGTCACACCAGCACTCAACTTCCTCGGAACCGTCAACAAGGATTATTATGAAACACCCATACGAAAATCCCTACTAGGATAGATGGTTGCCCTAGCTACTGCCATTGAAGACATGACAATTGAAAAACGTTCACTGGAAAAGCCAGTTTAAAACTGTGTTTGACTAGGTCCGAAGGAGTTCTTTCGTCATCGGATGGCATTGACTCATCCCGAGACGTATACGTTTTAACTGAAAAATTTACGGTTAATGCTATGGCAGAGCTACCACGGTGCTGACTATTAAAATTCTTGCTAGGTATGAATTTTATTTTGCGGATATTTGCAGTGTAACCATATTTATTTGTATTACATACGGGTGCGCCATCTTTTATATCGGTATGTAAACATTGAATAACTTTGAAAAAAAAAACTGATTTTTATATGTGAGGTATTTTTATTCAGTTTCGTCCGTTAGAATTTATTTGGATTAGTTTTTGAATACAACATCAATCAAGTGGCTGCCTCTATTGGCCACAGCAAAATGTGCCCTTTTTGCAGTGTTTGCCATTTCGAGCATCTCGGGCGGTATAGTGATGATTTCGGCACGAATGTTTGCTTTGAGCTCGTCAATGGTCTGCGGCTTGCTGGCGTACACTTTGCTTTTCAAATAACCCCATAAAAAGAAGTCCGGAGGAGTCAAATCTGGAGATCTCGGTGGCCAGTCAATTTCGACATCAGACGTCCAGGGAATTTTCGTTGCAGAAACTGAATTGTTTCATTTGCAGTGTGGCGCACAGTCTTGTTGAAACCAGTAACCATCCAAACCTTTTTCACGAATTTGCGGGCAGACATAATGAGCTAATATCCACCGATATCGTTTTCCATCGACTATTTCGTTTTGTCGGAAAAAAATGGCCTAATGATGGTTTTGGCGCAAACGCCGGCCCAACAGTCACTTTTTGATCATGCAATGGCGTTTCATGGATCTCGTGTGGATTCTCCGTTCCCCAAATGCGGCAATTTTGCTTATTAACGCCGCCAAAGAGTGTGAAATGGACCTCGTCGGTCATCAAAAATTGCTTCCAAAAATTAGGTTCAGTGTCAGCCATTCGAGCGACTGTTTAGCCGTATTCCAAGCGACGTGGACGGTCTATCGGCAATATTCTTCTGAATTGACGTTTCCCAAACTTGTCCTATCAAGTCAATCTGTTAAAAAACGTCAAAGTTATTCAATGTTTACATACCGACATAAAAGATGGCGCACCCTGTATATATAGGTTAAACGACCAGAGTGGCTTAATTTTTGGTTGACATTGTCCATATTTTCATATCAGTTTATGTCTTATACATACTCGTACTTACTTAATCCATTCTTCTATTGAAAAATAATTTCAAACACCATCACTTTATTTTATTTACGAGCGCATATATAATATAATATATTTAATTTACGTCAATTACTTTTATTTTTTGATAAGCAAGAATATAAATAATCAATTTAGACCATCCAATCTTCGAATTTAGATGAAGTAGCCGAAAGCCATTGCACTTCATCGACGACTTTAAATCCAACCTTTTCAAACATATTTTGTGACGGGTAATTGTTAACGACGACAGGAGCGCATACATCCTGATCCATATCACTAATTGCTTTTGCCATAGCTTTCACTAATACTGTACCTATGCCTTTTCGTTTATATGTATCAATTACTTGAAGTGCTCCGAGTCCACCAGATGGCAGTCTAAAAAAAACATATTTAATCTTTTTATAGCTCTACTGAATTGAAATTTTAAACCTGAAACACCAGGCGACCAGTTCATCTTCGCTTGTGAATGCTCCATAGCTGACGTTGTATTTTGTAAGGCGCTCTAAGAATCGCACCGATCCTGGACTCCTAAAAGGCCATAATTCATTGGCTATTGTAGCATGCTCCAAAGATAAACGCTTAAGAGTAATACCTGCGGGAGGTCTGCAAAATAAAATTCACATGTTCTAACATATCACATAATTATTTCGAAAACTTGCCCACTGTACGGTCAATTTCCTACCGTCGGCTCGCGAAAGAAAATACCATTTTGTGGGAACAAGAAGATTATATTGAAATCCCTGTGTTTTTACAAAATCCAAAACGGTATCCTTGAACCGTTCATAAAAGTTTGCTATAATGAATCCCTTACTAAAGTCGATTAAGGACAAGGCAGTATTTAGTCGATGCAGATTTCCACTCAGAGTATTCATAAACAACATGGATCTGTCCTACGAAATTATACAATCGATATATAATGCAAATTACACAAAAGACAATGAAAATTACATAAAAGATAGTGAAAATTACATTTGATGCTATAGTAAAAGCGTACAATCCGTTAAAATGTACTACCATACAGTAAGTAGTATGTACAAGCGTAGCGCGCACCAGTCAGAGATGGATGGAAAAGGGGAGTTTTAAATTTAAGATAATGAAAAGTACTTACAGTAATGATATAAGTTCCATCAATCCAATCGTCGTTTAGTGAGTAAATATTAATATGTGGAATGTTAGGGTCTTGTTTAAACCATTCGATATAGTTATTAATCGCGTAGTAGCCCACATGATTCTTAGGCCAGTCAACTTTGTAAAGGTCACGAAGTATAGGTAAATCGTTGATCGGAATGTCAACAAGCTTATCTTGCATGTTGAGGTAAAGACTGACAAAATACAAACTACAAACGGAATAAGTCAACTTCGTCGGTGTTTTAAAAAAAAACTAAGAAAAGAAACTGAGCTACTGGCTGAAAGTAAAAGCTGAGTCTGAAGATAGAGAACAGAGATTAATTTAAAATAAATGTTCCATAAATTTTGGTGGGGACGACACTATGAGAAAAACATATTAAGTCTAGTGCGAGAAACGAACTGCCAAGTGTATTCGATATTTATATTACTACTAGCGTTTAGCGTCTAACCACTAGACTTCTATCCCCGCTCGCTCGCTCAGCTCGCCCGCATTATAAAGTGCACTTTACACGGCATCTAATCAAGAAATTCCGGACACAAGTTCTTTGTTTTGAAAAACAATAAAATCATAAATAGCACCTTAGGAAAATTTATTTTTATTTTATTATTGTTTAGGTAGGAGTTCAGAACACGTTTATTTATTGTTGAGATAGGGTGAAGGTTACTATGCGTCTTACAACCTAAACACTCAGAAAAAACGAACTGTTAAAATAACAGAAAGCAGTTGAATCAAATGTAAATTATTGACTTGTGACTACTTTTAACTATGACAATAAATATGGTGCATATGTATATTTAAATTAAAAGTTCGAAAATTGTTAAGCATGGACTGTTTTTTTTCCGGTTCGGAAAAAACCGATTCCGGACAGCTTCGACTGTATATCGACTTCGACTATATGGCGTCCGGAATAAAATACTCTCAGTCTATTGCGAGCAAGCGTGGCATGATGAGATTTGTCGGAATTCGTGAAAACTTGAACCAATCTTTACACCCCCAGCAGGGCCATCTTAACCACAGTGCTAAATGGGCTATAGCCCCGGGACGCAAGCCTTTTGGGGGCGGCAATTTTTATTAATTATATTACTTTATTATTTTAATAAGTATTTTTTAGTTGTTATTAGTTATTTAGTTATTATTATAGATATTTTTATTCATGACAGAAATAACCAATTAAACTGTTCTAAATAAAATAGGCGTGACGAAACTTGACGTTCTGGCACTTTTATATTTTGTATTTGCCGCTTCCACTAGCCATCAAACTTGTGTTTTCCTATGACGAGGGGCGCATTATTTTTAGTAGCCCACGGGCGCCGAATATCTTAGAACGGCCCTGACCACCAGGGGGTTTAATGTCGAAAAATGCTTTCCACGATTATATTTAAAGTCTTTAGAAATGAAAGTGAATTCGATATCTCATTAGACCAAAAAAATATATCTGCGATATGTTTGCTGACCGTTTTCGAGAAGTTTTTAGTCCCCAGTCAGAATCAACCTTCAGCGAACCTGACAATTCGGTCTCTTCACTTGCTGACAATATTTCATTTTCCGCTGAGGAGGTGTTTAATGCTCTCACAAATATTGACGTCAAAAAAGGTCCTGGCCCGGATCTTATTCCTCCCCTATTTTTATCAAAGTGTGCCATTCAACTTTCAGCACCTCTACACTTTCAAGAATCAAGAAGAGAACTACAGAGGTATAGCAATACTATCAGCCATACCGAATTATTTGAAAAAATTATCTGCGATAAAATCACTAATATTTTCAACCCCATTCTTAACGACCAGCAGCACGGTTTTAGAAAAGGGCGCTCCACCACGACTAACCTAATGATTCTTGTATCTGATACACTCTGCGCACTGGAAAATGGACGCCAAATCGATGCAATATACACTGACTTTAGCAAAGCCTTCGATCAAGTAGATCACAATACTCTAATTTTTAAGTTAAAAAAAATCGGTATAACAGGACCTTTACTTGACTGGCTTAAGTCGTATCTTAGTAATAGAACTCAATGTGTTAAGTTCCAAGGCTTCATTTCCAAAGATATAGCAGTGTCCTCTGGTGTACCCCAAGGAAGTCATTTGGGACCTCTTTTATTCAACTCAACATCTTCATTTCAGATCTCTCGGAAGTACTAGAAAGTGTCCAACATCTTTTATACGCCGATGATTTGAAAATATATCATTCCATTAGCTCCCCCGCAGATGCTGTATTCCTGCAATCCAAGCTCTTGGCACTAGATGGGTGGTGCAGTCAAAATAAATTAAAGCTTAATGTCGGTAAATGTCACGTGATAAGCTTCTCACGTAAAGAATCCACTTACCACCATAATTATACCCTAAGTGGAAATGGTCTAAATCGAGTAGAGCATATTGAAGACCTCGGCGTGCTACTTGACATAAACTCACTACAACAGAATAATCTCAAAGGCCAACAAACTTCTAGGTTTCAATAAAAGAAGGGCTAAAGAGTTTAAAAATGTATGGGTCACTAAATCATTATTCTGTTCCTTTGTTCGCCCTCTTGTGGAATATGCATGTCCCATTTGGGATCCCTTTTTCCAAATATACAGCAACAGAATAGAGTCAATCCAGAAGCAATTTCTTCTTTTTGCTCTTAGGGACTTGTATGATCCTAGAGACTTTGATGACCTTCCACACTACACAGTTAGGCTACGATTGTTAAATCTTTTACCGCTCAGCTCTAGAAGAACTATGCTCACATCCTGCTTTACCTTAGATGTCTTGAATGGTGATATTAAGGCTGACCACCTTACAAATAAAATCAGACTTAACGACACTGTCAGGCTGACGAGACATTCAAAACCTCTTAAGGAATATCCCCATCGTACAGATTACAGTCAAAATGAACCCATTAACAGATGCTGTAGAACATTTAACAATTTCAGCGAACATTTCACACCTCCAATAACTAAGCCAACAAACAAACTGAAACTGCGTTCGATCATATCAGCTCCTTCACATCCCGTCTAGCCAACCTTTTACCTTTTGCCTATAATTTTATACTAATTAAAGTAAATTAAATTAAATTAAGTCAAATTGTATTATATTAAATTAGAATAATCTGAATTTGTAAATATCTTGTTTGGTAGTAAATAAATAAATAAATTCGTGAAAATGGATACAATCACTTTACACCGCCTTAGGGGTTGGATTTCGAAACATTTTAAAAAGTGGTTTTAGGCGCTTATATAAAGAGCTCGCCGAAGTAAAATTAATTTGATAACTTGACATGCTTAAAAGATATAACGAAATTCGTGAAAATATGAAAAATACCACTTTCAAGGACATCTTTTTTACTCCACCTTTGTACGCCAATGAAAATCTACACTTTTTTTGCTTTAATTCCTTCTGTAGCACATCTACATATACGTACTAAGTTTCAACTTTCAAGCATAAGACGTTTCTGAGATACAAGAAACCACTTCTCACCCCGTACCTTACTACCCCTATCAAATTTCGACCTCCTAGCATAAACCATTTGATTTATTACCCTTTTATTTAAAGTTTTATAGTTTAGTTTTGATTTCTATGTTAATACTTCTCAGTCTCTTTTACTTTAACTTATTTTCAATGTACGTTCTTCGTTTTGTTGATGAATTTTATGAATAAATAAAATAAATAAATGAGTAACCAGGAGGCTACTTAGAACGTGATTTTATAACTTTCAGGTTATCAGTCGCATAGTAACCTACACCGCATCTCAGTATAAAACTCATTCCGGACTTCTGATTTGGGGACATTTAAATTAAAGCGAACATACTCCCACATAATTATCACAGGTCTTAAATTTCTTTCACCTCTGAGGTATCAGGTGTGCATAGAGTACATTGAACCGAATTTAGTAATAACTATTATATACGAATAATCCTTATCTTCGAAGCTTGATTGATTCTTATCATTTATGTACATGAAAGCTTCGATTCAATCTTAAAAAATAAACCATTTAACTTGATGGCTTGCCTTCACAATACTTGTGCAAATTCGCTTCAATCCAGTGTACTTTGGTCTTAAACAAAATTAAATTATTAGTGTTACGAGTATAAGATGCTTTTGATATGCTTATGATTTATGTATCTTTTTTCTTTGTGTATTACTTACTTAAATAAAAAGCGTGTAGAAGACAAGATACTTTGTGATGCCTAGTATTGTTCTCTTAGCACAAAGTGATTGTGTACTTTCAAATAGAAGCTTGTGAAATGTACTGATAATTTTTCTTATCGGGAATTTCTGAATATTTATTTTTTAAACAATCGTTTTATTACTGTCAAAACAAACAGCATGTTTAACTCATTAATTGAAGTGTCCCGAAGTGATCTGTTCAGCCTTCGAGATCTCTACCTAGTCGATTGGCCAAAAAATCGTCAAGGATATAACCTAGTGCAAAATTACATTAACCAGTATAACAAATACCCAGAATTGAAGGATGTAAAAGTTGTAACCTTAAATGAAGGTTGGATGGATGGTACATTTCTTATTATTGTAATCATAAGAAACCTATGTGTAATAATGTTAAGCCCTAATTATTAATTTATGTTTTTTAAGGATAGATCTCATATTATGATCAACTCCCTAAGTGAAAACAATCATCGACTTTTAGAAGCACTTTCTTTAATTGACTGGACAGGTGGCTACACATTGTGTGCCTATGAAGAAAAACATCGCCCAACTTTAAGGAAATTCGTTAGATTGAAAGAGTTGGACACGAGTGACGAATGGCCTGCATTGTGGTTTTTGCTATCAAAAGAAGAAGGTAGTAAACTGAAAATAGAGTGAGTTTGAGAATTTTCGAACTATAAATAATCCACCTACTACAAGTTGTTCTACTTACTTTTCATTAGTTTTAACTCATTAACATATAACAATTTAAATTTGATTGAATACCAATAAGTTCTCCTTTACTTTATTTTATTAAAATAATACAAGTATTCATAATAGTCTTTAACATTCTTCGTAGAATGTAGACTGTTAAAAGTGATCAACTTAAAGAAACATTTTTCTAGGTTGCCAAAAGATATTAGTTTAAGACCTCTCGATGAGAAGCATGCTGTAATAGTTAACGAATTATGGCCTCATCGTCATCCCGATTCCATACAATATCTAAAACGGTTGATCCAAATGAACAAAAATATTGGAGCTTTTACAAAAGACGATGAACTAATTGGATGGTGTTTGAGGTACAAATTGGATTTTTATTTCTTACTTTTTCAATGAATTTCAAAATTTCAGAATGGAATATGGAAGCCTGGGAACCCTCCATGTTAAAGATTCATACAAGCGCAAAGGAATTGGTACCGCAATCGTAAAGTATCTAACTAAATACATCAGTGATCAAAATGAAGATACATTTGCTTCAGTTCTCGAGTCGAATATCGAATCCAAGAATCTTTTCAGTAAAATTGGATTTAAAATAACTGGTAATGTCTATTGGATGAATGTAAACCGATCGGTTATTTACCACAGCAATAAAAATTAAGAATTCATTTGAGGATTTATGTTCTTAACTAGCCACGTTGCGCGGCTATGCCCGCTTTTTGGAGTGCAGTACACAATATTGTTACTGTACAGTAAAATAAGCCAACAAACTGGTCTTAACTTTATTATTTGTTTGGGAAGGGATTTAAGTTTGGGTGCATCAGAGGTGCTTACCCCAATGCCACCCTTAAAACATGAACTACGTTTTTGGGCCATAGTACAGGAGGTGATCAAAATTAAAATGTAATAACACTGGATATGTTGGTGCCGGAACCCTAAAAACTAAACCATAGAGCAATATTGATGGTTAATTTTTTAGCCAGCCAATCAGTGTTACATTTCAACTTTGACTGCGTCTCGAAAAACGTAATTCATATTATAAGGATGGCAGTGCTGTAAGCCTTCTGTCGCACCCCCATTTTAACCACTTCCCGGACTTTGTTCCGAAATATAATAAAAAATCGGTCAACAGTATGGGCATAACTTTATTATGCCTCTGGTCAAAGTCTCAACTTTAGCTCATCAAACCTAAGAGATATGGCGAAAATTTTGAAAACGTGTGCAACCCCCTTAAACCCACTTGCGGGTTGAATATCCAAAAATCCTGAAATCAGTTTTTAGATATACAGTAGAACACGGATAAGTGGAACACGCTTAAGTGCAAATTGCGCTTATGTGCACTAAAATTTCATCCACCGAAATTTTTTGAGAATTGTCTTTAGAATCGTTAGTTTCACCAACAACAATAAAAAATTGTTTTCGCAAAGCTGGATTTGCTCACCAACCTTTGCAGGAAGTGCATGAAGATGAAGAGGAAATCTTTGAATTTTCTATACCTGCGGAACAGTTTAATGAACTTCTTGACTGCGATGAAAACTAGGATTGTTATGGTGAGTTAACCCAAGAAGAGATCATCAATGAAGTTCGTCCAGAAAATGCAGACCTAAGTTCCGATATAGAAACAGATGACAAGATTATCGAAGACCCTAAAATTAAAGTAACACTTCAGGATGCATTAAGTTCCTTATTTACGATTAAGAGATATGTCGACCAAAGCGGTGCTGAAATAAAGTTTCATTGTATATTTTATTAATTTTTAATTTGCTAAAATTTTGTAAAATGGATTTGTACTTATTTTTGATTTTCAGTTTTATTGTTATAAAAAGACTGTTAATTTTGTTTTCTTGTTTTTACAATTTATAAAATATTTTTATTTAACTTCCATATTTGGCTCTTAATTTACTTTTTGACCATGCCATTGTTTGTTTAAAAAAAGAAATCGATAATATGCATTATGTGTTAAGAAATCAAATTATAATTATTTTTGTTAACAAAAACTTATAAGTCCACAAACCGATAAGTGCATAAAACTGTTAAGTGTACACAAAAAACATGCACCATCGGTATGCACTTATCCGTGTCCTACTGTGTATATAAAAAAGCTCGAGGAAGTAGAAACTAAATCGATGTCTTATCACATCTATATGACGGAATTCGTGAAATCGTTTTCAACCCTTTTATACCCTCTTAGGGGTTGAAAAGGGAAAAAGCCTGGAAACGGGGTTTACATTAGTGAAAAGGTATTTGATATCTAATCAAACCTGAGGGATATGGCTAAATTCGTGGAAATATATACAACCAGGGACGTCATTTGTGAATTATGTATTTTTATAGATTATATATAACATATGTACATTTATATATAAAAATATATACAAACATAACATATTGCCCCCCCTAGAAAAAACTGAAATGACGTCCCTGTATACAACCCCTTTAGACTCCCTTAGGGGTGAAATTTCAAAAAATCCTAGAAACGCTACTTAGGCATTTATGTAAAAAAAGCCGTAGAATAAAAATTAATTGAATATTTCACAAGACCTAACAGATATGACGAAATTCGTGAAATTCCTCCTTCCGAACGTCAATGGAATTGTTTATATATTTGAATTTTTTTTATCCAAATTTCTCTTCTAGTAGATCTACATATACCTACCAACTTTCAACTTTCTAGCATAAGCCGTTCTATAGATAGGAAAAACACGCCCCACCCCCGTACCATAATACCCCTCTAAAAAATTATATTTTTCAACATGCCACTACTACGTATATAGCTCTATAAAAAATACCAAATTTCAGCCGTCCGTCATTAAGAGTTGTCTCCCCAACCGTCACCCCCTAGACCCACACCCCCAAAATTATTTTCTCTGCTTGGGATCTATTGGGCCTACTCCCCGTAAAAATTCTAGGCAACTGCCTTAAACTGTTTTTGAAATATGAGACGTGATTTTTTTTAAAAATTCTTATCCCCCACTTTCATGCATCACCGCCCCCTTAAAAATTTTTATTTTCAGCAAACTTCACTTGTCGAATTGTATACTACACAAATCCAATTTCATTTTTCTAGCGTAACGGGTTCTTATCGTAATGTAATGTTTACTAATCCTTCCTTAAACGTGAAAATATAAAATTTCGGAGTAGCAACTTTTTTTAAAATTTCAGATCGATCACAATACTTTATTATTAAAAAATAATAAAGTAAAATTAAAAGAAACTTAAGTCATGTTTGAAAAGAAATGTATATCTATTGTGTTATATTAATCCTGTGATTTCTAACTTTTAATTTAATACCACTCAAAAGAATTGGAGTAGTAGAGACCTTTGGGTTGAGAGTGAGGTTTCTTGAATATGTAGTATGTACCGCACACGTGCCTAAGCTCTTCAAGTTGCACTACTGACTTATAGAGATCTAATCCTCCAAATGTGCATAAGCGAATCTTGTAGATTTTGGTTGAGATTTTACGAGATTACGCCAAATTGTTACCGACTACCTCCGGTCTCCGATGTCTTATCTTCATCTTATCTCAAAACAAGTTTCTTGAAGGAAAGGAAAAACATCAAGGGAATAATAATGTTTGTTATATTTATAGCAAATATTATTTAAAAGTAAACGTGATTCCAAATAGAAGACAAAAAAGCCTCATTTCAAACACACCTATTATGTTGTTACAGACCAGAGGCAGCAATGATTCCGTATAAGCTTGTTGAGAATGACATATAGATTTATTACTTTTGTTGCTATACACATATGCTACTTGTATATTTCGTACATTGTTCATTGTTCTCTTTAGATTATATATTTTTAGCACTCTCTAAAGCTCGGCTAATGTAGAGTCACTTTGGCTAATGTAGCTTTAGTTTTCACAGAGGCAAGTACGAGTTTATAACAACAATTTCTGGTTTCTTTCAATTTTAAGTGAATATTTAGTGAAAGCTGCTAACTTTGATTAGTCTTCTCGGTTCTCAGAGCGATTCGCTTCACTCGCCGTTCACTAGTTTGGTCTTTGGTACGAGATAGTGTTCCTGATCTGTTCAGGCTCCAGTCCATCATGTTCGATAAATTGGTCGAAATTCCCCAGAGTGAGTGGCCAAAACTACGCGATATGTACAAGTCCAACTGGCCAGATAACCAAGTTGGTTATTACACAGTTGATAATTTTATTCGATGGGTAAAACATGAACCACATATTAAAAATCTCAAAGTTTATTCTCTGAATGGCGACTGGAGCGATGGAACCTTTCTAATTGTTGTAAGTCTAATCAAAATTTATTTAGATAATAGCGTATTCTTATGATAACTGGCTATTGTCTGTAATCTACAACGTTGCGTTTTTCTAGGACAGATATCAGCTATTTCTGAACACATTAAGCTCATCCAATGACCGACTTGATATCGCACTCAACCTACTCGACTGGACCTACGGCTTTAAAGTAAGCTCGTTTCTTGAAAGACATAGGCCATCGGTTTTGAGAGTTGTTCAGTCCAAGAAGTTAAAAACGGAATTTGATAGTCCAACGTTATTGTACTATCTACCAAAAAGCAAGGTTGATCATCGTGATATCAGGTAAGAACAAACAATTCATAAAAAAACAGTTTGGTGTGATGATAGCACAGTTGCTTGATAAATATTATTAAGTTTATCATATGCTTGTGCATCTTCTACCTTTATTAAACTCTGTATACAAATAGCATGACTGACGATGTTGTCTTGAAACCAATGGTCGAAAAGGACGCGGTAACCGCTGATGAAATTTGGCCTAATAAACACGTGGGATCATTATTCTTTTTGAAACGGTTAATACAATGGAATCCTAATATCGGTGCATATACGAAGGATGGCGAGTTAATTGCGTGGTGTTTTCGGTATCTTATGCGTACGATATGTTAGCGCAAATAGTTTTAACGTATATATATATTTTATAACAGCCTTCAGGCAGGACCTCTAGGAGCGCTACAAGTTAAAGACTCATGTAAACAACGAGGATTGGGAACACTCATAGTAAAAAAAATGACACAATTATTGGCGGAAATTGGACATGATACAATCGCACTGGTTGGTGAACAAAATATTCCGTCGCGTAAGACCTTTGAGAAACTTGGCTTTACACGTTTGGACAACGACTATGTATACTGGCTGAGAACTTATCCTCTTGTACCGTTCGAATGGAATGATGAATAAAAATTGTTTTTTTTTGTATATAATTCCAAAGTGAAATTTTACGGTTAGCAGTGGCACTCCGACTTTAATCACTTCCCGGATTTTACCCCGAAAAATAATAAAGTTGTGTCCAGACTACTGATGGTAGGTTTTTTATTTATTTATTTTTTTATCATTGGCGATAAAACATCAACATACCCTGTTAAGGGTTGAGTATCAAAGAAAGTAAAAAACGATTCCATATCAGACCTCTATATTTCGGAAATCGTAAAAATGTACATTCTCCTTCCTTAGAAGTTGAATATCTCAAAAATTTTTAAGAAATTTTGGAGAAATTTTGAAGTTCCTATTTTAAGCAGCTGTTTCTTTTTCGATCAGTTCATGTTTGCACATACCCATGTCGAGTTTGTTTCTTTTGAATTGTTTTCCTCCAAAAACATTTTTTCCCCTTTTAAATAAAGGGTCCAACTCCCTTTCCTTCCCGAAAACCGGTAGATGTTAGACTCAAACACAAGCAAGTAGCGTGACCATTCTATAGAAAGTATCAGTTTTGTTCGATTTTAGAGATAAGAATATAATTCAAAATTTGTACAACGTATGTATCACGTTTCGAAGCCGTATATCGGACATACGGTCGGTCAAGTAAAAGTCATTTGGATTTTAGCTACACGCACTGTGAAAAAGTTATTGTTATATGTTATTTGATCACTGAGATGTCAACAAATTTAATTTTTTCACAAAAACTGGATTTACAGGAATAGTTCAATATTAAAAAAAGCAAAAAAGTACTGCCTGTGGCCACAGAAATTATATCTCAAACTTACTGACGAATACAAAATTACAAAATACAAAAAGTGTGGCGGCACATAGAAGCTGAAGCTCAAGATCGCAGCAAGAGGATGAAGAAATATCACATCTGCTAAAGATCGATAAGCAGTAATAGTAGCTGAGCTCTGAAATAAGTCACACACAATGAATGAATGTAACGTGATGAAAGTCAGTCAAGTAAGAATAATATAAAGGTTAATTTATTATGTTCACTTATTTATTACTATGTATATCGTCAAACCTAAAAAATTAAAAATTCACAATTTTAATTATATTGAATTTTATTTTAAGTAAATTCTATTTTACACGTGGCCTTAAGTTTACTATTATTATTTTTTTTAATTCTTTCATATTTATTATAACGAAATGTATTTATTATTTACAAAATAAACAAAAAAAAGTAGTAAGACTTTTTCATTAGGAAAGTTTAACTATCGCTAAGAAGAAACATATCAATTTGAAATTCAAATTATTTATAGAAGGATATAAATTAAATTTGTAATCAAGATAAAAATTTAAAATTCTGATTGGTTTTCACTTTTTATTGTATATATTTTAAATAACCTAATCCAACGAATAAACAAATAAAAAAAGCATTCACATCGGTTCATCGTCACAAAATATAGCACTTAAGCTCAAACATACGTAGATTTTCGGTTTTGGAATCAGTGCAAAAACCCTCTTAAAACTATATTTTTTCCAAAAAAAAATCTTATGTAATTTTGTCAGTCGCTGACAAGTAATGAAACGGCGAAATATTATCTCGAAGCGGTTTTAAAAGGTCAGTTAAGATAATGATGAATTAATTAAATTATTGTTACACGGTAGATCACTCACGCGGTATTACCTATTGCATTTTTGATACTTCGAATTTCGTATTTATGATTTCTTCGTCGGAGTCGAGCACAGGTAATGCAGAATCGGCCATCGATGATGGAATATTCTCCTCAACCCATCGCAAATCGTCTTCTTCTGTTGTCGTAGCTCGACCTGATTGCGGTTTTGGTAATATATTTGTATGAGTTCCGCGCATTTTTACACCATACGCATCGGCTACAAATTGATCTTCTTCCTCGTCATCTTCATCCTCGGGGTTATCGAGAAGCGGTGTGAATGCATATCGTTGATTATTGTTGGTCGGACGCCATAAGATCATAATTACGAGTAACAGTACTGAAAATAGAACATGCCAGAATGCATTTTCTATCCATACATCGCGCCAAGCCTAAACAAATTTTAAATTTAATATTTTAATTTATTTCGATTCGTGCGGAAACTTACTGGTGAACACTTTGTCAGTTGATTTACTTTTATCATATATAACATGAAAAGAACTGAAGCTATAACCGAAAATATTAAGGTATTTGTGAAATGCCTGTACAAAGATAGTTTAACCATATTTCTGAAAAAACAGCGAAATATTAGAATATTTAAACGAAAATGCACACGCCATTTCTACCTTCGTAATCGTAATGTTCTTGTAGTTTGCACTAGTGAAGTAAAAATCCACCAACAAATGGCTGAATCTAAAACTGCCAGTGGTATACCGGCGACCAGAGTTTGACTGCCCTGATCATGTTTCACATGCATTACACGCAAATATCCCTCTACGCAAGCTAACATAAAGTACAGAGCTCCAGTGCCTACAACACGATGGAGCATTGGACCCAGTCGCGGTCTGTCGAAGAAATAAATTTAGTTAATTTCAATTAAATCATATATAAAGGTAAGTCCCACTTCACTATTCCAAAACCTAATGACACGATTATAACAAGCATCCGAGCTAATGTCCGTTTAGCGCATGATACCCATTCGGCAAGTAATTCAGCTCCTTGCACAGACACTCCCGTGGAGTTTACACTTTGATATTCAGCATAGAATACAGCCTTCTCAAGCATTCCCAATAGAATGACGCCGCCAATCCAAAATTGTATGCGAAGAAGATCTCGCCATTGTAAAAATGATACTAATAGCCATATTATACCAAACATTACATAGACTAAACACATTATACCATAGAACTACGGAACAAGAAAAAGGACCAGATAAGTATCAACGACAATAAAATATATATTTGGACATACCGGTAGAAGTGGCCATTCCGATGCGGAGAGATAACCGTACGTTCCTTTCACTTCAATATGAACTGAAGAAGTGAAATCAGAACCATCGACGGAACTTATTTCTAGCAAAAATCTATATAATCCATCTTTCGTTACGGTATAGACTGGATTAGATGTCTGAAAATAGAGGATAGAAAGGATATTAATAAATTAAAACATGTTAGGCCATACCACTCCTAAAAAAAACTTTAAAATATGTACTCCGCAACAATATTTGACTTTAAGGTCGTTCACGCTCTTACTTTTTAAATTCGCATACTACGAAGGGTTCATCGAAAAATATATTAAATTTACGAATTAATAACAATAAAATTGGCCAATTGTTTGACTTAAGATTTATTTAACATTTATTTAATCCTTATTCCATTAGAAAAGACTACATTAAATTTCTTATCACTGTTTTATAATTACAAAATCTTTAAGGTTTCTGATGGATGTACACCTTAAGTAATTTAATGATGGTGTATTCTGAATGCAGTAAATTTATTGCTTTATTGTTGCACTGTTTGTTTGGTTGGTTTTTGTAGAGTATTTGCAGTCTCGCAAAGTAGCTTAATTAAAACATTATTGTAGATCTTCGCTTCCTGTCTTATGTTTGTCTGTCCGCAATTACTTCAGCGTCTCGTAACTTTTTATAACCCTTGGCGATATTCATCTTCCGATTTTCAGAGTTGGCATACTTTTTATGTATTAAATTGTTGATGATGTTGTGAAAGTGTTAATACTTAAACTTTAAAAATATATTTTTTTTAAATCTCTCGTACGTCAGTAAATAATTGAAAAAGTATATGTCTCAGAAACCACTTAAACTAGAGCGATGAAACTGGGTACTGGGAGTTGTTACAACTATTTGGCTTCTGCCACTGGAGTCAGGAAGCTTCCTAATGGCATTTTTCATTTCTTATAAATGGTCTTTGTTTGGCTGTACAGGAGGTCTATTTCTTCTAATATCGTATTCGAAAGTAGACGATCTTCTGCTAATCGTTCAGAATATTTTCGTGGTTTAGGAGGAACGATTTACAGAGACAGTATTCGTCTCTTAGCTTTTTAGATGTAGATCTCTTTTGTTTTTCGGAAACTTCCGTTCTTTCGGTAATTTGTTCAAACATTTTTTAAGGATTCAGCCTCAGAGTTCATTATGTTTGGTAGGGTTTTTATAGAATGCGTCTCAGTATATCAAATTGTAGAGCCTCGCATCTGGAATATAGAATTGCTGATATCTCGACTACCCAATGTCCAGGATATATTCAGTTCGGCGGAACAATGTCCAGGATATATCCAACTCGAAACTTTAAATGAAATACTAAGAGAGACTTTGCATATTTTTATTCTTTTATTCCATAATTGTGATTCCTAGTTAACTTATTTCGCTAATATTGATTATATGCCGGGATATGAGATCTACAGATGTAACCATGATAATATTATAATAAGGCGAGTTATTGTACAGGGTGCGCCATCTTTTATGTCAGTGTGTAAACATTGAATAACTTTGTCATTTTTCAACAGATTGACTTGATTGGACAAGTTTTGGAAACCTCAATTCAGAAGAATATTGCCGACAGACCGTCCACGTCGCTTGGAATAACGCAAATGCGTTAAAAAGGTCTGGATGGTTACTGGATTCAACAAGACGGTGCGCCATGCCACACTGCAAATGAAACAATTCAGTTTCTGCAACGAAAATTCCCTGGAGGTCTGATGTCGAAAAGAGGCGACGTTGACTGGCCACCGAGATCTCCAGAATTGACTCCTCCGGACTTCTTTTTATGGGGTTATTTGAAAAGCAAAGTGTACGCCAGCAAGCCTCAGACTATTGACGAGCTCAAAGCAAACATTCCTGCCGAAATCAATGGAAAACGCAGCAAAAAGGGCACATTTGTGGCCAATAGAGACAACCACTTGATTGATGTTGTATTCAAAAACTAATCAAAATAAATTCTAAAAGACTAAATTGAATAAAAAATACCTCACATATAAAAATCAGTTGTTTTTTTTCAAAGTTATTCAATGTTTACATACCGAAATAAAAGATGGCGCACCCTGTATAAAAATTACTAGGTGTACAAATAAGTTCGTATCGTTTTTTTTTAAATTTGAGTCTTTATTGTGGGAAATTGGCTACATAATTATGTTTTAAAATATTGTCTATCACTAGCCACAACCTTTGCTCATCTTTTTAGCATCTTTTGGAGTTGCGCGTCGAAAAAACTCCACGTCCTTTGAGGCGATCTACGAGTCGACCCAATTTTTGGCATCTTCGTAAGAACAGAAGTGCTGCTCAGCCAGGACATTTTTTATCGATCGGAATAGGTGGTAGTCGGAAGGGGCGATGTCTAGGGTAGCACGTCCCATTTCAGTGTTTCCAGGTAGATTTTCACAACCTAAACAACAACTGGCCGAGCGTTGTCGTGCAGCAAAATCACTTTGTCGTGTCTCTGCTCATATTGCGGCCGTTTTTCTTTCAATGCTCGGCTCAAACGCATTAGTTGTCTTCGATAAAGAGGTCCTGTGATGGTTTCACTCGGTTGCAGCAACTCATAATACACCACGCCGAGCTGGTCCCACCAAATGCATAGCATGACTTTTGAACCATGGACATTCGGCTTTGCGTTCGATGTTGATGCATGGCCAGGGTATCCCTACGATTTTTGGCTCTTCGGGTTGTCGTAGTGTATCCACTTTTCATAACCAGTCACGATACGATGCAAAAATACTTTCCTGTTCCGCCGTTGGAGCAGCTGTTCGCACGTGAAAAAACGCCGTTCGACGTCTCTTGGCTTCAATTCGTACGGCACCCAATTTGCTTGCTTTTGCATCATTCCCAAGGCTTTCAGACGTTGTCCAATGGCTTGTTGAGTCACATCCAATGAATCCGCAAGACTTTGTTGTGTTTGGCATGAATCTTCGTCCAGTAGTGCCTCCAATTCTGCGTCTCCGAAATGTTTTGGCCGCCGCCGGAACGCTCCTTGTCTTCCACGCCGAAATCACCCATTTTGAAGCGATGAAACCATTCGCGACACGTTCATTCGTTAATAGAAGACTCGCCATAAGTTTCTCTAATCATCTGACAAGCCTCAGCCGCAGATTTCTTTGAATTAAAACAAAAAAGCAAAACTTCCCGCAAATGGTGCTTATTTGGCTCGAACTCCGACATGTTTAAGGACTCATAAGTAACTGACGCCGATAAAATTTTACAAATGTAATGATGGGGAATTGTTGCAATATGTCTGATCTTGCCATATTACGAGCTTGATCCGCAATTTTTTCCCAGTATTTCGTGTTATCGCCATCTATACGAGAACGCCGGGAACTTATTTGTACACCTGATAGATTCTATGAGAACTTGCGAGCAATAAAAGTTTAGGAAAACGAGTAGCTTAGTAGCTTCAACCGATACAAATAACTGCTAAACTGGATATTAAGTTCATATGTGATCCCTTCTGAGACATAGGACACTAACAGCGCTCTTCTGATACCTCAAATAACAATTTTTTTTTAAACCGGATATTGTTCTAAAAAAATTTACCGTGTACGGCCGTTTTTCTTCAATACATTACATTATTCACTTTTTCACTATATTTAAAAACACGTTTCCTAGCCTAATACAGATTCCTAACCCATACGGATAGTCCTGAAAAACGTGGGGCGGCTACTACTCTCTACACTCCTTACGATTATCTCTTATCTTTCAGCTTCCTACCGTAAGCGATTCGTGAGATATAGAAATCAATTCGTCTAAAACCCAATGTTTCCAAACTTTTTTCCGGCACTGTACATACAAGTAGATCAGTTTCAAATACCATTATTTTCTCTTGTGGGCGTATGCTGAACATTGACGAATCTAGAGTAAAAAATGTGATAAATCTTCAGATTGTTGGCTTTTTTATAGCATCTAACGTGTGCGATTCCTAACATACCGCCCACCATATCACCTGCGTATTTATTAAATTGTTAGTTGCACTCTTCCGTGAAAAATTTATCAATCCAAATAATCGGCAAGCATTTATTGAAAAGCCCCAAAACATTAATGTTTTAAATGTTCCAACAATAAAAACCCTAATGCAGGCATATTCCTATCTTATCAGCTGAATTACATTTCCCCGATTATTTTGCGTTCATTTCCCATTGGACGACTTTGTACTGTTATCTTTTCGGTGCTCATAAAACTAACAATTATACTCCGGAAGTACAACACTTGAAATATTAAAATTGCGCGTACCACAAGTTTGAAGTGAGTACAGAACAACTAATACGTTACTCACCTTGCCCACTTGGGTTGAAATGGGTTTCTTTGCAGCTTGCTTGTCTTTCGGATCATTCTGCGCCGTATCATCTTTCGCGGTCGCTTCTGCAAATCTGGATTCGGGCAGAATGAGATGACCGCCTGTACATCTCCTAATAAAATTGTTCGATGTTATTTCCTTTGTACTGTTTTCTCTCTGGCTGCGCCGGCTTTCGTCCTGAAAATTTACAAAATCGTCTGAAACTGGAGAGCAAAAACGGAAGTTTCATTCAGTCAAGGCAGCCCTACCACGAACAAATCCTGATAACATCGCGTCTGTGTCAAGCGCCAAATAATATTCATCTGGAAATTGGGATCCTTCGAATCGCACGTAACTAAAATGGATTGAATTGGTGGATTAATGTACGCGATGCCGGAGTTTCAAATTTGTGCGAAACTCACTCTGGATGAAGATTTTCGTGCCGGTAAACATGGTCTTGGCGATCGGTATTGACCGTTCATGCTGTAAAGTAAAACATCGGGGAGAAAATTATACAATCGATTACAGAATAAATGAAGAGTAATGCTTCTAATCCAATCGGAAAAAGAACGAAATAATCCTGGTTTTGTTACGTGGAAGTGAATCACTCAGTACAGTCGGGCGGGATTCCGAAAAGTCGATTCTGGAACGGAAGTTATTCCACTTGCGTCAACCTACCTTTGTGAAAACAAAATCGAATTTTCCCTGCTCTAAATTGCCTAGTGTTCCCGATAGGAAAGCAAAAGCTATCAGCAAATTAAAGCAATTGATCTTTAACATTGCGATTCGTAGCGTACGACTTTACACCACCGTGAAAATTTTGACAAGTCGAATGTTTACGCTCCGCTCGCGGAGTATGCGGCTTGTGGTGCCGGAAGTTTTTCGAAAATCGAAAAGTTTCGATCGATTTCGATGTGGCAATGCTTTTGTTTTGACAGTTACAAGAAATGATTTTATTTAAACCTCTTGTTCTTTAATTAATGAGTAAACAATTTTATTCCTATCGAATCTGAAATATCGTTAAAAATAATTTTTTAAATGTATCAGCTTTTAGTTTAGCATTAATTTGAACTTGACAATCAGCTGGTTTCCTAACCACACTTCTTTTTATTTTGCGCGAACTGCGAACTGCTGAGCAAAGTGATAAGAGGACGACTTCTTCGCCGCTGAAATGATTAAAAAGGTAAAGAATCCAAGCAAATTACTGAATTAAATGCTAAAAAATACTAACCCTGTTCCCTTTAGATTCTACCTATCGCACAACGTGCACTACTTTCGAATAGATTAACTTCAGCTTCGCTGCATACCACAGCTCCAACCCAAGGAATCTACGAGCCCGACTACTTGGACGTAATGCAGTCCTCTTTATCTTTTAAAAATTCCACTTTACTAATTGCTGAACCTATTTTAGTTGATGAAACCAAAATTTCCACAATATGAGGCTTTAAACTTCCAAATCAAAGGATACGACTACCCGATACTGGAAAGTTATCAGAGATTCCTACATCGAATTGCGGAATACATGGATTTGGATGTTTCGGAAGGGTAAATAGTAGGATAATGGTGCAATCGATTAGCTTAAGGACTGACGGTTGAGTTTTCTCTGTTTTCCATTACTTTTTTTGTTAATAATTGACTTAGGGCCGTATTATTCACTTCGGGTTATTTATAACCTCTGATTAATTCCAGTTTTTCCAGAGATTTGGTATTATTCACCTCCAGTTATTGTTTTTAACCGGTGATTCGCTGGTTTTGTAATCACAAGTTACCCAGGAAAAAATTTAACCGGTGGAAAAGTTCCAGTTTACTACAATACCCAGGGATTTAACCGGCGATTTGACAAATTTTGTATTATTCACGATTGAAGTCATGGCAAGATCTCATTTGTGGGATTATTGGAGTAATTCTGACGAAGAAGATGACTCGAGCGACGTCAATACAAAATGGCACAACGAATCGACATGTGCGACGACAAAGACTGTTTCTGCCGATTCCGAATTGCAAAGCCAAATGAATTTTTTCCATTTTATCGTTCTCCACCCTCACTCCTTCCACCATCTCCCCTAGTTTTCAGCTAGGGGTGTATCAGGTTTAGCTCTCGTATGAATTCTAAGATTCTATCTTACACAGGTCCTGAGATATGAGATGTGATTTTTTATAAAAATTCTTACTCTTCGATGATCCACCACCTCCCAGAAAAAATTATATTTAGCGATCTCCTCCATACATCCACTACTGCTCTACTCTTGTGTAGACAAGTCGTAGGCAAAACCATGTCCTTGAAACCCAAAATAGCCTTGTGGACCTATACAGCTATTGTAAGACCTATGATAGCATACGGAGCATCAGTATGGTGGCAAAGAACAAAACTAGTAAGCGCCAGGAGCAAACTGGAAAAGCTCCAAAGGTTGGCATGTATCAACACGATAGGAGCAGCTATGGAGGTTCTTTTAGATCTGACTCCGCTGCACATCTACATCGAATCGCAGGCAAGATTGGCCGCGATGAGAAACGAACTAAACGGCAACCCATCCAGAGTAAAAAGTGGACTTAATAATCTATCCAAACTTAGAAGTAGCATTCAAATGCTAGACATGCCTGTGGACCATATGATAAAGAGATATCGCTTCGAGATCCCTTTCAATTCCATAGTCTGCGACAGAGAGAACTGGGCAATGGACCCACCGCAGTTCGGACCGGATAGTATTGTATGGTATACCGATGGATCTAAGACGACTGAAGGCACCGGAGCTGGCATAAGCGGACCCCGCACCAGGATAACGAAATCCCTCGGTGAATATCCTACCGTTTTCCAGACGGAGGTCCATGCTATATCCAAGTCAATAGAAATAAACCTCGAAAGGGGTTACTCAAATAAGAACATAGTCATTCTCACAGATAGTCAGGCAGCGATAAAAGCCTTGACTGCACAAACAGTAAAGTCAAAACTGGTGTGGGAATGCCAAGAAAAATTACGTATCCTTAGTACCAACAACAGAGTCCTCTTGCACTGGGTGCCCGGTCATGAGGGCATAGAGGGCAACGAAATAGCAGACCAACTTGCAAGAGACGGAGCAGCGGTCCGCCCTACTGGACCAGAGCCGTTCTGTGGAATCTCAACCTGCTCTATTAAGAGGAGCATAAGGGTATTGGAGGAACACAAGAAATACCAACACTGGGCCACACTGCCCAGACTTAGACAGGCCAAAAGATTCATACCGAACCACTCAACTAAAAGAAGCAAACAGCTTCTACAGTTTCATAGAAACAAAGTACGGGTAATAACTGGAATACTCACGGGTCACTCGCGCTTGAAAGATCATCTTAAAAGAATAGGAATCATAACCGATAACCTTTGCAGGTTCTGCCAACTGCAGGCAGAAACCTCAGAACATATTCTGTGTTGCTGTGAGGCAGTCGCAACTCAGCGCCACAAATGTTTCGGAGAACACTTTGTGGACCATAGTACCATTGCAAAAATAGACCTACACCAACTATAGAGAAATAAAGCTGAGTGAGGACCTCTAGGTTGAAACTGGAGAAAGATCTATGAGGTATAGCACAATAGACCACTGGTTGCGGTGCTTAGAGGAATCCCTCCGCCTCCGATGAAATCTAAATCTACATCCTTAAACATAACCCAAATTTCCTTTTTTCTGGTGCAATTGGATCGTGAGACATCTCAAAATAAAGTTTTTCACCACCCACCCACGCCACTGACCACTCTCAAAAATTTATTATCGATCTATTCAGCAAGTCTACAAGCAACCACTAAGTTTCAACTTTGTGACTTAAACCGCTTAGGAGATATGGATTATAGAATGTTTCGATCTCAGCTTTCGAGCGTTTCGGCCGCATTGTTTTTTCCTGAACTCCCAAACCCCTTCATTCAGATAAACAAATTTATTCCAAATGGGTACAATATCATAGATCTATGTAAGTTCCAAATTTCTGAAATTCTTGAAATATAAATACCAAAATTTGTTGCTTAAAACGCCTCAAACCTCTTCCCTTCACACTCCCACCCATCAGAAAGTCACCACTTGAAGGGGTCCGCTCAATCTACCCAACAAATAAATTTTAAATTTAATAGCTAGAAAGGGCTCCCGAAAGAAATTTCCTCCGAAGAATTTTGGGACCTGTGCAGGAAGGAACGAACTGGCGAATAAAATACAACCATGAGTTGTATCAACTCTACGAAGAGCCAGAAGCTTCAACGTTCAGCTACGTAAACTACAGTGGGCTGCCATGTTGAGCGGATGGAAGACTGAAGAATCCCCAAACGTGCTCTTAAAGGCAAAGCGAGTGGTAACAGGCCAGTAGGCAAACCACGCAAACGATGGGAAGATTTGGTTGATGAGGATAGCAAAGCTATGTTAAAAACTAGCAGCTGGAGGACGCCGTCTTTGGATTGAGACGATTGGAGGCATCGACTTCAGGAGGCCAGGGCCCAATTTGGGCTGTCGCGCCATTGATGTTGAAGGGTTTGGGAGATACAAGTCTAGACTGTTGTACGCACTATAAAATCCAATCAACCGGTGGCACACACTCAGAAAACTATCGGGATCAAATGGGATGGTTCTCGTTGAACGTGTAAACTGTGCATCACACCCATCGTTTGTACTGCTCCCAGATCCGCAACTATGAAAAAATTGCAGCCAATAATTAACATTTTTCCTGAAAATACAAATTTAAATATTCACAAAAAAAGAAAAATGTCACATTTTGTAAATAATTAATAAAATTGTTGACGTTTGACTGAAAAAATAATGGAAAAATAGAAAACCAGCCGTTAAGATAACCCGACCTATTAAATCGCTAACCTGAGGTGAATAATACCATTTTATACCCAGAGAAATTAACTAGTGATTAAAGTTAATGCCCCGGATAAGTTAACAGCTGGTTAAGGCGAAAATAACCCGAGGTGAATACTACGGTCCTTAATCCTTCATGGAAAATGGGCAATTCCTTCCCAACTCAAAAAGTATGAAAAAAGTCCCCATTTGGATATATGTATGTACTTTCCCAGCTTAAAGAACTAGAGAATACTTGCACACAACTCAATAAGCTGTAAAAATTTTGTCCGTATCACAGCTTAACAGCGTGCCATATTCCACGTTCTATTCTGGTTTTCCACGCTCCAAAGTAGTTTTCCACGTTCTATAGTGGTTTGCCACGTTTTTGAACATAGAATACGATTGATTCGAAACTTCCACACAGCAAAAATTCCACGTTTTAGAATTTCCAAACAAAAATTTCACGTTTTGGTATTTACAAAATGAAATCTGCTAAATCGTGTACGGTTGTATTCCGAAGCAAATTCCCGATCCCAACGCATAAAGATATGGTTTAGAGATCGAAATGCTTTACTCTATTTCTTTCCGACTCCAGTGCACATGACGCGCAATTGTGTAATCCAGGACTGAATCCACAGGAAGTAGTGGGCTCTATAGAGTTTAGTCTGGAAAGTAAGGCATTCACGTTAGCGGCATTCCTGAACATTGAGGTGGCTTCCAACATTGTAATAGTGGAAGCAGATAAGGAGACTTTAAATGGCAGAGGCTTGAGGTAGTAGATTGAACACCTTACAAGTGTACTACAGGATGGACTCACTGGCTGGTTGACGACCTTGTTGGAAACCAAGATCGTGAGGGGCAAGGAAAAGTAACAAGGCGAGCCTGCGCGGATGAAAAAGTCATACTAACTAGTTCAGGGAAAATTTGTGGATGGTCTTACGGGCATTTTGAAATCGGCAAGTGGGCCAGAAGATGTGGCTTGGGGGTAAACGCTTCAAAACTGAGATGTGTTAAGACTGGAGTGTCGACGGATACTATGTTCAGAACGGTGGCCTTGAAGTGAATATTTTGTCATGAAAAGTCGAAATATTCGAAGAAAAGGTAAGGTACGAGGAAACAGTGGGCAAATTCCACCAACGTTCGAATTGTTGGCTAAAGTTCGAACT
The DNA here is from genome assembly GCA_951812415.1 of Beris morrisii. Taxonomy (NCBI): domain Eukaryota; kingdom Metazoa; phylum Arthropoda; class Insecta; order Diptera; family Stratiomyidae; genus Beris; species Beris morrisii. The sequence continues at coordinate 35,406,425 of OX638311.1, forward strand.
GGAGCGACGCGCTTGCTGGCGTCCGGGCTAGTTGCGGCAGTGGGGGGACGTTCAGACCATAAACCCTAGGCCTGTACAACAAAAATTAGTTGCGCCGACTTACCCTGGAAATTAAAATTTGGAATATCTTGGCTATTGGGAAGAGAAGCGATGGTTTGCGCGACTTCGCGACTTATCAGGACGCTCTGGTGTTGTAGCGCCCTGTCTGCCCACCCTACCTCAGCCACGACATTCCATGAAAAAAGAATATTCGCATCGTGACCCCATATAGAGGTTCAGGGCCAGTAGAAATTACCGGCGAGGGTCCATTAAATGGCCTTTAGCCTATCATTTATACAAATACATAAACAAAACAAAAAATAAACTTGCCCCATTTTTTATTACCACTTTTCTTTTTGTTTATTATTATTTAAATTATTTTTTTAAATTTTTGTTGTCCGTCACATCCTTGTCATATCCTGTATTATTTTTAATCTTATATTTTTTTTTATTTATTATATATGGGTAAGAGGGTGGTGGATTTCTTTACACTTTAAAACGGTCGCGACGAGCCTCTTATTGCATCTTGGAACCGAACCGAATTGTAAATTTTTTTGATAATGAAATAATAAAAATACTACAAAATACTGCATGCTTAATTCATGCTTAATGCTAGTTAATTCAAGGAGAATGAAAAAACGAAATAATTCAATGGATTAAAACTTATGTTAAATGAGGTGGGTGATTCGATGGTGGTTAAGGAGTTGAAGGAGTAGGTCTGGTTCGTTGGTGGATAGGAGACAGGTGAGGGGGGGAACAGCGTTCTGGAAGAAGCGGTGGGTTTTTTTTTGCAGTGGACAAGGAGGTGCTCCAAGGTTAGCGGCATCTGTCATACTAGGCAGCCGGGTTGAGGCGTCTTGTTTATTCGGTACTCGTGGGTGAGCCTAGTATATCCTAGACGCACCCAGGTGATGATGACGGATTCTCTTCTCGGCTGGTCGGTATTGTAGGTTGGCGGGTCTAGTCTACCCCAGTGGCTCGCCAAGAAGGTGGAGTGAGTTGTCTAGCGGCTGGTTAGATGCTGTCTCAGATGGGTCCTGGCGGTTCGTCTCAAGAAACTGTTGCAGGACGGAATGATTTCCTCTACGTGCGAGGAGATCGGACGATTGGCCAGCTTATCAACCTCTTCATTACCAGTAATGCCAACGTGGCCTGGGATCCAAAAAAGATCGGTTCCAGCCAGGTTGGCACGTATAACCTCTTGTAGGTATCGATCGAGTCGTCGGGTCTCCTGGGCGTTGGTTCTGGACGGCGTCAACCGCCGATCGAATTGGTAATTCCGCTCAATTAGAAACAAGAATTTTTCTCATTGCCCGAAAAATTCGATCGAACAACGAACCGACGATACCGAGCACAATCCTTCTTCTTTTCTTACACACGTTATATGTAAATCTACTCATAACTTTTTTCCGTATATAAGAAGCTTGTAAATTATCTAAATCCAAAAATCGTTTCCTATCTGTTATACGACTCTTCATCCTCTTCAAAATAAAAAAAAACCCTCCCAACAATAAAAAAATTTCCATTGCCTTCCTTTCTTTTTCCACAGCGTACTCATTCAAAAAATCTTTCAAAATTCAATCAGCCTTTTTTTCCTTCTCATTTAACTCGCACAAAGCATGCACACGGGAGACCCAACATAACATAGTCAAAATAAAAAGAAGCGAGGAATTTTGTTTTGAACCTACAAAATTTGGGTTTTGGCGTTCGGTAGAACACCACAAATCGGAACCCGGTAAAGAAAGGGAATCGCCACCTATAGGAGGCAGATTCACCTGTTTTAAGTTTTGTCCGAAAAAATAAAGAATGTTAAGGAGTGCTGCGGAACTATTACCTGTAAGATTTGAGCAAACAAAAAGAATTTAAAAAAAAATTCTTTAAATCGTTGGATAAGAATTTTAAAAATCAACTTAGACTTCTAGCTGGTCTTCATCATACTAGAACTTAATTATAACTTACGATAACTTAAATATTAAATTTACGCTAGCTATTGTAATTTTAAAATAGGCCAGTCGTTCAACCCGTTACTGCAAATAGCATACAATTCGCTAACAAAACAAGTTGCATTCTTGGCGACCGACAAATGGTGCAGCCTCATTTAGGTGGAATACGCCCATTTGTGGATCGATACTATTGCGAAATTCCTACCCCATACCGTACGCAAAATACAAAACAACAACCCAACCATTATCAGTACCTTCGGACCGTGGCAAATATTACGCCGTGTCACTCGAAAAACAAACCATGTGGAATTCCCTGCAATTCGAGTAACATGACGACACAGTACGACAGGCCAGGCCGAGTATTGGATTACCCTGACACGGCTGAGTCATTATTTTGCTCGTGCTATAGCAGATCATCCGGCTAATTCTTGATCTAACGAATGGTCATGTCTTATTGTTAAGCGAGAGTAAAACCAAATAGTGTATGATTGAGCTGGAGGCTGCTAGGGTGCTGGGCACAACAGTTGTTTTTATTCAATAGGAAGCATAAGATTTCTGAGTTTAGGCTACCATTCCATGTTTAGGGATATCAACTTATAGCTTTCATTTAATCTTAAAGGTTTATGTTTTTACTTACTGAATTATTTTTGGAGCTCTTAATTCAAAATTAAATCTATATTTTACAGCTATGCGTTACCTCCCAGGCATCTTCAAGTGCAGAGGTTCAAACCCGCATCATCAATTGTCGATTCCGAATATAAATTGATGATTTATGAGAGAAACATTCAGGTAAAATGGTTTTTTAATTATTTCTTCCGACATAAAAAAAACGAATTTAATTATATTTTCTTAGATAAGTGATTTGGATGCTCCGGTGTATCCTACGTTCTTGCGGATAGCTCAAGCTGCTCTTCCAGAAGGTGTCACTTTAAACGTTCTAGAAGCCAACGAGGAACAAGAAGAATTACGATACGTTCCGGATCGAGAGTTGTTAGATCTGAAGGCACAATTAGATACAATTCAAGGAAATCGTGAAGCCAAAAAGAAATAGGAAATGTACAATAAAGTAATTAACATAAATATATATTTAGAACTGTAACATTTATTTCAACCTTAAACTGAAAATAATTTCTTGTAGATCAGAAGGAATAATAATTTATTACAAATATGTATAGCGAAAAATAACAACAATAAATACTTTTACAATTGTAATAAGCAATAGTTACTAATCCTAGGGAATTTTTTGCGATCCGTCAAAGGTTTTAGCAACTTCCTTCTGGCAATAACGACCTTCGAATTGTATAGATCCAAGGATTTTTGGTAAACAGTCACAGAATCGGTTTTTATTTGTTTCGACTTCAATATAACCGGTCGGCAACCAGCAAAACGAAATCCGATTTGCTTCGGTTTCGCTCGCATCTGTGTTAAATTGGGAAACATTGTTGCCAAGTCGTGAGCAACACAAACTCTGATATCAAGTAATCGCAAAATAATTTTCGGGTGAATTGTGTACGTCGATTTTCGTAACGATTTAAATTGTTTCGTGTTGAATTCTTCCAAATATCCTAGAAATGAAAACGATTTTAAATTTGCCCTGCAGATATCGGCAAACCTATGTAAAGAACTTACTGTAAAAGTGAATCATGAACGGCTGCAATTTATGACCGCACAAAGCTTCGAGCCATTCGTAGAGAAATATGTCGTCCCTTCCGTTCAAAAATATCGCTACGGGCTGAAATAAATAATGTTATCAAAAATTAAAAGTAAAGATTTGATTAATAAAACTCACACTAAAGTAGTTACAAATCCATTCTGGCGCTAAAAAAGGATCAATGTGCTGTAAGTACGGTATCAATTCTCTAGTTGCATACTCTCCCAATGTAATAAGGGCATGCACCGTTCGACAAATCAATTTATATTCTATGAAAAAAAAATTAAACTAAAGTCAATAAATTCAGCTATTGTAAAAAGACTAACCAATTTCACCCTTCGCCTTTTTACTATTGAAAAACCTTTTCATTCGTTTTTCAATCAGAAACGTACACTCGTTTTGAAAATATCCAAACTGACTTGACAAGTCTCCCAGGGCCAAATACACCGAATCCAAATGTTTTTCATCGACCATTTCAGTTTTGTACGGTGAAAATTCTCCCTTAATATTCGCTGACTGCAAACGAACATTACTTTCACCCGACTCCGCACTACTATTAACGGTTACATTGCCAGGTAATTGAATATCTCCTCCCTGTTGATCGATATTCATATCATCAACATTACCCGCATTCGCATTGTCCCGCTCTTCAAATCCATCGCGTTCCATCATTTCAAAAAGTTCCTCGTACGCATTCCGGATATCATCGACATCGATTTGACTTGTATCTTTCTTCGATTCCGTATCGGAATTCTCCAAGTTCGCAACCAGTTCGAACGATTCTCCCTTTGTATCCGGATCGTGCGGACCCAAAATCAAACACACTAAGAGTTCGGCCAAATGGAACAGTTGCTCGCGACATTCAACGTCGCGAGAGTGTGTATTAAATGCAAGTGCACGAAGAAATGCCATACAGCGTCCCGTTGTTTTTGGTTTTTGTTCAAAGGCAATCATTTCAATACATTTCTTTAAAATAATCTTCAAAGTACAACCGACTTGAGGCGCAAATGTTGCCACATCAAGGGCATACTTAAAAGTTTCGTTATCGCCAAGAAATATCGCTAAATTTAATTAAATACTTAAATCAATTGTTTTTTTATAATAACAACAGGATATAGCTTACCTGCACATAATGTCGATGAAAATTCAAATAAAGCCTTTGAATATTTGCGGTCTAACGACCAACTGGCTGTAATTTCACCGGTAGTTGGAACTTCATCACTATCTTCTTTAAGATATTCTTCTCGTAGGTCCAAGTCCTCATCCTACAAACAAGAATCCAATCAAAACATTACAATTTCCATTAACAAGACAAACTTTACCTTATTAAAATAAAAAGTTCCATCATATTCGATTTTCTCCCAGTCGTGCTCAATTGCGCCCAAAATCGGGGGAACGTCACTATCTCTGAGAACCTCGTTGATAATATCGGATGTAACTCGACCACCGGAATGTCTTGCATACGTCTTGGCCGTCTAGTCAAAGAGTACAGGATGATCAATGGTATTTAGTGCACTTAGAAATATTTTCTTTTGAATTACATTAACGATCTCCCAAAGTTTATAAGTAGCGTCCTCGGCCAATCGCGGATAAACATCAGGCATTACAACCGTATCGGTCGTGTCGTGTTGTTCCCAGAATATTTTAACTGTCTTCGGTCCGAATCCGGAGTAACTCTTATGATGACCCTAAATCGAAAATGGCATTATTTTACCCAAACATTGTTGGATTTTTTTCTTCCAGAATTTTACCTTCTCTTTGAAGTACTCTGAAGATCCAGGGGTCGAAACGTAGTCGTGACATTGTTGCTGTTGCGATGTGGTGGGTTGGTTATTCGATTTCGATCCTTTCGATCTAGATCTGGCTTTTTTCAACGATTTACTGAGCGCACTTTTTGGAGTTGATGCTTCACTCGGAACGTTCGGCTTCATCTCGAAATCTTTTCGAATTTATTAACTGAATACTGGAGAACACAAAAAAAAAATTGTAATGATTTTACGTATTGTAAACTATTGCGAAAAGAGATTAAGATGGAAATACGGTGGCTGGCACCGAATTTCCCCAAAGGCTGTGAAAGAGGGCCTCCTGCACATTTGCATCCTTGAAAGTCGTAACTACGACAATTAATGTTGGTTTAATGTCTCTGTGGCACCTTGCTACAGTTCACCTCTTCCAGAATTGTTGTGATTGTCAATTGTTCTGTCTGCATTGGTTTAAAGAGCATGAACATGTAATTATTAAAAAATGTTCTACGATATACAAGGAGTTTAGAGTGTCCTGCGAGAATCTCCAAAGAATTTGACTTTAGGGCCGCGGTCCGAATTACGCTTTCTGCGCTTTTAGCACGCTTAGAACCGGTCCGAATTGCGCTCACGATGCATACAATTTGCATGGAGGGCTAATTTTCTGGCGCTTATACAGCTCACGGTTTCGAGGATAGGCACTGTGAGTACACTGTGTGCACACGATCGGTCCGAATTATAAGCATCGTAAGCGTACTGATAATTCGGATCGACTATAAGCACTGTTAGTGTTGTAAGCACCGTGAGCATCATTCGGACCGCGGTCCAGGTTGAATTTGAGTCAAAACAATCGAAAGACGAGTTGAGAATTAGGAAACAACGTACCAATTCCGCAAACGTAAGAAATAGTGGATAGACAACAGCCACTAAGCTGGGTAATACTTAGGTAGGTAGGTAAGTACGCGTGGCTGCCCGTGAGAACACGGACAAACTTAGACCTAAAAAGGTCCGTTGAGTTACCACAGGATCATCGAATCCGGTCCTACTCGTCAAACCATTTAGAGCTTGAAATGAACCGTTGGATTCTCGCGACCTCCGTTACGGCAAGGTCACTAAGGCTGTTGAAGAAGTAAGCTCCAAGATGAGCTTTTCCTTATAGCAGATAGGGCTGGACAAGTACAGAGAAGATGAAGGACTGTCTCTTTCTCCTCCTCATCCAGGCAGTTTCTACAGAATTCGTTTGAGAAGAGGCCGAGTATTTTATGAAGTGGTTTGGAATTGCCATCTTACGATGTCAGATGTCGATTAGTGCGACTTATGATGCTGTCGTTTTGAAGGAAAGTGTTGTGTATAAAAAGGATCGTCTAACGTATCGTAAAAATTCGACTGAACTGCTTGCACTTTGTCACGTCTGGGGTAGGGTGGGCAGACAGGGTTTTATAACACCAGAGCACCCAGACAAGTCGCACATACCATCGCTTCTCGATCTTTCACGACCTATGGGGAAATATCTCCCAAATTTTCATTCCCGGGATAAGTCGGTGCAACTAATGTTTTGCTGTACAGGCCTAGGGTTTATGGTCTGATTTTCGAGCTACGTACCCCCTCCATAACCGCAGCTAGCCCGGACGCCAGCAAGGACCAATTCGTACGTAGATAAAAGGATTTTAAAACAGAGTTTGTCTCTGTGGTACCGTGCGTATTCACCTACTACACTTTGCTATGCCGATCTTCATCTGGTTTGGAAAAGGCAAGCTGCCAACATACTGAGATACACTAAATCAAGTGAAAGTCGAAAGCAGGATTAGCTAGGCATCTATTCAAAGAAAGGCACAATTGTAGCTAGTCCTGAAATGGAAGGGCAAGGAACCAAGGATAAAGTGTAACCTCTTCCTACAGTTCGCTTATTAAATTTGGGACGGAATATTAAACGTGATGAACTATGAAAAAAAATTTTAATTTCATTTACACTACGCTTACCATGAAGTACGCCTTTGATTTTATTTAACTGTAAAACAGAGGTAAAAATCCAAACAAATAAATTGTCAAAAGTCCAAACGACTTGTCATTTGTCAATCTTCTTTGACGTTTCGTGTGTTTCGCACAGATTCGTATTTAAAAAAAAAGTCCAGTACTGCCAGATCGCGTGTATGATTAAAGCACATCTGTCGGAATTTTTTTGAAGTAAAAATAACGGTCAAATATCCTTTTTTTATTTCCATGGTTAATGCTGTTATGACGCTGGCTATTTTTGCGGCTTTAAAGCGGCTAGACAATCAAAATGGAGAGGGATAGAGACTTTAACATACAATTTATACATTGGTGTGAGAGAGACAGTCCGAACAGCAAAACTATGGGTAACTGTCAAAAAACAATCCATAACTGTCAAAACAAAAGCGGCAACAAAGCGCATTCGAGCAGTGTTTCGCAACATTCTAGCAGTTAATCCAAGAAAAATCCGCTGCCGGCTAGATTTTCTAGACGCTACAGACTTGTTTTTGACAGTTCGTTATGTGTAAATTATAGAAAGTGTCATGTTATGTTATGAAACGCGCTAAGATCAGTATTTTTTATAACAAATCAGTTGTTAATTTCGTCTACTAGATGCCGGTAGCATCAGCAAGGGTATTTTTTATCGGTAATCTCTTTCTCTCTATATTGGTCGCCTTGTCGCACGATTGGCTATTATTGCACTTTTTTCTAGCGAGGAAATAGCCAGTGTCATAACAGCATTAGTAAGAAGTAACTGTAATACCCTGTACAGACTATGCGTTTTAAACGCATTTAAGTAGGTAAATTTAACATGTTAAAAAAGTAGTGTTCAGACTAGGCAACTCGTTTTATTTTGATACATGATAGCTTGATACTGTTATGACACTGGCTATTTCCTCGCTAGAAAAAAGTGCAATAATAGCCAATCGTGCGACAAGGCGATCAATATAGAGAGAAAGAGATTATCGATAAAAAATACCCTTGCTGATGCTACCGGCATCTAGTAGACGAAATTAACAACTGATTTGTTATAAAAAATACTGATCTTAGCGCGTTTCATAACATAACATGACACTTTCTATAATTTATACATAACGAACTGTCAAAAACAAGTCTGTAGCGGCTGGAAAATCTAGCCGCCAGCGGATTTTTCTTGGATTAACTGCTAGAATGTTGCGAAACACTGCTCGAATGCGCTTTGTTGCCGCTTTTTTTTTTGACAGTTATGGATTGTTTTTTGACAGTTACCCATAGTTTGCTGTTCGGACTGTCTCTCTCACACCAATGTCTAAATTGTATGTTAAAGTCTCTATCCCTCTCCATTTGGATTGTCTAGCCGCTTTAAAGCCGCAAAAATAGCCAGTGTCATAACAGCATTAAACTCAGGCCGCGCACATATGACAGTTCGTCGTGAGAAATGCCTCGTTTTTTATGTGATGTGTGACGTCACGGATCAAAACGAGAAAATATACCAGTTCATTGGAGAATCTTTTTTGGAACGATTTCGTAACAATATTTTATTATCCCAAAGCGCGGTGTTTTAATACAAAACTTTGGAATTGACGAACCCTCTAGAGTCGATACTGAATAAGAAATGTTCAGAATCATAGCAATATGCAATGTGTTTCATATAACAAAAATTATCTTTCAAAAAATAAGCAATTTAACTGCACATTTTTTAAATGGCAGAATGCCGACATTGAAAAATTGAATTGAAAATTGCGATATTTTTTTCGACCTAATTTTTTCTATGAAAACTGAACTCCAGATGAGAAAACTTGTCTAATTCTCATTTTTAAATATGTTTATAAACTATTTAACTTTGCTTTGCCTAACAAAAGCTTGCACTTTAATAGAAAACTTGGTTTTTATCATCCAAGTCATGCACCCGCCATACAAAATTGATGCGATTTGTATGGCGCTGTCATGTTTGTTATGACTCTGTTTTTTTATGTTCAATTCAACTGCGCGGCTATAGTTCAGAGGGCTCTGGCCAGTGTCATAACAGCATTATCATTTTAAAAGTTTTTTTTAAATTTTAACACTTGCCGCTATCAGCGCCACACTGCGCAATATATCCACAATCGAAACGTCATCAACTGCGGCCTAGCAACAACTGTCAATGTCAATAAATCATCCGCCTCGAGTAGTGCAGTGTCTAGTCCTTCCCGGCGCTCCGCTATCCTTTTCCTGCTTTTATCACTCAAAAATGATAATTTACGGAAGATTCAGACTTCGCAAAGTGAAACTGAAGTAAATCAACTCCTCCGAGTGAGAAAATGTTGCCGCAATACGAGCTGCTCAGCGACAGTTCGCAACGTCGTCGTGTTTTTCGTGTTGCATTCGGAAAATTTGCTGTTTTTGTAGTTTGCTTGCCGCTCTTCAGTTTCCTGTTTTGCGTAATTTGGTCGCTTCTGTTCTTCTTCAAACGATCGACGGCCACACACTGTGAAGTTTCCAACTACTTACCGTCCATATCAGCCGCAATCGGCAACTATCAACCGCAACGTTTCGTATGGCAGCTGTCCATTTGTTTGCACGTAATTCCCCGGCTCATGGTGGCCAAAATGTACATGGAATATTACGACGAGGTGGTACGAAAGAACCGACGAATCCTGGCGCGGACAGCATGTTTCCTTAATGTTCTCGAGAATTTCGCACTTTTGGGCCTGTCCTTGTGGACGTCGGTCGAATACTACGAAATGCACAAGTTCTGCTTCATAACGTTCATTGCGACAAGCGAAATTTACATGCTGCTGTCGTTTTTTTTGAATCGAAACGCTAGAAAACTTAGTTCGCTGACCAAGTTGGAGGAGCGGTCGGTACGGCACAAAAGAAACCTGTTCCTCGTCAATTTGTTTTCGTTTGCAGCCGCTGCATTTTTCTTCTTCCGGCACAACACACATTGTGAGCCTGGAGGTGAATTTTGCTTTGATTTTCACTGGCGATTCAGTCCTTTATTCTTAGTTTCTTTTCAGTTTATACAATGTTCGCTTTGCTGGAGTATATCGTCGTCTTGACTAACATGGGCTTCCACATGACCGCGTATTGGGACTTCTATGACAAGAACCTGAGTTTTGATTGCAATCGAGGCGTTCCTGGGGTGCTTTAGCTTAATTTTATTCGTACGTTTTTTTATTCTATATATTTTTTCTTAGTTTGTAGTTTTCGGAGTGGAACTAAGTATTTTGTTATGTTGTTAAGAATTTCTTTTAATTAGAAAAAAATTGTACAAGTAGATCAAAGATGTGTAATTTTTCCTGCAGTACGAAACGGAAAGTACATAGCTGGAGTAATTTTTTCTTAGGAAATTTCAACTCTCAAATTGGATGGAAATGGGTCATCGCAAAACCGTTTCACTCCGCTTTCATGACTCTAGGTTGTGCTGCTTTCCTGAAGAAGGCGTGCCCCAGAAGAGCTCTGCTACTTCCCCAAACGAAAGTAGGGATATCGTCACCTGAATACTACAACTAGACATCTTAAATATATTAGTTTCGAGAAAAACTAATTTTAACATTCAGCCAACAACTGATTTTAAACTTATCTAGTTTTGAGTTACTTTATTATTTTAATAATACAGTATTGTGATCGATTTTTAAAAAAAAAAATTTGCTACCCTGAAAAAATTTTTTTTTCACGTTTCATGACGAAAAAAGCAAAAAAAAATTCAGTCCGTCTGTCCGCCGTACGTCTACCGGTGTACGCAAAATTGTTTGAAGGCTCGTAGCACCCAAACCCTTTGAGCTATTTAGTTGAATTTTTTTTCGTTGGTAGATTGGGTGAAGTAACCAAATTCTGAGGGGTAGGGAGAGGTGGGGAAGCGTTTTAGACGAAAAATTTTGGTTTCTAGATCTCAGCAACCGCTTATGCTACAAAGCTGAAACTTGGAATTATATAGAGCTTGAATAGTGAACCCATTTGCAAAAAATTGCGCGTATGAGTGAAGGAGTGGGGGGGGGGGGGAAATAATGCGTCCGAGACGCTCGAAAGCCGAGATTGAGACATTCTAAAATCCATATCTCCTAAACTGTTAATGTCACGAAATTAAAACTTAATGAACATCTGTAGGTATACTAGGAGAATAGATCGGAAACAAATTTTTGAGTCTGGGCGTGCGGGGTGCGGTTGAAAAACTTTACATTACGAATTCTCACGAACCAATTGCACTAGAAAAATAAAATTCGGTTTCTGTATTATAGTTGACAAATAAAGTTTGATGAAAGTAAAATTTTTTAAAAAGGAGGTGGAGGGGATAAGAATTTTTCTAAAAAATCACGTCTCATATTTCAAGAACAGTGTAAGATAGATACTTAGAATCTTTACCAGAAGTAGACCTAATAGACTCCTATCAGAAAAAAAGTTTGCCGGTGGGGGTGTAGAGGGGGAGGGTGAAAAAGAAAAAGTTCCGATTTTTATATCTCGAGAACCTATAATGATAAAAAACTGAAACTTGGTATTTCGATAGACATATAGTAGTAGCATGTTGGAAAAATATAATCTTTTATAGAGTAACTGTCATGTCCTCAAGGACAGCGATTAATCAACAGTCGGGGATTTCGTGTTGGGGTTTCATACCAGAAACCCCACTGACGCCGGAAAACAACTAACATTTAATCAAATTTGCTTCTATGGTAGCTTACCATGAAAAAATTCCATTCTTTTATAGAGTAGTATGCTACGACGGCTTATGATACAAAGTTGAAACTCGGTATGTGTATGTAAATCAACTAGAAAAGTAATTTAAATAAAAAAAAATTTCAAATATCCATTGACGTTCGGAAGGAGGGCGAAAAAAATGATTAGTGAAAAGGGAATGCATTTATTTTCACGATTTTCATCATATCTAGTAGGTCTTCCCAAATATTGAATTTATTTTTATTCTACGGCTTCTTCATGTAAATATCTAGAAAGAGTATTCAGAATTTTTTGAAATTCGACCCCTAAGAGGGTGTTAAGGAGTTGTATACTTTTTCACAAATTCTGCCTTATCCCCCAGGTCTGATCGATATCGAATATCTTTTCACTTTCATGGGCTTGCGTAATAATCGCCTAAAACTTGTTTTTAAGTTTTTTCCTTTTCCGGTCCCTAAGAGGGTATAAAAGGGTTGAATACGTTTTCACGAATTTCGTCATATCTTTTAGAAGTGACAAGAAATTGAATTAGTTTTTACTTTCTCGTTCTGTCTTCATATTTATTTATTAACTCCTTTCAGGATTTTTGGATATTCAACCCCCAAGTGGGTGTAAGGTGATTGCATATTTTTTTTCTTCATTCTTACATATCTGATGATATATCGAATTCATTTTTACTTTCAAAGGTTTCCTATATAAGCGCCAAAAAGTCAATTTCAGTATTTTTAGATGTTCAATCCTAATGGGTGTAAGGGGTTGTATACTTTTCAAAGCTTCGACATATTTCTTAGGTTTGATGAGATATTAGACAGACAGACTTTTTATATAATCGCCTACAAACCCATTTTTCGATATTCAACCCCCCAAGAGTTTGCATGTGTTTTCACAATTTTTTCCATCCCTTAAACCTGATGAGATATAAAATTGGTTATTACGGCATTTGATGTAATGACCTAAAGACCAATTTCACGATTTTTCGAATTTCAAGAGCCAAGGGAAGGGTTTGCTTACGTTTTCACAAATTTTTTAAAATCCCTCGTGTCTCGTGAGATATCAAGTTTCTTCTCATGAAATCGTTTAAAACCTGTTTACAATTTTTTTCGAAATTTAAATTCCAAGTGGAAGTAATGCGTTTGTATACGTTTTACCAATTCGTCATATCTCTTAAGTCTGATAAGGCAACAAATTCGTTTTTACTTCTATGGGCTTTCAGTGTACATAATATACCGAAATTCGAATAGTCTACCCGGCCTTTTTTATGTTTAATCGGCTAAAAATCTCTATTTTATATATTTTTATTTTAAGAACAAAATTAATTTTAGAAGAAATCTAATAATCTCGAAACAACTCATGATATACTCCGACTTTGACCGCTCCCGAACTTTAACCCGAAAAATAATAAAGTTTCGCCCAGACCAGTGGAAGATTTTTTTTCTTATATATACCACCATTTTGTATATACATTAAGAAAAATTCTGGAGTTGTCTAGTTGTAGCAGGTTAGAGTAAACCGAGATGCATATTATAGCCCAGTTATATATGTGACAATTTTTGAGTTATCTAGTTGTAGTATTCAGGTGACGATATAATAACTGAAACTGAATAAGCTATGGAACATAATTACGCTGTAAAAATGACAATACGCTTAATAAGAAAGGGATAACTGGCACGGCAACTGGAACAATAAGAGATCATGCATTAATCGTAAATATTTTGAACGTGCATTTCACTTCGATTGAAACTGTTTTAGCGGACTATTAAAAAAATTATATCAATGCAAATGATTGTCATAGGCAGTCCTACTGCTGCCCTGCCCTTATCCAGTTTACTACACTAACTGGGGAGCACTTCTGACACACCCACCCTACCCAATGAGTCATTGGCGGATACAGGGGGGGGGGGGGGGCCGCCCCCCCCCCCAAGAGCAATTTCGAATTTTCTAAACATATATACTTCAGCCGTTTTTCGGTTTTTTTTTACTCCACTGCAATGTGGACTGTAATTAGCATTTACTGCAGTTCTGCGGTGCAATGCAAAGAACAGAAAAGAACCGTGATAAAAAGACTACAAGACAACATATTGCGTAGGTAATAGGGTCATTCCATCAAGAATCGCCAAAAATAACGAAATTTGAGACCTCACCATCTCCGATTCTTTTGAAAATTTTCGTACTTTAAGAACTAGTGAAAAAAATAATTAAAATTAAATTTTTTGTTTTTATCTCATTTTCTTTATGTTAGTTATAGTATGTTAAATTTTTCGCAAAAATGGTGTCCGAGTCCTCTTTGAAAATGCATATCTCTGGTAATTTTTATCCTATAGAATAATAAAATATGGCTTATTGTAAAGGAGATGGTTGTCGCATTAAAAATTATCCTTGAAATTTTTTTTAAAAATGCTGAATGGGATCGGGGTCAAGAAAATCGAAGAACATTACAGTGGTTCTCAATTATTTTATAGAAAATGGGTCATTTAATCAGGAATCGCTAAGTGTGTGACGTGTGTGTGATGCTTTTGAAAATTTGTGTACTCGAAGAATTAGTAAAAAAAAAATATGATTTAAATTTTTTGTTTCTATCTCATTTTTTTGTTAGTTCCATGTATGTTAAAGATTTCGCAAAAAAGGTGTCCGAGTCTTCTTTGAAAATTCATATCTGTGGTAATTTTTATCCTTGAATAATAAAGTAGGGCTGATTTTTTGTTGTTGTTTTTGTTAGTTAAAAAATGAGATAGAAACAAAAGCTTGAATTTCAATTATTTTTTTCACTAGTTCTTCAAGTACAAAAATTTTCAAAAGAATCGGAGATGGTAAGGTCACAACTTTAGCGATTCTTGAAGGAATGACCAATAACAAGATGAAAACAATAAGATCCCGTCATCAGATGACACTTTTTTCTTAGTGCAGTCTATGTAGCTAAATTCACACAGAACTTGATCAAACAAAATAGCCAAATCAAAAAAATGTCCGCCCCCCCCCCCCCCCCCCCCAACAGCAACGTCTGGATCCGCCACTGCAATGAGTATGTTGATACGGTTAAATTTTTTCAGTAGGCAGTAAATAGACATACCATTCCGATTGTTGCAATCCCTCCTTCCATTCGTCAGAATACTTTTCCTGTTCTCAAACTTCAATGAAGGTTCGCTTTAGTGTACTCTTTCGGCAGTCCGTCTATTCTTTATTTCCGGCCCTTGAAGGGATGGCCTCTATGTGGGGGATCGACTCTAATAAAGTATTGCGGTTGATTAGTAGTAATAGGCTCCCTGTTTTGAATATCTTCTTCCGAAAAGTTCAATACATTGGAAAAATATTTCTTTCATCGCCGCAGTAGGTGGTCACTGATAAAATTAATTTAGCATACTGCATGATTATGTATCAACATAATCATGCAGTATGCTAAATTTTGAAATTTTTTCCAGTTCGTTGAGCTGAGAAACTGTACTGTCTCCAGTTCTTCGGGTCGAGAAAGTGTGCCCGTGACAGATTAATAACAGAGTTGATAAGATTAGTCCAACCAATAAAAAAAACTTTTCATGATCAATCTACGACTTCGTTAAGAATTCGGTTCTGCATGGCTCTGCAGGGCTAAAGTAACTTAAACTCTCTTTTTCGTGATCAATCTTCTTCGGCTTCGATAGGAATTAGCTTTTGTAGTTACAACCCTAATAAGGATTAGATTAGCTATGATTTTGGGATTAAGTATTAAGTATTGCATTAAGTAGACAAATCCTACGGCAATTGTTTCAAATCTTATTGTTGCCTATCTGCCTTGAACGAAAAGTAAAAGACAGGTAGGTATGCGTGGCTCCCCGTGAGAACACGGACACACTTAGACCTAACAAAAAGGTCTGTTGTGTTACCACAGGATCATCGAATCCGGTCCTACTCGTCAAATCATTTAGAGCTTACAAGGAAGCGTTGAATTCTCGCGACCTACATTACGGCAAAGTCACTAAGAGGGTTGAAGAAATAAGTTCCAAGATGAGCTTTCCTTCTAGCGGATAGAGCTGAACAGGTACAGAGCAGATGAAGGACTGTCTCCTCCTCCTCCCCATCCAGGCAGCTTCTACAGAAGTCGTTTGAGAAGAGGCCGAGTCTTTTAGCATGTCGACCTAATAAGACAGCAGATAAATGTGTTTTATACTTTACAGGGTGCTTCTTAAAAGAACTGATAGAAAAAGAATATAAAAAAAATTACATAGCCTACTTAAAAACTCTCAAATTCATTTGTTCCGATCAGATATTTTTCAATTCTGAATTAAAGGCGGAAATTTTTTGTTGACAGAATTCAAATTTTCATCATTTTCCATATATGAACCCCCAAGTCCCGTACATTTTTTAATAGACATAAATCAGTACGTTTCAACCCGAAATTTCCATTCAATAAATTGGAAATGGCTCAAAACGTATATTCAAAAAACGGTAACGTTGGCAGAAACCATACAAGCTTTGATACATATCAAGGTCAGGAATATCTGGCTTCTGATGATCAAAACTACGAAGAAAATGGTGACGAGTACGACGGATGCCCAGAATATCCTATTGGCGATGGTCAAGGAATTACAGGATTTACTGGTGAATACAATCCCAGAGAAGGTCCACCTCATTTCCGACTGAACAAAAATTTCAATCACATATCGGACAAACCAAAGGTTTTCTGTTTTTTTTCTTTTATCAGTAATCCTTATTGATTTTTTAATTCTAGATATCAGCTGAAACTTTAAAATTATATCAGCATCAGGCGAGACTATACGGTCATAATTTTTCGGCTAGAGGAGCTCGTGGTTCTTCATACCAGTCCAGAAATAAAAATCCTTTGCACAGTCATTATCGATCTAATTATATCGGTGACTATGCAGATTACAGTCATCTAACGAAAAATCAGTTGTTCTATGCCAATCACGATATCGCATCGGGTTCTTCTTCAGCTTTCCCTGGAAAATATTCTCAGCCGGAATGCATCATGCGTCGTTTGCACAAGACTGAAGCAGTACACCAAAAGAGAACTCTAGATCAGACTTGCAAGCGTAATTTTCAGTATGCTCCAGATACGGTAAATTTTACGTATGAACAGTTAAAAAATACATTCACGGAAAATTATGAAATCGATGCGAGAAAACAGAGACCATCGAGATCAGTCGATCTTCCGCGTAGCTATGATTCAAGATTAATGGCCACTCCGCGTTTACCGCTCGGCACTATGCACGACAAGAAAATGCTTCAAAGGAAAATAGCAATGAGACGTTCTGAAAAAGGACACAACGTGAATGAGAAATGCGATATCTCACAAAAAACTTCCAATTCGACGAAATCAACACCACGAAATGATCACCGCAAAAATAATCCCCAACCATGTGAAGTACAATTACACGATTTGGAAAGTAAGGAAACAAACGAAACTGTTAAGAGATACGACGAACATTATGAAAACAGTTTTTCCTACGCACAATTATATGAGAGCAAGCAGGGAGGAACTACAATGCAACAACATTCCGACGAGTCTGATTTGGAAGTGAAGTACAAAAACAAAGACTTCCGGGCAAACGATATTCTTAAGGAGAGTCTGTCGCACCGCAATGATGAATCGTATCACTGCGAACCGAGTTCGATTTGCGAATCAAGCACTAGCGACGTTAAAAACGAAGCAACTAGCGATGAGAAAATTTGTTTGCCGAAAAATCACAGCTCATCGCAGTTAAAAACATCAGCTCGTAGCGGTCATAGTAAGAACTCGACAATCGGCAGTAATAAAAGTTATAAAGATATTGTTCAATTGGAACGATCGAAATGTACGGTTTTGTCGGTAATCGATGACGGTATTCAACGAATCGAACAGTCCCGGAATGATACAATGTGTACAACACCAAAGTCCGTCAAATCCATCTTTATGAAATCAAATAAACACGATTCGGATGTTCACGCTAAAGATTCAAAGGACAAGTCGACAAGCTCGAGTTTAGATATCGTTCGTTCGGATTTCATCAATAATATCTTTAAGGAATGTAGGGATTATCATTTGGAGAAAATAAAACAGGAGGTTCAACGGCTCCAGTATTTTAATTTTCCTCCTGAAAAATGGGTTAAGGAGAATAATTCATCAACTTCTTCATCATCATAGGAACCACTATTTATCTTGGATTTATTTATTTTCAGATTTAATTTATTTTGTATTTTGTACCGTGTACATTTTTAGTCTTGGTTTTTTCTTCTTTGTTTAGAAACAATAGACAAACCGTTATTCAATTACGATATTTCTTCCTTTAATTTTATTTCATTATATTTTTTATAATAAAATGTAATTCTATTCAAGCTGAAATTAAAAAAAATATGCTGACCAGAAATTTGGTATTTTCAGATTTTAGGAACAGCACAAATCTGAGCATCGATTACTTTCCATGTGGTACAGTTAAGCCTCCATTAAGGTAAAATAATACCGACGGTCTACCGAGCTTTGTTGATAGGAGATGGCTCCGAAAATTCAAAGAGTTTCCACCGAAAATCGTTTTAGACCTCGTTTCCTTGTGAGGCTTGTAAAAACAAAGCGGGTGTATAATGATAGATAGATTGGAAATAGGGGTTGGTATGGTTAACCTGTCACTGCAGCCTCAGTTGGGACTATTGTGACGTCCCCCCGGTTTGACTATGATTCCTCTTCAATTCCTGCGCTTTCACTGAAGCCTAGTATTTTGCGAAGAGGAATGTTCAGAAATTCCGATGGGTCGATGAAACCCTGACCGAAGTGACGAAGTCTTTTGTGAGCTAAACCCTCACATTCACAGAGGATATGCTCTGGTGTTTCGTCTTCGTCATTGCATATTCTACAAATTTTAGTCTCAGAGAGACCAATCCTATTGAGATGCTTCCTGATGTGACAATGTCCAGTCAGAGCTCCCACTAGGATTCGGGTCTGATATCTGCTTAATTTTAGATAGTCAGATGTTCTTTTTTCTGAATGTTTTAGCATAAAAAGCTTTGAGTGCCTGTCGCCCGGTTCCAAGTCCCAGTGAATGGCACTTTGCGATTTTTGCCACATTCGGATGTTCATTCTGGCTGTGTTTAATGGTATCCCACAGAATGGATATGGTCCCATGAAATCAGCTTCTGAACCTTTCCTAGCCATTAAGTCGGCCATTTCATTACCTTCATAGCCGCTGTTCTTATTGCCGAGTTCAATCAGGCATTGGAGGCAATTTCAAACAAGTTTGGAGTAGATTTGAACGGACTGAAGTACTATTATTGCAGCCTTGCTGTCCGAGAGAATATATATTTGTTGGTTTCTGTAGCCCCGTCTGATATTTTCTCTAATGCATAGTTCAATAGCATGAGTCTCCGCCTGAAAACAGTTGTTGTTATGTTTATGCTACAATAGAATTTGACATTTGGACGCACTCCATAAACACCTTGATCCGTTTTAGATCCGTCTGTGTACCAGATTATGGATCCTGGTTTTGGAGTGGGTTTGTTTGTAGCCCAATCCTCCCTTTCAGGTAAGACAACTTTGAATAGCTTTGTGAAATTAAATTTCGGTACCATTGAATCAGAAAGAGTTATCGCTAGTATGGGGTCCTTGTTGAGTTCCGCAGAGAGAGTTGGGCAAGCTGTTTTGCGCTCTGACTCGTCCTCCGAGCTCAAAAGTTTGTATGTGGTGAACCTAGCTTCTTTCTGTATTTCTAAGTGTAGAGGTGCTAGGTTGAGAAACACCTCTGAGGCAGCTGTGGGAGTGGTGGGCATCGCCCCAGTAATACCCAGGCATGCCAGTCTTTATAATTTAGTCAGCTTAAGCCGAGCAGTTTTCTGCTTTGCTTTCTTCCACCAGACGTATGCCGCCTAAGTTTTAATGGGCCTAGCAACGACGGTATACATCCAGTAGGTTAGTTTTGGACTCAGTCCCCAGTTCTTGCCGAGAAGGCTCCTGTAGGTCCAGAGAGAGATTCTGGCCCTTTCAAGAACTTTGTCCAAATGAGCATTCCAAGTGAGCTTTTCATCCAGGATGATACCCAGGAATTTTACCTCACTAGCATACTCTATGGATTCTCCAAAAAGAGTAGGCTTAGATAACTTGTCCTTACACCTCCTTTTGGTGAATGCAACAATTGTGCTTTTCTTTGGGTTGATACCCAATCCTGCTTTAGTGCACCAGGTTGCTACCTGGTTTAGGGTATTCTGAACTAGATCTGTCACCGTCTCTTCAAATTTACCTCTAACAAGGATGGCAAGGTCGTCAGCGTAACCCTGTACCGTGACTCCGGAATTTGTTAGGTCTTGAAGAAGGTCAGGTGTATAATGATAATAAAACCTTTTATATTAAACCGGTTCGCACACTGAGACTTGCGGACAACTAGAATTTCTATAGGATGCCCAAATTATGTCGGCGGCGAGCACGTGACACTGACCGACCAGAGACCACACAATCAGGCTAACTATTCGCTTTAACGCATAGTGAAGTAGTTTAGGGGAATGGCGATCTGAGCGAGACTATCTTTCATCGTCTTTGCTCTAACCAGGGTCCGACTCCGTGTACTAGGCCAAAACTTCTTTAATAGCTTTAATGAGATAATCGATGAATAAGATTGGACAGCTGATATTCTTCTCAAATAATTGTCCAGTCCTGCTCTGTATCTTCGCAGGCCTCGTTGAGCTAATTGGGCCCTGTCTGGCCGATAAGAGGCTACATAAATCAATCGACTATTGTACAATATTATAAAAAACCGAAATATTATTTTCAATTATTCCTATTTTACTTTAATTATCACCTAAAATTAAATAAACGGTTTACATAGCGCTAAAGTGTGATCTACTCCACATGCAATTTTGCTCACCTTGGCATTGAGTGCCGTTTTAAATGGGAAATATTGATCCTTTTTGTGCCCCAATCCCAAGCATCCAAATCGATTCTTTCCCCACATAAATAAGTCCCCTTCGGTATTAATCGCGCCCATATGAAACACCCCACTATGAATCGAAACCACCCGACTATCGACATTGCAGTCAGTCCGACCAAAGAGTGGCGGTAACAGTTGTTTCGGTTTACTGGTCTGATCGACATTCGGTCCGAATCCCAGTATTCCATAACCCCACGTGAACACATCACCTGCTTCGTTCAAAACCACACAAATTGATCCACCCACCGCGATGTCGACTACTTTGCCCAGTCCTTTTGTTATTTCAAGAAACCGCGGCGTATTCACCTGCGTTGGTGCCTCGTCCGAATCGAACAGTTGTCCGTACTCTGAATTTCCCCATCCGAAAACGTCACCCTTTTCGTTTATCGCGAGCACACAGTCGGCAAACGATGCGACTTTCACGATCTTCTCGTTTTCGACGTCGCCGCGAATCAACGTGACCTCACCCGTTGTTTTGTAGTGTCCTAAGCCGGTCTGGCCGTCAGCTCCCCAGCCACAAGACCATAACTTTCCAGCTTTCGTTAAGAAAATCGTATGATCCTGACCGCACACGACTGACTCAACGTTGTCTTCTTCGCCCGCTAATCGATCGATCCGATGTACCATTGCTCCCCCTTTGTACACTTCATTCTCAACAATTCGTCGTCCGCATTGCCCGTACGAATTGTTTCCTAACGAAAATACTGTTCCGTTTTCCGATACCACAACTAGATGAGCTCGTCCCGCCGACATACTTTTTACTTGGACGTCCTTGTCCTGTTCGCTTTCTTTGCGTGGCAATTGTATTGCAGTCGGGTAGATTATAATGTCCAAATTTGCACCGGATCGTTTCTGCTGAATACCTAGCTGGCTGTCTGTGTTCATTCCAGTTCCGAAAAGGGTCTCCCCGTCCGATCGTTTTACTGCGAACGCGGAGAACCCGTAACCGGCTGCAATGTCCGTAACTTCGGTGTTCTCAGCGAATTGAAGCCGGGTCGGGTGGTGCACGATGTGTTTGTAGTAGTCTTCGTGTGCCTTGACCGCGGTATCGATGCCAAGGGCTCCGGTCCGGGATAAGCCCCAGACATACGTTCGTAGTTTATGCGAAGCGCTAGTCGGATACTCGTGGGCTGAAAGGAAGTTTCTTACGAGGCTGGCTCTTTCGTTAAAGGTACGTATACTCACTTTTCAGGGCATCGGTGTCCTGAAGTAGAACGCTACGCCTGGCCTTGGACGTGTAGGTGCGAACAAGCCGGACGGTTCGAACGGTTTTCAGCATTTTCAAATCGAAGCTAATCAAATTACATTAATGTTGTTATTATCGAATGTAAACAAAACCAAGCGGCACCACGTTAGACATGTCAAACTACTAGTGTCTCCCATTTAGAACATAGCATTAATATTTGTCCTAGAACCGTTCGAATGACTAAAAAAGACTGTCAGGAAGCCAACTTCTGCCCTGCAGTTACCCAATAACGTGACTGTGGGCTTCCCTTTAAATTCAAACGGGAATATAAACCTTTCGCGCTAAAAAATTAACGGAAATTACTGCAAATATAACAAGTGGATGTAGAACCACTAGAATCCATCTTCCATCAGCTGACAAACTTCAAAGCACAATGTTGGCATCACTGACTATCACCACGAGTGAGAGTGGCTAATTAACGAAGGGTTGCAGTCGGATTGGACGGTTTTCTGTTTTGGTTACTGGAGTTTTGTGATTTTTATGATAAATAAATAATCAGACGAGTGTCTACCGAGTGATTAAAGTGCCGGCACCGCACCACCGTAAAAATCGCCCCATTTCCACCCTCCGATTCAGTCAAAATCGCCGCGAAAGTGCATCACAATAACCCCGTAGCACACAATCGTCCAGCAATGGTGCAATCGTCCGACCTTCACGCAACCTTCATTTCACGTGTGTAATCGATAGCGAGTAGTAGCGACGGAATTAATAATTTACAAAAGGCCCGAATCGTGGTTCGTAAGCAAATAAAACCGAAAAGACCGAGTGTATATGAAAAGATTTCGCGCTCAATGAATGAGGCCCGCTAACGAGCTCTGTTCGTTCCAGAAAAGCCCACCAAACGCCCGCGGACCTCGCAAAAATGCATACCGTCGCCGTGGAAGCGCCTCTTGCTTGTTCGATTTCGTAGTCTTTCTTGACGGTCGGGACGCGACGAGCGATTTCTTATAAAAGTGTTTGGCGCGCTGCAATGACATTCAGTTGTGCTTTCGACTTCGTTCCGAGTTCAGTTCGCGCGCTTATCCCGACTACAGTTTTTCGCACAGTAAAAGTTCTTTTTCGTTGCCGTCTAACGAATTCGCAGTTGTGAACGTCCAGCTGACACTGACCGCAAGCAGGTGTCCTACGGTTTCGAGACGCGCGCGTTTTTAGCAGCGCTTCAATAGTTCGTTCTATTTAAAGGTTTGATTATTTCGGTGCGCGAAGAAGGTCAAAGTGTGAAAATGTGCGAACCAGATTTTGTTTGTAACGCTGACAAGCGTTACACGGGACGGAGCGCATTCAATCAAAACGGTGTGGTACAGCCTTTGCTTACAGGTGAGAATCCAAAACTATGGTTTTTATTTTGGTGAAAAATTTCCACTCAAGTTTATTTTTTATTTTATTTGTCCAGCCCTCTCCTCGCTGTCATTGCTGCGATGTTTTTCAGTCAGAAAAAACATGCGACTCTGACAGAGCTTGACCCCTTTATTTTGTTTATGTCATGCAGTCGGCACAACTTTCACTTTCCTACGCTGCGATTTGTTTGCCGAATTCTTGGTTTTTTTTTCTATTTCCAGGCTAAGAGATAACAGCTGCTATCCATGGCATGGACGGCGATAGAGAGAATACTGCTTGAATTTTAGACTTTGACATTGGTACCAAATTTAAGTTGTGCTAAATTTGCGTTATCTAATTGTGTCCTATTTATTTAATCACATCCACTCAACTCCAAAATCGCGCCTTAACTCTTTCGTAAAAATGCACTTCCCAGCAAAAAGGTGATAAACCACGCAGGGTTCCTACCTTCCTGTCCAAAATAGCAAAATCGTAGCATCCTAAAGGGGTCCGTAGACGGACATTCTTGCATGTCATTCATGCGTACCATGCATGAATTGATAAAAGACTCAGTCGAGTCCGAAACGTCACGCAAAAATAAATAAGAACAGTATTGAACCCGGAAAACTAGTATTTTCATTTCAACATGTACTGTGAAAACATTCACCAAAAAAATAACGTTGTCGTTTTAATTCTTGTAAAGGGTGTTTTTTTAGGTGCATGAGAACTTAAAATTATAATACAAGACAGAAATATTGTTGGAATGAAATTTTTTTATTATATTCTGGTAGATAATTTCATGGCATTTATTTTTTAAATATGATTTCCGTCATATGTCCGCCACGGCTACAAGTTACATGGTCCATTCGATCAGTCCAATTTTTGACTACTTTTTCCAATAAATCTGGCCGTATGGCGTCAATAGTGGCTTGAGTTCAAGAGTTGCTGGTTTGTCGGTAAAAACGCATGACTTAATATAGCCCCATAAAAAGTAATTCAGAGGCGTTAAATCGCACGAACGAGGGGGCCAGTTAACAGAACCACTTCTGGAAATCAAGTTGTCACCAAATTGATTTTGCAATAAATCGATTGTTAAGCGCGTTGTATGGCAAGTTGCGCCGCGCCGTCTTGTTGGAACCAAATGTCGGCGATGTTTAGCTAATTAATTTTTGGAAACAAAAATTCAGTCAGCATGGCTCGATAGCGCTGCCCATTCACCGTAACGGCAGCTCCTTCCTCATTTCGAAAGAAATAAGGACCGATGATGCCGCCAGCGTGTAACCGCACATTTCTTTGTCTTGTTGATGGTTTTGAATCGAGAAGAGTAAAATTAGTGCGAAAACGATCAATAACTGCACGAATTGCATGCTCACTAGGCCGATTATTTTGACCGTAAAATGGACGAAGTGCTCTATGAACTTCGCGAACAGATTTATTTTTTTCAAAGTAAATTTCCACAATTTGGAAGCGTTTTTCTGACGTTAAACGATTCATGATGACCTGCCAATCCTTACTGAACAGAAATGTCATCACAGTTTGACATTCTCAGCTGTCAAACCACAGTTATCGATATCGATAGTTCTCATGCACCTAAAAAAACACCCTATAGTTACAATCAAAGAGGCTTCAATTTCTTTGTGTCGCTCGCCACCTATTGTAGAATAGTTTTACTAATACAGAAAGCTTCACGGGCGTGCGCTCAACATATCACCAAAGATTCATCGCAATCGGATGAATGGTATAGGAAGGCATACGGGACAAACAAACAAACAATTAGAGCACAAGGGTAATAAAATCGAGAAAAAATTGAAAAAATGTCGAAAAAAATTGTTTTTGATTCGATTGGCAAGAAACTTCACAGGAACCATCCCGCGACTATTCTACATGTTCCCTGAAAGTTTGATCAAAATCGGTTGAGCGGTTTATGAGTCTATAGGGAATATACATACATAAATGCAAATATGTCCATGCATACATCCTCTTTTATATATATAGATATTTAATTTGGCAGAACATGGTTGTTAGTTAGTCGAAGAAAAACTGTTATTTAGTTTCCTCTTATGATTTATGAAAAACAAAAAGGATTTAGGTAAAAGAATTTCGATAATACAAGGATGTGGGTAATAAAAAGAATTTGGGTAATAAAAAGTAGGGACACAAAAAATCCTAAAAGCCAGACATAAAGGGATTTTTTGACTGCGTCGATCCACCCGTACCCCGGTAGGTGCCGACATGGCGTGGTTTTATCGCAAGTAATAAGCAGGCGCTTGACGTGAAACTTCGTAGGGCTAGTGCAATAACACAATCATGAAATTCAAAGAATTCTATGACCATAAAATCGCTGATTTCATTCAGAAATAAAATTTCGATTGCTAAATTCCAGGAAGAAATCAAAAAATTGTGCGTAATTTAGCGATCGTATCCTTGCGCTAGCCCTACAAAGATTCACGCAACGCACCTTGGTAATAAGATGTTTCTTTTCCGTCAGGATACGGACCAAGAGTCTAAAGAAAATATTTTCTTTCACCTTCAATGATCCGTCATCCGCATTCGAAAACTGCAAAATTGGAATGACGATCGCCATAGACCCACATGCATGTTGTCATGCACGTTGGCTCCACCCACAAAAATCAAAATGATTTGATTTCCATCATGTCGCCTGACAGCATGCACGAAATGCCATTATGCCATACACGATAGATTTTCGAAGAAAATACCAATTTTCATGCAAGAATGTTCGTCTCATGGAAGTACACCTACATGTAGTTTGCATCATGCTTGCTCACTTCCACTACAAACTGTTGTTCTTCAGTCTCTTTCTTTTGACACTGGACACCCCAGAGTACACACTTGCATCTCACTTCCACTCCAATCCAATTTCAATCTTTCTCCTTCTCATGAAAAATTACGCTCATGTACTCGGATTTTACGCGTCTCACCACCGCTTGGTTCGTCTATAGGCCCGTTTATGCCGGTTGCGGACAAATTGGGGTTCGCTCTCGGCCCGACGCTCGAATACATTTAGCATCAATAAGGATCCTATTAAATTGAATAACATTTCTTTGATCACACCGGAAGAGAAAATTGTTGCATGTAAGACATTTTACAATACTTCCTTTAATGTGTGCAACGAGTAGAATGCGCTGATAAGTTTTTACTCTGGGTACCGTACTGGGAAAGGGAAAATTTAAATCGTGGAAAGAACTACAGACGTAATAGAAAATATAACGGTCGGAAAAGAAATAACGATTCACAATCGGTAGCCTGTTTCCCAAATTTCCAATCTACAAAAAATAAAAACGATCGACCACTAGTGCGACTACGGCCTCTAACCGCATGGGAAGATAATTTTTTCCAGAGAGAAAAGGTGACGAGCGTGTGGATACCCCGGAAAGATAGAAAGAATCTACGAAATGAAAAGAAGAAGAAATGAAAAACGATTTACAGGACGAAGGTGGCGCATCCCCTTTTTTCCTTGAATTTATAAATTATTATTAACTTCATGTAGAGTAAAGGGTTATTCAATAGGGACATAACATAGATCAATCATAGTACAATAGATCAATTGTTTGACTTGCTGCGTGGCATGTGGCACCATCTTGTTGGAGCCACATATCACTGATGTCAAGTCCATCCAATTCTGGCCAAAAATAGTCTTCCAACATGGGATGATAGCGAACTTCATTGACCGGAAAATGGCGATCATTTTCATTGACCAATCACACCTCGGACATGAAATCCACACCACACTGTCACTTTTTGTGGATGCAATGGAGCCTCTTCAAGCACATGTGGGTTTGTTGCTGTCCAAAAGCGCATAATTGGCTTATTGACAAAGCCACTAAGCCAAAGCTTCATCGCTGAAGATGATTTTTCGATGATATTGAGGATTTTCTTCAAAAATTTTCAGAGCCCCAATCGGAGAATAATTTCCAAACGTTGCTCGTTCGTGAACTTCACCATGATAAAAATGTAAACCGTGACTGACGTTTTGACATTGACAGACCAGCAAAAAAGTTTAAGGGTGCGTTTGTATTAAAATACAAAATTGTTAAATAATGCGTAGTGCACTCTGATGTAGCAAAAAAACCGCCAGTCAAGCTTTCGCCTAACGTCTAACGACATTAATACCGCCGTTTTGAATTTAGTATGCTAAAGCGTACCTGCGTTTAACGTTATATCGCAACAAGTTAGATGCAAGTATGTCCCCAGCGTTGAACTTAAAAGCTAAAAGAATAGCCATATCATTAAACCCACCAGATTAGGTTTGTAGTTGCTACCCCATTACACTACCCTGCTCTGCAGTCTGCACTGGATATGGCCGCGAAAGGACACGACTACTGTGGTGACTGATGATGATACACAACTTTTACAGTTTTTCAAAAGATTTTCTGAGGTATGGGCTGAATGTTCACGTTGAAAATAGCAAATATTTCCAACATTACTACCATATTTTTCTACTCTAGATGAAATCATATAGAGTATTATAAGTTTAGTCCAGCCCGAAAAGTTTGTAACGCATAGAACCGAGCCTCGGACGAAAAAAAGTTATATATTGTTTTGTTTTTAGTTCTGGCCAAAAACCCCAAATCCGTTTGCTGTCCGTCCGTCCGTCCGTCCGTCTGTCTGTCTGTCTGTCCGTCTGTCTGTCTGTCCGTCCGTCCGTTTGCACGATAACTCAAGAACGCGTTGGCCTAGGAAGTTGAAATTTGGTCACCACCTGTAAATTGGAAAAAGTAAGGCTAAGTTCGTTAATGGGCGATATCCTTCCACTCCTTCGGGTACCTCCCATACAAGAGTCCTTAAAACACGTATTCACAAATATTGCTCGAATGCTTGAAGTTAGGAGCTTGCAATTTTGAATACTTAAAGTTTACCATGTTTGAAACGAAAGTTCCGAATATGATGCAAATCGAAAGAGTCCTTCGTGTAGCAGCCTACAAAAGTCCTTCAAAAATTTATACAAGTTTCAGAATCCACTATAACTCTAGTACGAGTTAAAGCAGGGATTCAAAATTTTACATGAATTAGTTTTATATCAAAAGCAAGACTGAGTTCATTAATTAGCGCACTCCATCAACTCCTTCGGGTAGCTGTCATACAAAAGTTCTTAAAACACGTGTCCACCAATATGGAACGATAACTTTAGAACTTTTAAGTTACGACTTTGAAATTTTGTATACGTTGATTTTATAATAGTCGCAGCTGAAGGTATTAATATGAAAAATATCCCGTAAGTCCTTCATGTAGTTGCTATACAAAAATTCTGTTAATTATGGAACACTGCAACTCAAGAACTCACTATAACTCAAGAAATCGTTTAACCATCTATCGAGTAGCCACTATACAATAGTTTCTACCTGTAAATAAAAGGTCATGCAATAATTGTATGTGCACTCCTCATTCTTTTGATATAATCCCAACTAAAATATAAATCGGAGTTCAGTATTTCATCTAGAGTATCATACGATTGGCTTGCAGCCGATCGTGACTGCGTTATGTTTTGATATTCAATTCAAGTGCGAAAAAGAAGGGATGATTAGTAGAGCAGTAGTTTAATAGTTCCCAAGTAAGAATACAAACCGAAAGCAGTTAATGCATTCGAAAGAAAGTTCCTCCGAAAAATTTTGGGACCTGTGAAGGAAGGAACGGACTGGCGAATAAGATACAACCATGAGTTGTATCAACTCTTCAAGGAGCCAGAAGCCTAAACGTTCATCAAACTATGTAAACTGCAGTGGGCTGGCCATGTAGAGTGAATGGAAGACAGAAGAATCCCCAAACGTGCTCTAAAAGGCAAAGCGAGTGGTAACAGGCCAATCGCCAGTAGGCGAACCACGCAAGCGATGGAAAGACTCGGTTGATGAAGACAGCAAAGCCATCTTAAAAATTAGCAGCTGGAGGACGCGGTCATTGGATCGAGACGATTGGAGACGACGACTTCAGGAGGCCAGGGCCCGACTTGGGCTGTCGCGCCATTGATGATGATGATGAGTTTAATAGTTGAACATTTCTCATCTTTACTGGATGTAAGAAAAATCAAACAAAAAAGGCTCATTTACATTGGTAGATTTCGTGGTAGAGTAAGGTGGTCGAGGGCGTACTATCCCATTACTAGCTTAATGTGAAGATGTTGGGATTTTGGAAGACGAGTACTAAAGATAGTAACAGGTAAAGCAGAGTAGATAGTCCACCAGGAAAAGTGCACTCTAGTTGCCCTATCTCCCCCCAACTTCTCTGCCCTGCTCTTCTCTAGTGGAGCTCGACTGTTACTGTGCCAATGTAAAGTGGTTTGATTGCAGAGGAGAGTTATAATCGGCTGCGAAGGGCGAAACGTGATAAACTGTTAGCTGAACTATACTTTACCGGACTGCAGGTCTGTGAATAGTTACTCTACCGAAAATTGTACATATAGTAGAGTTACTTGTAGCAAAAGTATGCTAGTTTACACTACCACTAAATCTACCAATGTAAATTTGACGAGAGCTGAACTCTGAATATATCGAGTAGATGAAAAGATTTGTGATTATATACTTAATTTAGATGCAATATGTTTCACTGTAATCTGATAAGATTAAAACGATTTATAATCACATTTTTCAGCATTCATACAGAATGAACTATCTCGTTACGACTATGAATAAAATGATGCTTCCGAGTAGTAAACAATGCGCGAAAATGCAGTAGATTACAATTACTTAAGACAAATATTAATTCAATGATGCTATACAAATAACTATAATAGCTTTATATTGACTTAACACTATCTAAGTTTTAAAATTATTTAACCTTTAAATACTTAAATGTTTGTACTCCATGTTTAGCTTTTATATAAATCTTAATTATTCAGTAGTTGTAAAAATAAACTCAATCAGATCACTAACTAGTTTAAGCATAAAATTGTTAAATCTATTCGGAAATGTACGAATTATGAATTAAATAATATTTCCCTACATCAAAGAAATGAAGCAGAACACACACGTAATCTGTTTGCCGGAATCAGTAAAATCTTTTCAATGATGAGCTCATGAAATTTGCACAGCTATCAGTAAGTTTGCTACAACATTTCCATACCAAGGTTTTCTGATAAATAGAAGCAAGAAATATTTTTGCTGCTAATACGAGAAGAGGTCAAAAAGTTCTCGAAATTGGGTGGAAGAGCGAGAAATAAGTTACGATGTTATTTTTATTTTTCAACATATTCTCCCTTAATACGGATATATTTATTAGATCTATCGATAAATTCTTCTTCTGTTGTTAAAAATATTTTTGGTCCTTCTCGTCAGAGTGGGCTGAAATCGCGGACTTAACCTCTTCATCGTTCGAAAGTTGTTTTTCTTCCCTTACATTTTGCTGAGAAATATCTAAAATGTATTTTTTCTAAATCGCGCAATAAAGTCGGGAAAGAAATTCATGTGTTAAGCAATTTTTGCGGCACAGTATTGTTGCGAGCTTGGGGTTCGCCGGGATTTCAAGTAAAACACAATTCGGTTAAAATAAAAATAAGTGATTATTTATTAATCGCGCTTTAAATTTTATTCGCACAATAATTCGCACTGTATGGCAATACCGCCCGCTTATACCATATATCGCTTGACTCTATCACTTTCGCTTTCTACCAGCACGGTCGCGTATACACGCTGGCTGTCACAGTCTATGTAATCAAAATTACTATGCCTTCGCTGAAAGCTTCACCTGCTTTTATACAAGGCCGGTTGTAGTCTAGGATGTACTTGAATGTTCGATGTGTGGATTGTTCTAGAAAGCTTTAGAGCTTTCGATTTTGCTCTTCGTTCGGTGGTGTATGTAAAGGGTTCTAGTGAGCTTGAGATCTTTCGCTAAGAAGGGAGATACAATCGTGCAGTTTCGCCTTATTTACTTCAGCTAGGTTTCTGATTGGGTTATTTTGCAACTAGGTATTCGGTTGTTACTGTTTCCATTATGTGAAACGATCGAGTTGCGCGTTTGCGCGGTTGCCAGGCTTACATGTAACAGTATTAATAAACGATCCCAAGAAACTAATTGTGAATATCTCACACAGTGGTAACGCCACGAAGAGAAAATAATGAGAAAGTCATGAGGAAGTCACATGGAAGCAATTCACAGTTGCTTCTATGAGTGTTTATTTGATTCCCTGGGTTCTATTAATTCGCAGTTAATTTGCAGAAAGCATAACTATAGTAAATTTTTGATATTACCAAATTGCTTCTCCTCGTTGAATTATCACGCTACGGCACTGCTCCATTGACTCCTGTTTAGAGACAGGTTCATAATGACGAACCAAAGTTTTATCTGCAGTAACAATTTTTCGGAAAATTTCGTCCTTGTTGTCGCTACAAACTCCAAAAATTCTTGGTATGAACATTCTTGGGATTTATCTTGCGCTAACGATGATTATGTAGGATGTTCAAAATTGTTGAAGATGATACTCCAAGCATCTTCGCAAGCTACTTCTTCTTCAATCGAACATCCTCTAATTTTATTCAATTTTCGAGTTTCGCGACTGTTTCTGCCGAAGTTATGTGAATCGGTCACCCAAAGCGAGATTCGTCTTCGAGACGCGCCTTGCCGGCTTTGAGAAGACTATTCCAATTGTAAAGAGTACTAATCGAAAGGCAAAATCCATTGTGGTCGAATAGTAGAGCTTTTCATATCTCCAGAACCACCCACTCTAAAAATTTGGAAGATATGTGCATGAACGTAACTATGGAATTACAATTTTTTGAATAAAAAATTTTGTTGGGATGTGGTTGTGGTGGAAAGCCATATTTTAAAGTACTGTTGGCCAATGGGGGATCATGCTGCCAAATTGGACATTCCGTTTAATGCACACTGCCGCAGCTGCCAGGACACAAATGAGCGAGAGTCGCTTGTTCATTTCCTTTGCGAATGTCCGGCTTTAGCTAGAGCCCGAGAGCGAGCACTAGGCAAACCTTTCTACGGGGACCTGAGGGAGATTTCGGTTAAGAAAATTAGAGAGTTATTACTCTTCCTGGACAGTACAGGGTGGCACTCATCCTTTAAATTCCCCAGTCACAACAACCCCTAACATCCGGATTTAACACGAGTTTGTGGTCATTGAGCTAATTGAGCTCCGTCTAGAGGACATAGCTGCCACTTAAACCAACCAACCAACCATGCCCTATATTTTTGGAACCCTTTCAAAAAATAACAATGTTGTACCCAGACCGTTGCCATATTTTGAAATCGTGGTTCAACTTGACCTTGTTCAATTTCATGCACATTTTCTTTCGATTATTTTGCACAATATGCAGTTCAAAATTCAAATCAACATGAATATAAATTTTATTTATTGGAAAAAAGTTGAAAAGTCTGGTTTCAGTATATTGGACCGACAATTTATAGTACCGACGATATTTTTAGAATATAAAGAAGAATATTAAATGAGGTTGGGCGTAAAGCAATATACGACACATCGACCTATCTGATATAAAAATACTAAAATGTTGAATAACTTCACTCTGATATGTTTATTAAATATTAAACATTTTATTTATCACAATTATTGCTTGTATTAATACTTAAATTTTTTTATGAATTAATCAGTAAATTTAATTAGTTAAAATTTCATTCAATTGGAAATAATTGGACAAAAACTCACTTACTGATTGCCCACAATATAATTATAATAAATTGATTAATATATTTTGATATTTTACGATCGGTAGCATTTCTGTACGAGTCCCTTATCTGCTCTGCCACCATCACGACTGCGGACAGGACAAATTTTTCTTTAAATTTGTAATATAGCGCAAAGCCTCGTGAGTGGCGCTTTCTGTGCTAATTGGGCCCTGGTTCGACTCACGGGCTACCATGAAAACCAACCAACTTATCTGAACCTTTCCTGGCAACATTTTTTTGCCCATGATTGCCTGATTTACTTGGCCAGTGTTTTCCCAAGAAATAATTGAGCCACCGATGGCAACGATCTTAGTCTGTAAGACTTTTCGTGATTAGTGCGTTGACGTCCTCGTCAAAAAATTGTTTAAAACTGGACGCATTTTTCGGGAGTTAGACTTTAATCCGCCCAATCGAATTGTTTTCAGAGCTGCGTAATTGCTAAAAATAAATATATAACTTGGGGACCATTCACCTAATAGTACGTACATAAACATAAGATTTTAAAAGTTATGTTTTATAGGATTAGAGTAGCGTAACTAACACACGGACTTTTACTTAATCCCATCAATCATCGACATTACACAAATTACATATTTATTCCTTTACTGATTATTTCGAATCGAGCAGTGCATCATGCATCTATTTAAAGTATTTTTTTTTGTATTGCAGATTTGTACCAAATAACAATGGCATGCGCCTATTGGAAATCCGGTAAAACAGACGATCAAAGCGTATTCGATTTATTCTTCAGAAATAATCCATTTCAAGGAGAATTTACAATATTTGCTGGCTTAGAAGAATGTTTGAAATTTTTGCAGAACTTTCATTATTCGGATAGTGGTTAGCTAAATAACTTAATTTTTAAATTCCAGAAATTTTCCATCTTAAAAATGTCGAATATTGATATATTTACTTATTTTCATTAATAGATATTGAGTATTTGAAACAGGCTCTTCCAGAAAACACCGAGGATGAATTCTTTGAATACCTGCGAAGTTTAAATGGCAAGGATATTACTTTGTATGCGATTGATGAAGGTTCTGTTGTATTTCCTCGGTAAGCTAATTAAAAGAAAACCAACTGGAATACTAATTTAATTGAGATTTCTATCATTTTATTTAGCGTTCCTCTTATAAAAATTGAAGGACCTCTTATTATGGTACAGTTGTTGGAAACAACTTTACTAAATCTTGTAAATTATGCCAGGTATGTACATAATTGTTCAATTTATAGCTTAGTACATATTGTGTAGTAGTTGTAAATTTGGTTGGATTGGAGTTTTGTGATGTGTTGATTTATAATTCGATAAGATAAAAGATAGTTGTGTAACACAATTTATTTGTATTTTCATTTATATGGTTAAGATTAGTCGAACAAATTTTATTTAGTAAGTGTATGAGCAAATACTATTTATTTAATCAGGAATATGTCATATTAGCACAGATTAATTCCTGTTTTACTTACAATTGTAGAAAATTAGGCAAATACTTTAAGAAAGCAGATCCAACTTGTGGATTGTAGCAAATTTTAACACTTTAGTCTACTAAACTTGAGGTCGCGGGTTCGAATCCCGCCTGGGCTTGTGATAATTATAAGTAGTAACGTGTTAATTATCCTATGCACCAGAAGGGGTGATGCAGGATCCGAAAAAGATATTATTGCGCTGACCACATAAAATTTCCACGAATAATCTCTGAACCGTTCGCTGAATGGCTTTAACACCATTGCAAGTTTGTGCACGTCAAGATCATTTCGACACTATTCAGATAGAATGGACGTAGGACAGGTATACCTGAGAAAATCATAGCTTCAATTAAAGAATACCACGATAATATCAGCTATATAGTCTTGCATAAAGGAGAGCTGTTGCAATTCGCGTGTGAATCGTTGATAGAAAATGTTGTATGTACTAGGTATGCAAGTATGAAACCGGAATTCACTCATAGATGGCTCTAGCTGTCAAAGTAGTAACTGTAAAACCGAACCATGGACGTCATTTTGTTGTTTGGATATCTGATAAAGATATAAGCAATACCGGTTTCATACAACAGTGTAGTTTTGACGAGCGTTGAACATGTCAACTTTTGTGCCTGGGAACGACGATATGCGAACAGCATTGATTTTCTGTTACCATTTAAAAAAAACGGCTGCAGAATCGCATCGAATGCTTGTTGAAGCTTACGGGGATCATGCACTTGGGAAATCACAGTGCTTTGAGTGGTTCAAAAAATTTAAAAGTGGTGATTTCGACATCGGAAACAAGGTGGGATCAGAAGGGCGTGATCTATTACGAGCTGCTGAAACCTGGCGAAACCGTTAATACAGAACGCTACCGACAACAAATGATCGATCTCCAGCAAGCTTTGCTTGAAAAACGGCCAGAATATGGAAAGAGGCAACACAAAGTGATTTTGCTGCATGATAATGCACCATCACACACGGCACGACCGGTGAAGGAAACGATTAAGGCTTGTCAGTGGGAAATACTTCCGCATGCGGCTTACTCACCAGACTTGGCTCCTTCTGATTTTCACTTGTTTGCATCGATGGGACACGCGCTTAGTGAGCAGCGCTTCACGTCGTACGAAAATGTCCAAAAATGGCTCGATGACTGGTTTGCCTCAAAAGAACAAATTTTTTTTTGGCGTGGCATACATAACTTGTCAGAGAGATGGGAAAAATGTATAGCTAGCGATGGGCAATACTTCGAATGAAATATGTTGTAACACTTTTGTAGAATAAACGTCTATTTTTCATAAAAAAAATTCCGGTTTCATACTTGAATACCTGGTATATAATAACTAGGTTGTATCTCCCCTGCTACGAAAGATGTTCGCAATTGAAGCAGGTTTTAGGTTTAGGTTTAAGAAGGGGCGCAGCGCTAAAACCACCACGCTCACTCGGCGCCAAACGGGCCCATTGCGATCCCTTCGGGTCCTCGTGGGCTATTCCATCACCTCAGAAACACTCCAATTCCCTGCAGAACCTGACTAATTTGTCATACCCTAACGACCTCAAATCCTCGATGCTCTCGAAGAAAAGGCTACCCAACCATTTCAGACGCCTCCTAGCGATCCCCGGGCATTCACACAGAATAAATTGAAGCAAGTAAAAGTTATTTTCTTGTATTCTAAATTCAATCAGGCTGGACTGAAAAACATACGTGGATAACCAAATATTATCTACATTGGTCCGGCACCACATCGAAACCCTGAACTGGACAAAATGTGGAAGAGTTGCAAGCATTTTTCTACTTTGAAAGCATTATCAGGAAAGTGGTGGAGCTGAAACATGTGGTGCCTCGCAACAAAATTAATAGCTCGTCAGGCCTTTTCTAGTTTCAGTCGTGCTCTTCCACAAAAGAATGAGCCTTTAGCTGTCACCGAGAATTATAGAACTCTACTTTTCAGTCGATTATAAATTGCAACGGTGTGGAACCAATTAGTTCAGATATTCGTCGTTTAGGGATTAAGCGTTGTCCGTCGTCGTTAAATCCAGTTCTTCGAAAAAATTAATAAAAAGGAAACATAAAAACAGTTTTCTGTAAGCTTAACTTAACTTTATCCGTATCATCTGCAAGCAATTTCTTTAAAAATCCAACGCAGACTGCATCATCTGTCAGAGTGTTAATGATGGGTTATGCGCAGCAAATATTTATGGACAAAATGGATAAAAAAGGACAAAAAGGGTAGAATTGATAAAAAAGGACAAAAAATGTTAAAGTCCAGAAAATCCGTTCCCTGCTTATCAACAATTGTAAGTGAAAAACATGCCACTACAATAACACTATGAAATTCTCAAGTTTAAAACTTTAAAGCTTTTATGAAAATATAAAAATTGGAATGTTTGCATTTCCACCCTTCGCCACACTCTCTTGCATTTTCATGTAGACTTGAGAATACATTAAGGTAGAATCTGAAATTCATACCTATGTGTAATAATACTTGTAATAACTGGCGAAATCGCCCACTCCTTCTGTCATACAAATGTCCTTAAATCTTCTGATCGTATGATTGCACGATAACTTTAGATTGCTCTTAAAGCTTGGTATTTACAATAGCAAAGTATTGTATTCTGATATGTAAATCGCTCTAATTCTTCGATTATAACTTGTAAATTCTGCAGTAGCGGGATTGATGAGTGCCGGAGAAGCTTCTAATAGTTCGAAGCAGGATTTACTTTATTGTCTTGGTTTGTTGAAACGAACACAATTAACTGAGCCGTTCAATCTTTTTCGTGATTTGTCCAAAACAAAAGATACATTTTAGAGATTCGGAAGCCTGTTTTTATGTCAATATCGATATGAAAAGGTCTCTTTGACCATCACGATTGTCTTTAATTTGTTTCAAAAACGTCATAATTGAATTATTTAGTTGCTAATAAATTATATCTTATTTTACAGTTTAGTGGCAACTAATGCAGCACGCTATCGCATGGTTGCTGGCAAGCATATAAAATTACTGGAGTTCGGCCTCAGAAGAGCTCAGGGTCCAGATGGGGCTTTATCAGCATCAAAATATTCATATATTGGTAAGTAGCTAAATTGTGAAAACAATTAACAATTTAGTAATTCATTAAGACAACATTTACAAAAGCAATTATTGTATCGCCAAAAATAAGATCAAGACGTACTTCGGCTTAATAAATTTACAATAAGAATTTCCATTAATTAATTATATGACAAACAATCTTTAAAGTCGTAATATAAATTATGATCATTGAACTGAATGTAATAAAAAATAGCGAAGATACCGAAAATGTATTAATCAAAACAGAATTATTTTGTCTGATATTCGTGTCCTATAAAAATAAAAAAGTATTATTGTTTAATCGATTTTGAAGAGTGTCGGTTCGTATTTTGTACTTATTCGAAGAATTGATTCGACACCTTGAACTTTGTTGGCACGAAACGCGAAAATTCATAATTGCAAAATAACAAAGTACAGGCGTCCTATCGGAAACCTCAGTCACTAAATTTAGAAGAAAATATATTAGCTGTAGAACGAGTAATAAACTGCTCCCAACATGTCAGTCTTTTCACGTGGTTTATTCCGAACGTGATATAGTACATTATTATCAATGCTATGCTCGTCGTATATGACCTTGTGTACTTGACTCGTAGGAAGGATATGTGAAAATCAACATTTTTTTTCTTTTTTAAAAAATCCAAAGCAATGTCATGAAATCAATGTCCACATATCTGGCATATGATTTTTTTCGTTTTCTGCGCAAATTGGTTGCAGATAATGCAATCAGAAATAATGTAATGTTTATGCATTGCTGAGAAAATGTTTCTTAATTCAAAGCATTTGCTTATCTGTATTATTCTGCAGATTGCATTTGCTAGAAAGAAGATAAAAGTTTGTAACGGATGGAACAAAGCACCAGGCGAAAAGCAAAGTACGACTCATCTGGTTGCTGTTTGTCCGAAAGTACTATAAGTTGAGAAAGGATTGATTTGGGATATTTAGAATCTTCAGGTAAAGAATTTAAAAAAAATTGAAACCAAGTTTGTGCTGTGTGCTGGTCACACAAGCACTCTACTCTTAATCTTGGTCCACATAATGTCATTGACCACTAGACCTGACCTCACCACTAGATCTGTGTCTTGAAATTTTTTGCATGAAATGCTTTACGTAGTAAAGATATTCCCGAGAACATCCATAAATGCATGTTACTTCTAATGTTATTAACAACCATAGAAATCTATCTCACATTAAAAGCGTAATGTATCAGTTTAAGTCGTGTCAGCTAAGGTTGTTTTTTTCACCTAAACTTCCCAGTAAATTAGTTATCGGGAAACACGATCAAAAACTTATTTGATATATGGTACTGGATGGTACCAAGCACCTATTCGAAAGGTATTTTCCCCATTTATCCAACAGTAAAATCCAAGGGTTTCTCATATTACAACTTGGTGGTTAAGTGTGGTAAAAACGTTCATAGCCGATATCAAGGTAAATTTTTTCATCTACACATTCACATGCTAAAAGTTCTGTGTTACTTTCGTATAATGTACGGAAATTATTAAGCTCGAATAAAGGAACTAAAGTTATACTTAATTTCTTCTTACTATGAAGAAAAAAGTTTTCGAACTATTTAGTAACTGTATTCAGTGTAAATTGCACTGTATTGCAGGTTATTATTATTATTAATTAAGAATTCGCAATGGTAATTGCTCCAGTTTTCCAACAATTTAAATGTGTATAATATATTTTGATTTTCTGTCATTAACGGACTGCAATGATGGTGAAGTTTGAACCTTTAATAATAAGGTTGTTATAATCACAATGCAAAAGAATAAATTACAAAATATGTAAGGTGCTTAAGTCTTTTTGGCACTAAATTAAAATTACTACATATTGTGATTTAGATTGTACACTTATTGTATGTATCTAAAGTTGCTAGAACTGCCGCACATTATCTTATTCGTCTCAGCTTAAAGTATTTTCTAATAAATAGAAAAATATAAGAATCGGAAGAATCTATTTAATGCACTGAATAATGCCACTATGTCCTTTATCGACTTGATGGTGGTCATCGGTGACGGGAAGCGGGTCATTGGAACAATGTGAGAAAAGTGTTTTTCGGACAATGAAGAAAGTAGTTAAGTTATGCCTCAGGAAACTACTTGTGATCTCGGAAGATTGTGAGCGTTATGATCCAAAGCTCGTGGGTTTGAATCATACAAATTCCTTATACCTAATTATATTATAATTTAGAACATTATCCATTCCCAATTACTTGTTCATACCACTTCCCCCACCGAGAGTTGAAAAAAAAACACAGAACCACTTAAGTGACTTCTCGGTAATGTTTAGTTACTGAATCTATAGCTATCGAACTGGAGTTTGCAACCTTTGCCGATGACACTGCTATTTTCACTAGATCTGTAGACCTTCGCACCACTATTAACACCTTACAAGATCAAATGGAACTAATTTCGAACTATTACAATAAATAAAAACTTAAAATCAATACCACCAAAACACAAGCCATATTTTTTTACCAAGCGCAGAGCTGCTAACTTTCTACCATTTTAACACATTAAGGGGTTACATACACCTGGGACGACTAAAACTACGCTATTTTTACCCATTTTTTTCGTGCATAAAACGAAAGTTAATTGAACAACCATTATAGTCGTATATCTCTTAAAGTATAACATTTTGTCTATATTTTGTGAAAATTTGATTGGAAAATTTCAAACGGTAATAAAGTTACAGTCGTTTTGCTGGGACGTGTTTTTGTTGAGAGCAATTTCGGTACCAGACTATCCTCCACCATTTTTTATCGAAATTTTTTTTTTTCTTACCGAGCCGGAATTTCAAAATTCAATTTTGTCGGATCATGGCAGCCTCTGGAAGCAAGATATCGAAAAAATGGTAAACGTAAGAGTGTTGTATTAAACACAATTGTGCAAAAGTAGGTCCCGATCGGTCCAGTAGTCGCGGAGATAATCCTGGTACAGTTTTTGAAAACGCTGTTTCGAGAAAAACGGATTTAAAGTTTAGGGTACAGTTTACATTGAAATAAGGTTCTGTGAATTTTAACAGTGGAACAAGTATACCTAAATCTCACCAACTTTTCAAAACATGTCCCTGCTATACAGAAGGTCATAAATACCCGGAATTAAAAAAAAAGCTCATAGTCAAAGAGATGAAAAAGGCCACGAACATATACGCGCCAACCGTTAGTCGTTGCTCACCATGTCGGTTACAAAACGCTGTAACTTCATCATTACAGCGAATTTCTTTATGAAATTTACTTTCGAATTAGAACCTTTTTGAAAAATCGATTTTTTTTAACTACCCAGATGTATGTAACCCCTTAATATTCTTGGCGAAACCATACAATGGACATATACGATTTAGTACCTTGGTCTATATATCCAGCATTATGATGAGTATTCGGTCTCAAAATTAAACAAATTTATGAGAGTCCTCTATCCCTTAATCAATAAAAGATCTCTCTTGTCCCAGGATAAAAAACTGTTTGTTTATAACGTAGTAATGCAGCTTGCTTTGACATATGGAGCACCAATCTTGAAGCATTGCTCCTTCTTGTCTCCAATTCTTTTGTACGAGACCGACTTACTTTCAGATTCAAATAGATAGCTTTTTTGGAGACTGACTTGCTCCTACTATGCTCGATTCATTGCCACTTTTCTCTCTCTGAACCTCAATACATACCTGTGACTATTCAACCCAGCTCCAAAAGAAGTAGTTAGAAATACCGACAAGTGTTTTTTTTTCGTTCGCATCACCTCCTCTATCCTCTGCCAATAAATTTGTTTCCCTGAGAGTTGAAAACTCAGGAAAAACTTTTGGTTTTAACTCGAGTGATTTATTTTGTTTTAGATCCATGGACACAGCGGTCCAAAATTACACATTACAAAAGAGAGTTCTATATCTTACATCTTACATATCCAAAAAATAAAGTGTTTGCTATGCATCTTATGGACAATAATGTTTTTACGTCCATAGATACAATATTAACAGCAAGTAGTAGACTGCATATGTCATGCTGTCAAATATTTGACCACAGAAAATTGATAAAAATTTAGATAAAACAGACCTTGTCAAGGTCACATAGAACAATTTGACAAATAAAAATTTTACGATTACACTATACTCGTATCTATTCCAGGGAATGCAAATATTTGACAGTGTGGCATTCAGTCTAATATTCGAGCAATGTGGCTAATTATTTATATTGTGGAACCAATGGTTTTTCATCATGTACTTTTTACATCTTTCATATATTTAAGTAGTCTTCGTACCATGTCATACTCAATTTTATTATGTGTTCTGTAGAAGTAATTAACTCACGGAAGGTAGTAAAACACTATCTACTAAATAATCAATTATTTATTCAAGGTCAGTGAAGGTTTCATTTAATGGCAAATATTGACTAAAACTTAAAAATTTGTTTGAATTGAAAAAAGTGAAATACGGCAAGTTTTGAACACTGGAAGAAATTAATACATTGTATTATACATAATTACCTTTTGGAAGTCAGTAAAGTGACAGTGATGAAATTAATGTGCCTATTATGGATATCGCCGATTTCAGTCACTGCGACAAAAACGACGTGTTGAGATTTGGTATTACGGAATACCCTTGCAGTAGTAAGTCAAAACAAGTGACTCAATTTTAATTGAGTGGCTCATAGGCAAGGAAATTGGTTACAATTGCAAACCAATTCATTAAAACACTGACGAAATATAAAATCAACCTCAATATTTAATTGCGTAGCTACTAATATTAGTGCCTGCCGGTCGCACTTTTCGATTTAGTCGCGAACGCGTATATTGATCATCGTTTGATCGGGGGGAGTTCGCCAAAGATTGGAACAGTTTAATAATTTCTTTGGGGGGTTTTTGCGTCAGAGGAGTCTATTGAAGACGACCACACACACATCTTCCCAACTGGCATCGATCGCTGCTGCCATTGAGTGTATGGCAGTTAAAACCCTTCAATGGAAAGGCTAGTTTGAAAACTGTTTTGGATTAGGAAGCAACTGTTCAGGACACAACTATATACCTAGCCGGTAAACACGGCGGTAAATTGAATTGTGATTCTTCAATTTTGAATCATTGAAAACGCGGGAACGATTAACTTTCATAAAAAAAATTTTGCTGTTGAAATCTGCATTTCATTGCGTTCCTTTTTTTTCAAAAAGTAATTAGTCGTCAATTAAAGAGAATTTTGATGTGCTCCTGCATGAGTACATATGGATGGACAAAAGAGTATTGTTTCCAACAGCCGGAAAAGAAGGATGTTTTTAAGTACGTAAATCGATTAAACAGTTCATGAACGTTTTCAACGATTGCAG
Organism: Beris morrisii; assembly: GCA_951812415.1. NCBI lineage: Eukaryota > Metazoa > Arthropoda > Insecta > Diptera > Stratiomyidae > Beris > Beris morrisii. Next base: position 35,449,345 of record OX638311.1, read on the forward strand.
GAATGAGAATCGAATGCGATTCGCATAGCCAGCAGGATTATAAAATCCGGAGTTTTATATGATAAGAGTAGCTATGTTTTAAACTAATTGATTAAATTTAAATTTTATTATTCGAAATCCATCAATTGATTAATATTAATTTAATCTACTTTCAGGTGGTTTCGATGGAACATCAAATGTTCTTGCCGGAAAACAGTTTAGTATTCCTGTTAAAGGAACGCATGCCCATTCCTATATTACATCATTTACCGGAATAGCAGAACTTAAAACGCGAATGCTGCGGCATAAAACGACTGGTATGTACGAATTTAACGTATTCAAATCGAAATTAATAAACGCAATTACAATTTTTTTTACATAGGCGTTCTACGAGATTTGCTTGAACAAGCTGTTTTACATCTAGAATCACTTTCACATTTTCTTGATATATCAAACGAAGAATCGAATGAGGGTGAATTGGCAGCGATGGTGTCATGGGCGATATCATTTCCGGACGGATTTACAGCTCTTGTCGACACGTATGATGTTAAGAGGTATTTTGCTTTTAGGCGAAAACTCTCGGATAATAGGAGCTCAGTACTTACAATTTTTACTTCATCTTAATTTTATCATTTACGTATTTATTTTATGAGCGCAACGTTTTGACTTCTATGTTGTTTTGAGTATTATCGAATTACTTATTTGTCATGTAGCAGTTTACTTACACTGTTGAGTCACTACAATATCATTATTATCTAGTTGAAATTATCACAAGTTCTCCTTTTAAAGAGTATTTGCTAGTTTTGACGCATAATTGAGTTTATAATATCAAAATCCACTGCATACTGCAATAACGTCTTTCAAGGAGTTTGAGTTTCAAGTTTTTATCACAAACTCAATAGGCAACCTATGCTTAGAATATCTCAATATTTTTAACCAAAAACTATTGCTAAGATTTCTTCCAAAAACTTAAGAGCTATAACAAATTCTGGATTTACTTTTCAAATGTGTATTTTCTATTATTTTTATTTAATTTGGTCGTGGTCATAATTACAGTATATGAGTAGACATGAACATAATGTTTTGATTACCAAAAGCTGGTTTGCATGGTTTTACGCACGTAACTTCAATGGAAGCTTCCATTAAACACGGCAATTAGTTTTTGTTTGTGTTATTAAATTTATATATGTATGTATTGATAAAGATTCTGGACATGTTAATTTATATATTTTACTATGGCCATGATCTTATTTATTCTTTAACGTGAACACTCGATTCAATTGAAGGTGACATCAGATTATCCGAATAATTTTAATTGCATATTAAAATGTCTTTCTACCAAGGGAAAATTCATTAGTTTACACGATTAGAGTAATACAATTCTACCTAACATTATGAAACTAAAAAAAAAATCTATATCGCAGAACTGTTGCTCAACATAAAAATCATATAAAAGTGATAAATGGTGGACATAATGCATTTCAAAATGGAACAACATCGCAAACATCACCTTTAAAAAACCATATTAAGAACGGAAAATTTCTAAGTGATAAAAAATTTTGTGATCATGATCACAATCATAATACAAATACAAGTAAATCGAATGGAATCTTACCTGATTCAGAATGTTTTAAAAACGGCTGTGATGATACTATGACTTCATTAACAAGCCAGAACGGTGGCGTTAGCATCATACTGCCAAATAGTAAATATGGTCTGCTAAATTGTGTCGGGAAGTCATTCAGGTAATTTTAATATAAACAAAAAGAAGAAGACAAAAATTAATTAAATTTATGAATGCATGAGAATGTCTTTCCATTATCTTTTTTTTTTAATGAACTACATGAACAAATTATTATTTTTTTTCATTTTAATATTCATGCTCGAGTGCGATATTATATTTTGTTTACTAATAATTGGATCTACTTAATTCTTAAACATTGTTTTGTAAATACACAAACATAATGCAAAACAAACAAACATCATATCGTTTACGTTGTATACAAATATGTACTCGTTTTCTAAAAATTTCTTTAATTGACTCATTCATTACTGCTTTTTATATACATAGCTACTAAATTCGAAATAATGTTAATTCGTATAAATATTAATTTAGATTGTTATACGTTAGACATTCTTATGGTGGAAAGTATTAACAGTGGCCTGTGATTTGAAATACATGCTAGGTTCATATTTATTTATTTGATTTCAATTCATCAATATAATAATTTCTCAATAACAAAAAAAAAAATCTGTCAATAGTCTGGTCGCAACTTCATAATTTTTTGGATTGAACTCAAGAATGTTGTTAATAGTTGATGCGATTTTGATACGCAATTGACACTTTCTCTTTTCTTGGTTGCTGTTTTATGTATCAATAAGAATCAAAACAAAATGTTTGCCTGGCTACATGCTTACTGTTCCAGTTTTTAGTATCATATTTGCTTTAAATCACAAGTGATAAGCTCATGACCCAGAGTCGTATTTCACATTATTATGGCAAGTAGGATAGGCTGTGGGTTACTCCTCAGTACCCATCGCACTGGGGAGACTCTGGATTAAAATCCACGAGAAAGGTAAAATAAAGAATGAAATTCACTGCCCTGTTGCTGCCCTAGACAGGAACTAAACATGTAGTATATACATAGTTACGAGTTAGGGGTTCGTCCGAAGCCCAAATAAAACACAATTCGATTAAAATTATCAACACTCAAATTGCTTTATTAAACCCAATCAATTCACACTATTGGCAACGTTTCCCGTTTACATTTACTAGTCGATCGCTGTTTTCAATGAAAATCGCTTTATAAACACTTTCGCTTAAACCAATATTCAAGTTTAGTGCCAGCAGTTTGTAATTTTCTTGTAATTACAGTCGGGCTCCAAGACTGACACATAAATGCAGTGTCGTCTGCATAAAATGCAGATACAGTGCGATCCGTACCTGGTGCGTTTGCCATAAAGACAGCAGGCGAGACCAAGACGAGCCCTGAGGAACACCAGCTTCAATGGCCTTTAGAGTCGATCTCTTCCCGTTTCCGCAATACTTTGAACGATCTTCAAGTAGGAGCTGACTAAACGCACTAGTTTGGTTGTGAACTGATGTTCAATGAAGTACTTAAGGAAATACTATGCCCCGCAAGAAGGGGCTATCTTTAAGCGTGTCTAAAAATAGTGACGTTCTCTATTACTACGTATACATGGAGGATTGAATCCGGATTGAATCCAGATTCAATCCATTAAAATCTCTTGTAGACGCAGATCGGATTGGAATGAGATCGACTCGATCCGTTTCAACTTCTTGACCTGGATCGAATCGAAACCGGTTATGTCGTTCGTCATTTCTTCGATCTTCCCATGTTTCGATCTATCGATCCGTTGTTGTCATATACGCGATTCAAATTTCGATCTTTGGATTCTCCATGTATACGTAGTATATATTGTATAGAGTGATTAAATCATACCCCTCACCCCTTCCTCCTGGAAAATATTAATTATCCAATCGTTTCGATATATTTATCTACCACCCTCTAATGGAGTAGGTCATCGACGGTCAGTAATATTATTGTGTTTGACGGGATGGATTCTCAATCTATTTTGCAACCCCTTGGGAAGAATGGATACGAAGGCATAGTTGGAAATAGTATTTCTTGTATTCGAGTAAAAATATATTCCTATTGTCAAGATAATTGACTTTAGATCCAATCTTAAACTGAATTTAGATCTCACTTGATGAGTTAAGCCAATTATACGATAAGGCGCAATACGCGTCATGTTTATGTTTCATCATAAACGAGCCTTGTAATGACAAGTTAAATATGCACGTACATCTAAAATATTATTGTACATATTTTAGATTTTCAAAAAAAATTTACCTAACAATAAATCTTAAATAATTACTATTAATAATTTTCTGCAACCAATAGTATAATGGAAAATCGCTTTTAAAAATGTTTATATGCTTAGCCAAACGTTTTTCATATTTATTATTAAAAACAAAATTTATTCTAATTATTTATGAAACCTTCAACCACTAAGCAATATTAAGATTTAAACTGTCGTCACACATTACATTGCATACATTTCTCTGTTGAGTGTGTTTTGCTGTGTTTTCAAGCATATATTCTAAACCAAATTTATTAATGACTTCCCGGCACAAATTTTTTTGGCAGAGGTATGTAACATAAATAAAAAATATATTTTTTTAAATTTATTATTTAATTTATAATTTGTTATATCATTATCATTCCATTAATTAGTTTACAATTATTTTTAAATTGAATTGATCACCAATAAATTTAAATTTGTGGTGTGCATATATATTTATAAAAAATCCATCTGTTTTTTTTTGTTTTTTGTTTTTATTTGAAATAAAACAATAGGTAATAATCCGAGAGAGCACTGCATGGCTTTTACGAATTTTTTTATTGTCTTGTCTACTTTATGACTAGGATAGATTTTGGTTACACATTACACGTAGTGTACGTATTTTGTTTAAAGTTCTTAATGCTCATTAACATTTCTCATTTACATGATAATTTAATACCAAAAATTATGTGCTATCAGACGAAAATATTTGAAATCAGAATTATGCAGCTAGATTTTAAATTCTCAATTCTCATTCGTACTTTAACGACTTTAATCAGAGCATTCTCGAAGAAGTCTGCAATCATTTTGGATTTTCGAAAGATTTGCACTCTTGCTCGATATATTTCACAATTTATAAATATTTATCCATTTAGTCACAATTATTTACACAAGTCTTAGTCATATTCATAATCCATGGAATGTCTTTTAAATCTTGCTGCACCCTGAATCCGATCGGAGCGGAATCGAACGATTTCCAATAGAACAGAAGTTTTATCTGCAAATTGCATCAAAATTGAAAATTAAAATTCGTGTCAGTCGGAATTTGATCATTTATCATCGCTTATCAAAAATTCAAATAGTAAAATTGTAGTGTAATTACAAAGAAGTTACAAACGTAGAGTACTCTACAACACATAGGAAAAATGATGCATATGAGAGATCTGTAAGAGATCGGATATGTTTGAATTTTTCTACAAGGACAAACCAGTTTTTTAAGTGTTCCGATCACACGTAACGTTTCTGATCCGATCAAGGTTTTATTGCAATGTTTATTAATGTGTCCGATCCGTTCCATTACCGCAAGTTTTATCATTCACGATTCATTGAAATGTGTCGTTATTCAAAATAACGAACAAATTCACTAGCTTAATTTTTAGTCCAGAATGGGATTTATTCAGGGAATAATACACCAAACATTCATTTTCATAGTAATATTGTTAATAACGCACACACAATTAAATGATTGAAACATTTAAAATTAATGATTGAAACAATTAATTAGTTATATCTGTATATGATTACAGATTTTAGTTTGTAAGCCTTTATGAAACCTTTTAAATTTTTATTATAATTAATATTGAATTCTGGCACGAAAAAAAATTATTAAATAAAACAATTCATAATTTCAGGAGTGGTTTATTGAATTTTTGTGCAGTTGCTTTGGCTCTAAATGATTTGGGATATCGAGCGGTCGGTATACGAATCGATTCTGGCGATTTAGCGTATTTATCGCGTTTATCGCGCGAAACGTTCGAAAAAGTTGCACATCGATTTAAAATTCCGTGGTTCAATACACTAACAATTGTTGCATCGAATGATATCAACGAAGAGACAATATTGAGTTTAAATGAACAAGGACATAAGATTGATTGCTTTGGAATTGGAACTCACTTAGGCAAGATATATGAAATTTAAGTCGTGGCATTAATATCAAATTAATATTTAAAACAAAAATTATTTACAGTCACCTGCCAACGACAACCTGCATTGGGATGCGTATACAAGTTGGTGGAGATCAATGGACATGCCCGGATTAAATTAAGTCAAGATGTTGAAAAAGTCACCATGCCCGGAAATAAGAATGCATACAGGTATTTATTTCCTAAAGATTAAATCCATTTAATCACAATCCAAATATATTATTTATTCACAATTATCTGAAGACTTATCCTGAAGTTTAGTTTTTAGATGTCATATAGAATCTGAAGACTTTCAACTGGCAGTAAGAGCATCCTTCTCAGGCACTGTTACTTCTTCAAATATCATTGTTCTGTCTTAGACAACAACTAATAAAACAGTAATTATTGTTGTGTTTGTAATTCTTACAATTTCGCAATGAGTAATGCATATTTGTGTTAAAGAAATTTGTTTACAGCTTTTTAGAGCAATGTTTTACATCATTCTAAAAATATGTATGTCATCTCTGCTTTGATAGGAAGCTCAAACTTCAGTGCCACTATCAAGTATTACTGGCACAGCTTCCAAAATGTCCGGTTTTATTCTAAGATCTTACTTGTACGTAAAATAAATCGTAACAATGAACGTGTAAGTTCTTTTAATTATTGCGATTAATTTTATTTTATTATTTTTTAATAATAAAGTATTGTTATCGACCTGAAATTTAAAAAAAAATTTACTACCCTGAAATTTTGTATTTTCATATTTTAGGACTAGTAAACCCCAAAAAAGCAAATAATAACCAGGCGGCTATTTGGAACGTTATGTTTCAGTTTGTCAGTCGCATAATAACCTGCACCGCATCTCAGCATGAAACGCGTTTCGGACTTGTACCCATAAAATAATGGGCACACTGTTTGCAATTTTTTATTAACTTTCTATGTATTTCACTCATTGAACTATTTAGTAATTATATGAAAGTTAGCCGCACAATCAGTTTAATCTGGTTCCGACTAAGTTTCAACAGCTTTTCCACAATATGATAATAATCGTCGAAATTTCCTGTTTTAATTCTTCTTTCTTTAATAACTACTTCGTTTTATTGCGCCCTCATCAATTAACACTCACGCTTCAAAAGCAAACCAGATTTTTTTATATTTTATTTATTTTTATTTCAGGCTCTTCAGTGCCGATGGGCACGCTTTAATCGATCTACTACAAAAAGTAACAGAACCCCCACCGGAAATTGGACAAAAAGTTCTATGCCGCCATCCTTTCCAAGAATCGAAAAGAGCGTATGTGATTCCATCAAGGGTCGAGTCCCTCTATAAAATTTACTGGAAAAATGGTAAAATTTGTCAACAACTTCCCACCTTAGAGCAAGTTCGTGAACGAGTTCAAGTTTCTTTGAAAACATTACGAACGGATCACAAAAGAACTTTAAATCCCACGCCATACAAGGTACGTTCGATCTATTCAATTATTCGACGAGCATTACTACAAATTCGTACATTTCCTTAGGTCGCAGTCAGTGATAATTTATACAATTTTATTCATGACCTTTGGCTTCAAAATGCTCCGATTGGTGAGCTGTCATGATCAATATAAACGGTTGTTCAAAAAATAAATATTTTAACACAGAGTACGTAATGTAATCAAACTCGGTTTCTGAATTATTGAGCAACATAAAGTTTATTCGTATACTAAAGAGAAAATCTTTAATAAGTCTAAAGAAAAATATAAATAAATTGGAAATTATGGTCATAAGATTTAAAATGAAAATAAATCCTTAAATTGTCTTTAAAAATGATAAAATGTAAAAAATAACAATAAACTCGTATGTAAGTTCTAAAGACACAGAGTGAATAATTTATGAAAACTTTTTAGTAATATTGTGTAGCCTCTTAAATGAATAATATCTACATCGACACGAATAACTGAAGAAGAACCATTTAGTTTGAATGGAAATGTATTCCAAGCTTTTCATCAAGTGTTTCTTTTCATTTTTTTTTAAACAAGCACAAAATAAAATATAATTTTATGTATAACGGTTTAATGGGATTGTTGTCAGGTAACTGGTGCCTTAAGCATTTTTTCCAAGATATAAAATAGACACAAATTTTACTTTTTTATCTACAAATATTTTTTTAATAATATTTCTTAGTTATAAATAAGAACTAAAGATTACGTTTTTTCTCGTACGTTATCAAGCAGAATGATCGTTTTTTATTATAATATTCAGGTCATTATGTAGCATGTCAAAAGTTTGTCTAGCAGCTAGTATGTCAAAAAATCAAGAAGCATATTTGTAGCGAAATTTATTTACATTTTTATTCATTAGTATAATAAGGGAATTCTGATTTGTGATCTGCTACACATAGTAAGTTAGGCATCACTATAATTATTTGAACCAATATGTAAGACTTAATAGGTTCTTTTTTTTTAAATTGTACTTGTAATTGTTGTTATTATACTACTATATATTTTTGAATCGTAAGTTATTCTATTATATTTGTATGTACTTATACCAAATTAATTGCTTAGGCTATTGATTAAAAACAAAAGTCGAAATCTGTCTTTTATTATAAAAGAATATAAATGATAAAAAAGTTGTTAAAGAAAAAAATGTATACTGTTATTTATTTTAAGAACTTTAGTTTTGACAAACATTTTATTAATATATATTAAAATATTTTTTATAGTAAAAAAGGAAAGTCAAGTGAGAAAAAGTAAATAAAGTGCACAAAATTAATATTTATTCTATGTATTTGTTTTTGCTGATTCATAATTTCATGTCTCTTCCATATTTTAAGTCGGCTTTACTCGAAATTTATTAATTCAATCGAATATTCTTTCTTAATCAATTTCTTCGACTAAAAATTAAATGATTGACTCGATTCTACATATATATCATGTGAAGATTTTCTTGTTCATAGTGTGCTTTATTTTTCATCTTTCAGAGTTATAAATTTGAATTTATAATTTCTTATTTAACCTTCAAGTATTCGTGCAGTTATAAATTGATGACAGCATGCATATTTTGCGTCGTATTATTTATCTCGACAATCGGTTTGACCAACTGGTTGTTTACCTAAACTAATAGAAAACATTACATTGCGATAGATTGTGCTAAGTCGTGATTATTGTAGGTTTGTTTGTCACTCGTGACTTTCAGTAATTAAAACGAAATAATGGGTACAGCTACAGAGCCTCGAAACGGATGGATTTATCGACAACTTTTCGCTATCGACGACGAAGACAGTACATGGTTCAATGAACTCAAGTGGAATAGATTAGGTAAAAAACGTACACCGAACGGAAACACCAGTTTGTGTCTTGGTACTGAGGTTAGAGCCAAAAATGGTGTTGTGATAATCCTGACACCGAGAACGAGGAACAAACAGAGCCATTATCTGGGAATAGATCTTGTATAGGATTGTCGTTGTCAGATTCAGAACACTGTAAAATATCTTGGATATTACCTGATGGTGTCACTCATAATCAAATCAACCATCTGGCTATAGAAAACCGAGTAAAAAAGTACCCTCTTGTCGTTCGAGAAAAACCTGATGTGATTGTGGAGAGTGATCACCAATTGACAAGTTAGCGTCCCTAAGATTATGGAAAGCTGCAATCCATAAAACGAAAGCTAAACGTTGATAGATAAAGATGTTATTCGGACTCCAATGAGGCAATCAAAAATAGCATTTTGTCTAGTGCAGAAGTGCAAAGGGATGTGGCGAGAAAAAATATTACGGACGTCTGAAGATACAAACAGATGATACTTCGGAGATCAGTCGAAAATATTATACAATTTGAAACTGTTACACGCGTCAAAACAAAATAGATTACATAACTGTATAAAAAATACGTAAAGGACACTGTTCTGTTTTGATTGTTCGGATCCTTTTCACAGTGGAACTAGGTTATAGTGGCAGCCATCCAAACTATGGATCGACTCACCCAGACTATTCGGCTAGTCCATTGTGATACCACACCCGTGACACCTTAATGAAGTCCCATATAGGGAGTTATCATAGCATTGCTACAGGGGAAAAGCTAGTCGAACCAGCCACAGATGCGAATGAACTTGGCTAGTTCATCAATTCGTGCTCCAGCCATGTCCCCGAGTCTGGAGAAGAAGTAGCTGCCCAGGGCTCTGAACCTACAGCTGGCTAGCTGGGAACACTCATAAAGTAGATGCCTAACGCTCTCTTCTTCGTCTTGACTTCTGCAGCTTCTACAGTAGTCATTATATTGAACGCCTAAGCGTTGTGCATGTCTGCCAAAGAGACAGTGCCCCGTTATGACTGCCGTAATGTTACGGGTCTCTATACGACTTCTTTTCAGAAGATCGGCAGTCCTAGGATGTATTACTGGCCATAGCTGCCTGAAGGTTTCACACGTAGTTAGGTTGAACCATCTGCCATTGGTCAGCTCCATTGCCTTCCTGTCAAGACTACTCTTGACGTAATTGAGCGGTATTTTTACTGCTTGGGTTGCATGTATAGCAGCCATTTCAGATCCAGTTTTGGCCAGCTCATCGGCTGCCTCATTTTCTGGTATCCCTTTGTGTCGATTAAACTGAATATCACACAGAAGAACATCTCTCCTAATTACAAATTGTATTTTAAATTGATTGTACTGATATGTTTACAATTTAATTAAATTTTCCTTTTCATAACCTAAAGTGAGGACCACTTCACTGCGTTACTCCTAAAGCTTCACATTTGGAATAATTCCAGAAAAGATTAAATTAAAATTTAAAAACATCTTTGCTTAAAAACGAATCGAATATTTTACTACGTCGAGCCAGTTTTGCACAAGCTGATTATAGAAAATAGAAGAAGTTGAACAATTTGTCACATTTGATTAGAAAATCCATCTTTGACGAATTTTATATTTTTCGGATTGGTGATATGCCTCTCTCTAAGGGCGCCCCTGATTGACTACACCATTTTCTAAGATCTCGCAGTTCTTTTTTACTATACTTTTGTTCTCCTCCTGATCATCCCACAGGAAAGGACTGCGACATTGCCTCGTTTAGAGAGCCCGTGAAGGTTGTACCCAGATCATTAAGGTTATTTGAGCCACACCTAATGATTTCTCTGTGTTTAGTCCCATCGGACATCCTTTTGTAGTTTCTAAAGGCCGATAAGATCGGTTTATAATCGTTCAGATTTTTAGGTTTCTATCTGAATAAGAATTTTCTTCGAATACCTTACAGTGTGGAATGTAAGACTTCTTGTTTAATCCTGGTGACAAAAGTTGATTACAGAGAATAAAGTTAGTACTGAACGTAAGGTTAACGTTGACTTATTTGCCACTAATGTACACCCATTGGGATTATAGCTTACTCAGAATGGTTATAGCTATAAATAAAACAATTGAATTTTACAAATGTGAAAAAAATTCACTGGACCAGATGAAAATTGTAGTTATTGGGTTATTTTAACTTTTTAACTAATCATACAGTTGTTGTTATGGGTACTCATCAAAAAAATGTTGCTTCGTTATTCGCGCGAATAAAAATTTTCAATAATCACTCAACAAAAAAATTGTTGCTACTTTATTCGCGCGAATCCAGATTCTTAGGTTTTTAGGACCTTGTAGATTGTAGATGGTGGAGGACAGTCTAAAAATCCCGATTCACTTCGGCCTCAGTCGGCCTATTGTGATTGACCTCCCTTATTATAACTCACTCAGGACGGTTATATCAATAAATTTTAATATGCTCTTGAATGAGTTAGACATGAGTTCCAATGGTGTTAGGAAGTAATGTCCTAGAAGTATGAGTCTTCTGTGTGCGAGTTTTTCGCAATGGCATAGAACGTGCTCTGCAGTTTCCTCGTCTTCTTCACACAATCTGCAAATATCGTCTGAAACCAGTCCAATCGTATGCAGATGCTTTTTAAGCTAACAATGTCCTGTAATTAGCGCGATCAAGCGCCGAACCTGATTCCGGCTCAATTTGAGCAAATCGGAGGTTCGTTTCTTGGAGTGACCTTCCAAGAACAGTTTGGACTGTCTGCACCACACCATCCCTGCCCAGTGGAGGTCAGCTTGTTAATCCAGTCCAACAGTCTTTCTTTTGCCGCAGCTGTTGGCATTCCACAGAAAGGCACTGGTTCTGTGAATTTTAAGTTCCTTTAAGCTCCTTTTTTCGCTAACTGGTCCGCAGACTCATTGCCTACATTATCACTATGTCTTAGGACCTTCGAAAATAAGTTGTGTTATTTAATAATCTCCTCTGTTTCACAGATTACATCAGTCTAACTCTCAGACAACTGATCCTATTGCCCACCGATTTCATCTTCTTTATGGCCAACAAATTATTCTAATGGTATGGTATGGTAGGCTAGGTTGAGAAGGGTGGACTGAAGCAATGTGCCACAGTCCATCACGAGAGATCACTGTGGATCCATTGTGGTCCCCTCGTATAAAACCGGGTTGCTCTTCCTTATGAAGAGAGTAGTTCTCCATAAAGGAATCATCACAAGTTCTGATAGATCGGTCACGGAGAATTTCCCCAAGTACCGATACCTGGTACGTGCCAGGCTTTCACATTCACACACTATATGCTCCAGTGTTGGCTCAACATTCTCCTCACCACAGCGACACAGATCAGGGTATTCCCAGCCTTTCTCCATGCCTCCGAAAGGGACAGTGTCCCGTTAGGACCCCTATAAGTTGTCTGCAAATATCCCTGCCCAGAGACAAAATGAAGCTAGAGTTCCTCCTATCAAGTTTCGGCCAGCAGATTCTTACTTGCCAGCATCCCGAGAGATTCACCCAGGTCCCCTCCATCTGTCTGAGCGCTTCAATATCAATCATTCCCTTTACACATTCAATGTGACATAGAACCGACTCGTCGGCCAGCTCTATACTCATCTCCGACCCCCTTCTGGCGAGCTTGTCTGCCGTTTCATTTCCAGGGAAGTCACTGTGACCAGAAATCCAACTAATCTTTAGGTTGTTATTCATACCCACCATCTGCAATATTCTTTTACATTCTCCCACAAGCCTGGATTTAGTAATGTGCGCCTCAACAGCCTTGATGGCAGCTTGGCTGTCAACATAAATAGTTATTGTACCATTCACGCACTGTTTTTGCACAATTATTTCAGCTGCTTATGGTATGGTATAATGGGTGGTGATGCCATTATCATCCTTCACTTAGACTTTATTGTACGTCCATTGTGCTCCGCGTTTGAGTATAATAACTCCTGGAACCTAAAACCATTTACTGGATTTTATAAAGTTTGCTATGTTACACAGCTTTCCCTTATCGATATCATCGAGGAAATAAGCGCCGAGGTTCCGTCTTCTCGTTCTCGATAGGGCCGGACACTCGCATAGGACGTGGAAGATTGACTCCTCCACTTCTGGATCACCGCAGCTACGACAGAGATCATTTGCCTCGGCTCCCAGTCGTCTAGCGTGTCTACCGGTCAGGCAGTGCCCTGTGAGCAATCCGATTAGTGTGCTTGCATCCTTCCTGCTCAGGCTCAGGATATACTTGCTTTTCCCGTGAATATTCAGGCCAAGGAGTTCTCTTGTTCTAAAATTGAACTTGAAATAATTTTGCAACGGTTTCATAACCATCCGCTCAAACCACACGTTTGAAAATACCGCTCAACATTTTTCCAATTCGAATTCTAGTACAAAAACTCGATGAAAGTCTCCGATAAAAATCAGTGTAGACTTTTTGATGTGACGCCCAGTATGCGAGTTGTCAAAAATTCGGACAGCCAGTTTACTTGTATGCGTAGTGTTTTTTGTACCCCGTCGTGAAGTGAACATTTCGAGTTTTAAATTTTTGTATTTTCTTAATTCTCTAGACGTAAAATTCGCTTCAAAGTGCGCGCATTTGTGGCCGTAATTGATATTCACCGAATCAAGTGGATAATTAACGATAAGGTGAGTAAAAAACTTGATCTTAATCAACGAAAACGGAAAAACTTCCGAGGAAGCTGCGAGTCAGTCCTGAAGATTCCTCGGGGACTCGGGAGGGGTAAAGTTGCCGAATTGAATTTTTGCCGGTTTTTATTTTTGAGGCTAGAACGGTGGCGGTCCAATTAGTTTTGAAATAGTTGCAGTGATGATATAATATAAAATAAGAAATTTATTTATGGAATAATCGCACTTCGAGTCCAGCCTTCCGTCCGCCGTGACTCATGATGAAAGCGAGCCGTGCCGTGCCGTGCTCGGCTGTCGTCGATAAAAACCAGAATTTTCTTATTTTTAGCATTTGTCATAAAAAAAAATAAAATAGAGGAGATAAATAATATTTTATTTGTGAAAAAGCAGCGGTTACTGTCGATACAAAATTTCAGTATACGCTATCTTATCGGTGTGAAACTAAACGAAAAAAAAAATGTTTCGGACAATTTCAACTACGGCGACCGGATGAAAGATTTCGTTGTTGATTGCAGTTCTATGCCCTTTTTTGGCAGAAGCACCTGCCCGGGTCCAAATAATGGTCTTAATTTCCAAATATGGTTTTAATTTCTATTTTTTCTGACTCAGTTTTCCTTCGGTAATTGACCCAATAATTCGCCCCGAGACCCAATTGGATTAATGCCATTCGAGAGGTTATTGCACTTATGCGTATGCCTGCTCTTGTTGGGATCAAATTTGCTGATAAATTAAAATCAATATTTCACCTAGTTGGGTAAGTCCATAACGACGCAACAGAGTCTGATAGTTTTCAGTTGTGAATACTGATTTAATTACCATAATGATGGTCAATTAAGTAAAAGCGTTCTTAATAATCCGCACAGTTTTCGCGGTCTTTTTTTATTGTAATGTTAATCGAAACTCAAATGAGATCAAACAGATCGTTATCACGATTTGTAACGCTCGCTACCTGCAAGGTACGCCTCAATTTTCTCAAAATAATTTACCGGTGAAATATGCGTTAAGATATGACTCACAAAGTCGGGATGATTAAACCAGTTTAGATTTTCTATAGTGCGACAAGTGCACGTATAGAGATTTATAGTGAAATACTGATTATCAAATGTAGTCAGTCCGCTCTACAGCTACTCATAGTCGGACAAAGAGTCTGGGAAAACAGACAAATCCAGTAACGGCGTGCTTACCTATAAATCATTTCAATTTTAGCAATGTATCTTCTAATCGAATGAGCGAGCATCCAATCTACTAGTTACTAATCACGGCATATTGTAGTAGAAAATGAACTGTTGGCCGCGATTATAACGATACGAGTCATGTACAGACACATATTTAATGTTTCGACAGGCTACTACGGTTGTAATTAGTTCGTATGAACGTTTGATGGTCATGAATCATGATTATCTTTTTTCGAACTTGAAATGGCGCTCTGAGTGTGAAGAAGTGACATAATTATATGAGACTATTAAATTTACATTACGAGAAAAAGAGAAAGAGAAATAGCGACTAGGTCTGTATTTTATTCGTCTTTCGCCAGTTGGTCAAATATGCGAGAATCTGTGGAAGTTCAATCGACAAGTGTTGGCCAGGTTCGCCCTTATGGTTTATGTATGTACTTCAATATCAACAAAATAGAAATAACCTAGTTGGACTTCGAGGCAGTACTTCTGCATGTCGCTGATGTTTTCTTTGAAGACAAGTTCAAATGGAGTAAGGACTTACCAAAGTAAGGGGTGGTTATGCAACTGGTAAGCGCTCATATCAAATTTTCGCTGTTGGAAAAAAAACAAATATAGAATTCGTTTCGTAATTTGAGATGCAGTGAAATATTCCGAATTGCTTCAGTTCTAGAAACGTGTCTCATATGAAGAGAGTCTCTGATAAAGGTACGCGTCCACTAGGCGGGTTTGGGTGGGCCGGGCCGGGCCGCATCGCAAAAATTTGCCTGCCATACATTGTTATGGAAGTGCGTCCACTGAACTAGACTCGCGACGGAGCGAAGTACGTAGAAAAAAAATGCTCGCTCGCACCATTGCGATGCGGCCCGCCTCTAGTAGACCCTTACCTTAACAAAGCGATAAAAACGAATTATTGAACTGACAACCTTGTAATCACTTCGGTAAGCACTCCCACATACGCCATGTCTTCTTCAATTACCTCACAGAACCGAAGTAGTGCATTACATGTCATGCAATTGGTAATGCCTTTCTTTCGCGGATATTTGTATGAAAAGGTAATTAGCAGTGTAATCGAATTGGTAAGGCCTGGGTCATTACATTTCGTTGATTACAACGTCGATTCGGTAATCAATGCTAGTCCTACTGGAAATATTAAAAATTTAAAGAAACCATTTATTTACGTATATTTATGATGTGGGATGTTACGCTTAGGGAGATGCATTTAAAAACCGGCAAAAATTATATTTCTATCCCACTGACTTCTAAATATACAGGGAGTCCGGTAATTGGTTGGCAGCTTTTTTAGGGTTGATTCCTTGATATATTTTGAGAAAAAAAATGTTCTACAGGAGTCAATTTTCAATAGCCGCGGCGATACAGGGTGCTAAACAAAAGTTTTTCAGGCATGTACCCTTATACCTTGGATACACAGCTCGTATACAAATCATAATATCGTCAATATCACCAGTGTATCACCCAATAATACGCATATAGTACGTCAACAAGCTGATATCTACATACTATCCAACCTGTTTCCTTGTATATAAATTCGATAATTTTAGCTGATATAGCCTTCTTTTAACTGAAATTCTAATGAATGGCAGTTGTGGATTTTTCTATCCTTCCGGCAGGTAGAATTTTTTAAGCGGTTTTAATTTTTGTGTACGATATGATGGTCCGGTTTCTACAAGTATAACATGTATGGGCTGTGTATCATGCCATCTTGTATCGCATATCATGATTTGAATAATGTAATTTGTATACAAGCAGTGTATCCATGGTATTACTCACATAAACTGTTATATCTTCAAAACTGATAATCGCAATTCAACATGTTCTAGCTTGTTTTTTACTGGTCGGGCAACTGTTTAATCACATCGAGCCGCGCACACTCTTATCTGCCCGACTAAACTGTTTAGTCGTTGTTCATCCGCACATTATTCAACCACCGGCCGATTGTTACAGTCAATTGGTACTCATATCAACCCGCCATCACCGCTGGCAGAGTATTAATGCTGTAATCTGCATCACACCAGACAGATCTACTGCCAAGATACGACCGAATGCAGAGAGAAAACCGAGCGTGTGCGCATCTAGATAAGCCGCCGTGCATATTAAAATCGCGCGATAGTTTAGTTGAATGGCTAATGGCTATGAAGCTATATGGAAGGGCGCATACTGAGACTAAATAATCGTCCAAACTAAACAGTTTAATAGGCAGGCCAGATCCCTTTCGATCGATGTGCGACTACGCTCTCGCATTGGCCTCGATATGCACGGCGGCTTATCTAGATTCGCACACTGACCAAATTAAAAATCTCACATGACCGGATTTCTCTAGTACCAATTGGCTGTAACATTCGGCCAGTGGTTGAGTAATGTGCGGATGAACAACGACCAAACAGTTTAGTCGGGCAGGTAAGAGTGTGCGCGGCTCGAAGTGATTAAACAGTTTCCCGACTGTTTAGTCTTAAGTATGCGCTAGGCCTAACTGTATCCGATCTTGAGAAATTCACTTCAAAATACAAATTTTTGCTTTCGTGAAATTTGTGCTATCGCTTAAAATTCTTTGATCAATGTGATTTTTCTCAGAATGAAATGTAATTTTAATTTAATTTTTGTATGTGCTATATTATTACCTACAAAAGCTGCATACATATGTATGACTTAGGTCTTATCATTTTGCGGGTAATAAGCGAAACTCGGAAAAGTTAACCATTTAATATGCGATAAAGTGACCCTTGTTAAATAAAACTGTTCAAACTTCTGGTTCTTTATAAACATTTTTATTCCCAAGTATTATTATCTTAATTATCGAGTAAAGCAATTAAATTTGAATGAGTTTCGACATAATTGTTACACTTAATTGGGTGTGGTAGTTAAAACTGGGTACAGTTTTTGTCTTTTTTAATTTGGTACCTAAGTAAAACACAAGCCTAACGTAAATTTCCCTTTTTCCGACCACTTAAGACCCTGAAGATATTTTTTTTTCATATAAAGCAACAATTATTTGTTTCTTCTTAAAAAACGGATTCATAACGTGCTACCGATACTCGAAAATTCAATTTTGGTATGATATATTTATATATTGATATGAAAACATGGTTGGAAAAAATTAATTTCATAATCATGTTAATCTTCCTATTTCCGACCACATGAACAACTCTTTCCTTATACCGACCGCACATTAGCCTATATCCGGCCTAGGTGCTCTATCATATAAAACAACATTGCTATTGCATATTATTAATGATATTATTTTTTTTTTATTAATTTTGATGAAGAAAACTGGATAATAAAATAATTAATGCCATTTCATTAATTTTAATTGAGTATATAAGATTATAATATTATAACATAAAATGTAAATAAACTTTATATATTGTAGATAGGAATATATAATATATTTCAAATGATTCCAATTAATGTAAAAAAATATGTTTTAAGTTTTATCTTTATTAGATAAGGAGAACATGTTGATCAAGGCCTTTTAAAAAATAAAAATTGTACAAGATTCTGGAAAAGCCACTAGGGGAGGCGCACCAAATATTGGATACGTTTGCAATACTGGATACCGGTCATGAGGGCATAGAGACCAATGAAATAGTAGACAAGAGAAGGATCCGATGTTCGCCAACCGGACTTTTCTGTGGAATCTCAACCGGCTCCATCAAGAGATCCCTGTTTATAAAGTCAAAAAAAATCTTAATTACTCACTCTGATGAAAGTTAGTGTTTTAAATTTACGAAAAATATAGAACCAAAAATTTAGATTTTAGACTTAAAATTCAAGTTTTTTAGGTCCACCGCCGATTAATTTAAACCACAATGTAAAGAAAAGACATGCAGCTCCAGTTGTGCATAGCAAACGGATAGAGAACACATGTGGAAATATATTGATCATAGAATTTACCTTATTACTCGCGATAATAAAAATATATTAATAAAAAACCAAAATGGTCGGAATTAGAAAGGTGGTCGGAAATAGGCCACTTTACAGAATAAAAGCAAAAATGACTATCACATTTCTCAGTTTGAGCTAGAAAACTAAAAGTAGATGGTGTCAATAAAGTTTAGAATATCATTTCAAAGTATCTATGTACGTACTCCAATTAAAAATATGCGGTGATTTTGTTCATCTATGTGAAAACGCACGAGCGGCACAATTGAAAAATCGTCATAGATATCGACGGATGAGTCCCAATTCACCAGAGACAGTATCACCAACTATCCAATCATACAATCCACACACAAGAAGAGCAGAATAATTTCAAATATTTCGTTTTTTACAAGTAGAATAACTGACTAAGCTACTCCTTCCCTGCCATACAATATTGATAGTTTCGTACAAACCAAATTCTGATCTACGTAATGAAAGGACGCCAAGTTTTGTTTTGTAAAAATTTGTTCAAAATTCGTAAATTGGCTAATGAATGGATCGCAAGGAGAAGTTCTTTTTCCTAAGCTGATTTGCCATTGTTGCTTACAAAAATGCAGGACAATTTCAATTTCACGCCTAGAGAAAGTTTCTCCTGGTGGCGTGAAACAACTTGGGCAGTGTGTTGAAATCTGGCCCAGTTTTTTTGATTGTCTGTGGTGGTCCAGATAGTTTTAAAAGGCTTTGTCCCAATCGGTGGGCTTCATGTGTCTGATTTAATGCCCGCGTAGGATATCCCTACAGTAGGCGCAGGACCACAGAAGTGTGCTTTCGACTACGCCCGTGCAAGCAGGTCGTCTGCATCGTTTCTTGGTATGTCGGAGTGTCCCGGAACCCAGGCTGTAGTCACTATATTGTTTCTCACAATTTATTAAGGCTCCCAATACCCTCCTTAATAAGTCTCGAAGAAAGTGCGGTCAAGCCTAGGGATTTGAAGGCTGTTTGGCTGTTCGAAAAATTGTAAATGATTTTGTCCTTCTATTATTTTTGCTGAACAATGCGAGTGGCTTGTATCGGGTGTTTTTTTAGGTGCATGAGAACTTAAAATGATAATACAAGACAGAAATATTGTTGGAATGAAATTTTTTTATTATATTCTGGTAGATAATTTCATGGCATTTATTTTTTAAATATGATTTCCGTCATATGTCCGCCGCGGCGAGTTACATGGTCCATTCGATCAGTCCAATTTTTGTCTACTTTTTCCAATAAATCTGGCCGTATGGCGTCAACAGTGGCTTGAATATTGGCTTCCAATGCTTCAAGAGTTGCTGGTTTGTCGGGATAAACGCATGACTTAATATAGCCCCATAAAAAGTAATCCAGAGGCGTTAAATCGCACGAACGAGGGGGCCAGTTAACAGAACCACTTCTGGAAATCAAGTTGTCACCAAATTGATTTTGCAATAAATCGATTGTTAAGCGCGCTGTATGGCAAAAATAACTGTATGGCAAACGATAGTCATTTGGCTTCAATTCTTGCACGAGCTGTGTTTTATAGGCACGTAAGCCAAGATCCTTACGTAAAATTTTCCACGTAGTTGAAGGACAAAGGCCAACAAGTTGAGAACGGCGACGAATCGATATTCCGTCCTCTTCTTCAACACTTCGCGCTACAGCAGCAATATTCTCCTCGGTACGCACATTTCTTTGTCTTGTTGATGGTTTTGAATCGAGGAGAGTAAAATTAGTGCGAAAACGATCAATAACTGCACGAATTGCTTGCTCACTAGGCCGATTATGTTGACCGTAAAATGGACGAAGTGCTCTATGAACTTCGCGAACAGATTTATTTTTTTCAAAGTAAATTTCCACAATTTGGAAGCGTTGTTCTGGCGTTAAACGATTCATGATGACTTGCCAAACCTTACTGAACAGAAATGTCAACACAGTTTGACATTCTCAGCTGTCAAACCACAGTTATCGATATCGATAGTTCTCATGCACCTAAAAAAACACCCTGTATAATCGCATAGACATCCGCTTGGAATACTGTCGTTTGCCTTTCCAAGGGGAACAACTTTCCAGCAGTTTCAAAGCCATGGGCTTATCACCCGAGATCTAAGAAAAACAAAAAAATATATTCGAAGGAGTAATAGTGCCTTAGAAAATTTGAACGTTCGAATTAGAACGAAAGATTTTGAGACTCACAAGATCCTTTCTATACTGAGTCTTCATTAACTTTCGAATTAAATCAATAAATAGATTTTGTACCATATGGTAGGCATGTCAGATGGAACAATTTTAAACATCCTACATCCTAATAATCTGAACATGATATAAATTGGCGCAAAAATTAAAATTATATATTTTTTTCACTAATTCTTTGTACACAAAGTTCTAAACACATAGGCGTTATTTTCGGCGATTGACTCTTACACAAAAATGGGGAAAAAAGAGCACTACGCCAACTTCTGTAACAACTAAAGGAAACTTTGTAGGAAAAAATGAGAAGAAAGTTAATCAAAGGAGTGATTGTACTATAATGCACCTGTAACCAACCAAACTTGCGGAGGTCACGCATACGGCTTTTAAACTTTAAGCCACCCATTTCTTCTACGTTGTAACAACCAAAATCGGGTCGGAATCTCTTTGATATTATTCCGTGCTCCGCATTGAGATATAAATACTGGAGACGACAAGACGCCGCTTTTGTATGAAGCACTTTTGCGGCAAAATTGAACGTTTTGGTATGAAGCGTTTGATGCCAAGTGGCAGTGAATTGCAAATAGTAGCCTAGTATTCAAATGTTTGGCGTTTTTTGTGTTCAAGACCGGAGTATAACATAAATGTGAGTAAGATGGTAATAGTAGCATAGTGTTTATTGCCGGTCCTTTGCGAGGAATCATCCGGCTTCAAAACAGTCGCTGCTCGTCATCTCCAGTACATATATCTCTATGGTGCTCCCCAACATAATTGTTTTTTCGGGTATAGGTTATTAGCCTCTCGTCCAACTCTCCGGGCGTCGCGGGTTCTTATGAAACAATGATTGGTAATGAATATTTTTGAAAGTAGAAGTAAGGAATACATTGAGTGCGGTGTAAGACAAACTATAGTCCAGATCTTACGCCGCGATTATTATTTTCTCAAATCTTAAAATTGACTTACAAGAGAAGAGATTTCCGCATGATTAAGAGCTGAAGTCCGCAATTTCTGTAATTGAGATGCAAAACAATTTTTTTTTAAAGATGGTATAGACAAATTTAGATGTAAGAAGTATTTTTATCAGTTTTTAGCCCACTGCCTCATTCTGACTATGTTCGTATATATTACATTATAAGGAACTTAGATGGAATGGTTTTTCAGTCGTCCTACTTCGAAGCACTTACCAAATTACGAAATTGAATTCTATACGACAGCTTGTAAGTACATATATTGAATAGTGCTACCTATTCACATATTGAACCTCCGCTAAATGCAATTTCGTTTCATTCCCTGCCTTCGATGTTCGTACGAATCCAATCATGCAATGGATGTTTCTAGAAATCAAAATCGCTGTTATCATTAAACAAATACATAAGTTTTCGTTTAATGATAAGAATTCTTGCAACAAATGTGTCTCGAATTCGCTTCAATTTTCCATAGAGTTGATTGTGGACGAAAAAAAACGCTGAAAGTATGTTTGTTCCCGGATCGCTACGACTTCGCATATCTATAGAATTTGAGATGGAGGCCTTTAGGTGTGGTTCGCGACTGCGCTAGTTTTCCTTCTGGTCTTTGACCCCATTTTTCTTATCCTGTTCAGTATCCTCTCTGCAAAGCCATTAGTTCCACGAATTTTACTGAATGAATTCTCTACCCTAGCTGTGCGAACTATGCGGAATGTATTTGTCGAAAAAGTCATACTAAGGTAGAGCATACTATCGGGATATACACATAGTGTTCATCGTCACGTTACCATATCAAAGGAGTAAGGGTGCTAGGTGTTACGTACGGGGGAAAAAAATCCAAAAGCCGGGACCAACATGAGGAAAATGCCGGGAACGAAGGTAATAATTGTCCCCAGAAGTGTCTCTTACTGTACACGTGCTGAACGTGTGTAAACATTCGTGAGGAGGTGGTGACCGAAAAGGGAAGCAATACCGCAATTCTCATTACAATCTCATTTTTCCCCTATTTCTACCCTTATCGCGGGCCAAATATCCGAGTCGAGAGGCAATTGGGCCATTACGCATCCTCTCCTCGAGTCGAGTATTTTGGTGTTAAAATTATGATTTTCCCCTAGTTGGCAAGCGGAAAATGTGGAAATCGCGTATGTTTCGTCGACTCGACCCTCTTTTCGTATATACATGTTGCGAGGAACTTGTCCACAGAATCTCGGAATCTGGTCGAGAGATTCCAGAGTTATCACGGAAGTTCAGATGTATAGTTGCCGCCACACACGGATATCGTTCGAGTTCTAAATTTTTTCCCATTGCTTTCTTCTCTCTTGGACTGTGCAAAGTATTTTTAAAATTTTAGAATGTTTACTTGTTATTTTTGTTGTAGTGAAAACGAATGTAAAAAAACACAATTCGGGATGTGATAAAAGTTGGCCTAGTGTAAACAGTGCTTCAGGCCTATGTTAGTCATGCAGTGAATTTACCACCCTCTAACTACTATACGAAGGATTCGCGAAATTTAAGTGACCTACTTAAATTGGTGTGGTTTTCTTTGTTTTATATTCTGCTGTTAGAATCTCATATGCAGGCAAAATATTTAATTGAACATATCCGAAAAGAATTGCCTGCTTTCAAAACAAGTCGACATGTTTTATGATGTAACTCTGTTGTCTTCGGCAGATACTCTGCCTGCAAGTGGTCTGACCTCATAGCACGTATCGTTCAAGGGATATCTACTTATTTTAGTGTAAAGGCGTTCTGCTTTGTAAAGTATTGGAAGCTTCTTATAGATTTGAAGATTATGGTTCATCTTGATATAATATCCTGAACCGTATGTTCTGGGCACTATGCAGTTTAAGGAGGACACTCAACCTGAAATCTGAAAACTTCAATATAGCAGTTTCGAAATGTAAAATTACGGTATAAAGATATATCTGCTTCACTTGGTTTTCGGACTTCATACATTCATACATGTATGTATGTTGCTTTGAGCTATGCCAGAGAAGTTTACTTTGTGTAAAAAACGTCGGACAGGAAATCGTATAAAGCTTGAATATTTTACCTCTGAATCCGAATTAATCCCACTGTCAGTGTTGCTATAATCCAGCGATAATTTCATAAAAAAGAGCATTCTAGCGTAAATAGTTTGTACTCTTATTAAAATCTGATAATTCTTTTCACTTTGACTGAGTGTATTAGGCGTTGTTCAATGTCATACCTGATATTAAGTATATATTAATATTAATACCTACGTACTTTTTGTAAAATGAGCAATTTAAGAATTTTCCTCAGACTGTATAATAAAAACGAAAATCCTTGACTCAATACCAAAAACGAAGTTCAAACACAAAAACCAAGCCTGGCCAAATAATTGCCTACCAGTTATGTTTAGTCTTAAATTCGTCGAACTTCTTAAATGTACGAGTAGACATCGAGGGTTGGCTGGAATTTTGAAAAATTTATACAATTTTTGTACGTAGTATAGCGTATAGGATTGTGAAATCCCAAATCCCACTGTTACAAGTCTGAATCAATAAAAATGTAGTAATGAAAACATACCGCAGCAGCCAAACATACGTTACTCGCGATGAAGTACTGAACCTACGATTTATATTATAAAGAGCGGGGACGGGACTGAATATTTTCAGTGACTTAAATTATCTGAATAATCAGTGCATTCTCGTGTTATCTCTAGTTTTGGAAAACACGAGCACCGCAGCTTAAGGATACACATTTATCTGGTAGCTGAACGATTGCAAAATTTAAATTCCACTAAGCAAATTCTTTGAGCGAATCTGAATAGAATAAATACTTTTCTCGACCAACTGGACAGAGTCACGAAGGATATAAAAAAAAATCGCTTAATGCTAAGGAATCTGTTGAAATTTTCGTCCTAGACATCGAGGAAGCTCATGATTCTGTCTGGCACCAAAGTTTGCTATGTAAATTGTATAAGTTCTCATTTTCAATATATTTTGTCAAAATCATACACTCATTTCTGTGTAATCATTTTCAGTCAAAATTAAATCAAACAAGTCCTACAATTATCCAATCCGCGCAAGTGTCCCCCAGGGGTCCAGCATAAACCCTCACTCAAAATACCCTGCCTCAATATTGATGGAATTGAGCTATATCTGGATAGGCTACCAATACTGGAACAGATGGATCAAATCCCACGAAAACTCAAGCGATATGCTTCACTAAAAAACGGAAAAGCCACAATCTTTCAAACCGGCCTATCAATTTCTTATAGGACTACCCATCGAATCAGCTAACTATATCAATTATCTTGGGCTTACTCTAGACAAGAAGCTCAAAGGTATCCAAATGCATTCACGCCCTGTACCCATTAATAAACAGGAGATCTAAGCTCTCAATGGACAACAAGCTCCTTATTTTTAAACAGGCCCATAATTCTTATGCCGCTCCTGTATGGAATCAAACTTCAACTATCCACAAAAAAATTTGATTAACTAGTTTAAGTTTAAATAGTGAAGGTTTTTTGCAATTTCCCTTGGATAAACTGACACTAAGGCCCGTTCCTACGATGTTCAGTTAAGTTCTAATTGGAACTTTAACTGGCAATTTTTCAGTTAAAGTTCCGGTTAGAGTTTAACTGACGATCGTGATAATAGCCCTAAATCGTTAAAATTACTATCGTATAGCCGTGTGCTAAAAATATAACCTTATTGTCCAGATATTTGTCTAATCACTAAATCAATTTATACATGTAATGCATAAATAATATTCCTGGCAATCAAGAAATTTGAATTTGAATTTGAAAAAATTTAAATTAAGGCTTTAATTTAGTCCTCTATTAATTGTACAGTATCTAAGTGTAATTACTTGATTTATAGCCTTGTATCCTTTGATTGTATTGAAGCTTACCGAAGCACAGTGGATGCCGCTTATTGTAATCACTTTGGGACCGGCCATAAACAATAACATTAACCGGATGATAACAATAGACGAAGAGGAAAATTTTTCTCATTTATTTTCCTTCGCTGGAATATAGATTACTCGAAGAATCTAATATTATTTTTTTTATTCATTAAGTGTTATTTACAACTCTAGCTTCAATGTTTCACAAAGTTACAGAGAATATGAAATACTGTTTTCTCTTCCTCCTCATCCTGGTAGCTTCTACAGAAAGTCGTTTGAAAAGAATAGCCGTCTTTTAGCATGCCGGATTATAAGACAGTGTCTGGTCAGGACACTTACTGTGGTGCTGATTCTCTCCCATTTTAGCAAATTCAGCCTTGTACAGCGTTTTAGATCCAGTTTCGGTCATATCTGTCAGCTCAGCACGCCACTTCTATTAAACTGTTTCGAAAACTTACTCGAAGTTGAGCTCATTCTGTTGAACGAGATCAACATCAATAGTTTTCAGAAGCTACGAAAAGACTGAAATTTCTCATAGTAATGTGTTTACATAAATGTAAAACCAAGAGCAATCATCTTTAATTTTGAGATTGTTTTTATTTTCCCTTTTTGATCACATTCCCATGAAGAAAAAAGAGGAGCGATTAAGAATACAGTCACAAAACTTGTAATGTTGTATGGAAATCTGGCCCGAATGATAACATAAAGCGAATTTTTATTCCAATAAGCGATGAATTTCGTTTGTGGAAAAAGGAACTTACTTGTTTTGATAACAAAATGCGGCTTATAACATTATCCGCGATTACTATAAGCGGCATCTACGGTAGTTGTTTCGACCTTATATTCTACTTGAAATTTATTCATGTAAAATTTTTACTTCTTTGCCGGACGGTACCATTTTTTAGCCTGCTACCATTGAAAAAATATCGTATACCTAATAACATAATTTCAAACTCTTCGCTTTTAAGAGTTTTGAAGTTGTCGGCCAATCTTTGTAAATACGAGTTCTAAGGACTTTTGTAATATAGCCCTTTCGGGTAGATGGAATTCTGCACACTAACAGCCTTACCTTGTACTCGAAACTATCTTCGTAAACTTTGGACGTCCTTTTTGGGTTCAACTGTACAAAAAGTATGGTAACTTTTGTCGTTCAATGATTCGTCCTATCCGTTTACTTGGGTGGATTGGAGTAGTGGGTTAGGAAAACAATCCCTTGTGTGTTATGTTATAATTCTCTTCTATTGCCAAAATAACTTTCCTTTTTACTTAATAGTACTTCCCAACACCTTCCCAATCCTCAATACCCCTGCCGATATATTGAGCCAATTTCTATGAAATGAACCCAGGTTAATCCAGTTGTTGCTGTGCTCGCTTAGATAATATAATCCGCTGATAATCCCAGCTAACGAGGTTGGATCTCAAATGGACCGAAATCAATTCCGTTTAAAACACTTGACTCAAGGCAATAGAACTGTCCAGTAAAGAAAGTTCAATTAGACGACGTGTGAAACCTCTAGGCAGTTGGTTGGCTGGTTATGCAACCTAAGGGGACTTCTTTAAAGAACAGGGACATTATCTATTTGCTTTACCCGTATTCTTCTATGGTACGACATTTCAAATCGATGATATTTCTATGTTCATCTGGGTTTTTTTCTCAAAGCTCCTCAACGTAGTTATTTTGTCTGGGGAACCCACTATCTCTCGGATGATAGACTCACACTAGGTTACCAAGGCAACATCTCTCTGTATTACTGTTACAAGTTAATGGTGTTGTATCACAATGTACCAACCGAATAGTCTAACTGAGCCGATCCATAGTTTAGATGACTGTCACTCTCACCTAAAGGTGAACCAAGCTTAGCACTATTATAAGATTGGCGACTCAGAATGCGATAAATCTGGTTCCGCCTAAGTTTGCGAGGAATTCGAAAGACTACTTTCACCTCTTAATTTTGTTACTAATAACTTGATCGGTTATCTTACGAAAACCCACATCCCACCAGCACTAGCTGTAGGCCTTAACTAAAACTTATCATAAGATGGGTTTTATAAATCTGGTGTTATTGATTGATTCTGTATGCACCCCGTTGAACGCAATCAATTTAAATAAGGATTACAGGTATAGTATAGTTTCCTATTGGAAGATAGAATGTAATTTTTTTTTTTGCAAAATTTTCCTTTGTCCTATCGTACAAAAATTGAGGTTTCTCTAAAACCAACTTCATTTCCCATCTGACATTCATAATAGTCGTCACTCACAAATCATAGTACCTATTCTTAATTGCATATATTTTCCTTATGCTTACATATGATGTGGTTTGCATTAAGCTTGCAGAACTACTATCAGGTTGCTGGAGTTTTCTATGCAAATAGAAGCTATCTTCATCTTCTGTGTTCATTACTATACGAGTACTCTCAACATTGATCCATATTGCACAGAGATCATAAAACACAGATGTAGGTGCTTATTATCCTCGACTAAGTGCAATGCAATTTCAATCTATAGAAAGGATTGTACTGACTAAGGAGGGAGGGAGCTACATAGAAAACTTTTTTATCCTTACATGAAATGTTTGCGGTAAAAATTTTGAAAATATTGTAAAGAATTGTTGGCCTTTGATATGGTTTATTGGTCAGGACATTAAGCTCTTTATGCCTATCATTCTCGAAATAACCATACGACCGTTGAAGGAGTCTTGGTTCTGATAAGTGTCTGTTCGACTTCGGACAACAGGTCTACTGGGTATGGTAGTTTCAATAGGCGACATTCTGACTCTATTGTTTATTGAAGGTTCATACTTCCTTATAAAAATTATTTTGTATTACAAAACACCTTGAATAAAGCTGTAACTTAGATTAAAATCTATGTTCGCGCAATAATCGTCACAAATGCGAGAAATATGAGTGACAAGTGATTCTGTAAAGGAATTTTGTCGGTTGGCAATGTACGGTGCCGTCGACTTTTGTCACGACCACAATATTTCGTGTTTTCGACCTGATTGATTTAGCCTCAAAACATCTCTCCACGCAATCCCTTCCTAGAGGAGGACGATACGCTTTGTCGGGGTCACCAATGCTAAGGACGGTTGTCGCGACGGCAATATTCGATGCCGTCGCATAACTGAGTTACGACGGTGCCGTCGAATGTGCGGGTGTGGAGTTTGTTGCCGTAGGCAAGAATCGAAGTGACAACCAAATTTCTTCTTCTGGAATATAATTTGTGAGGATTGATTTCGTCCTGAGTGATTTGGCCGCAAAACGTCTCCCCACAATTCATAGTTGATCCGACAAGGAATGCTGATCGATAAATCTTCCATCAAGAATGATGAGTAAATTTAATTGATAATTAGCTTAACAGCAAAAGCAGCGATTTTGAATATTCAAGGGACAGCGACGAAAGCAGTTGAAGACGTTCGTGAGATAGGGAGGAAAACGTAAAGTATCTAACCAAAAAAGACTTCATGTGCTTACTTCTAAAAACATAATTTTATTGGAAAACTTTTCCTGGAAGAAGACAGTGGTGTATTTATCGATATTGAGCTTAGCGTACACCAAAACTTCTACGCAGGATAAATAGCCCTAAGAGCTCAAAATCTTTTCAACAAGAATACTTGGAAGTTTTGTACGAAGGTTGAAAGAATGCCAATATATTTTTAGCCGAAAATACAAGTTTTCCGGGTTCAATACTGTTGTTATTTATTTTGCGTGACGTTTCGGACTCGACTGAGTCCTTTATCAAAGGAAGATAAAGGACTCAGTCGAGTCCGAAACGTCACGCAAAATAAATAACAACAGTATTGAACCCGGAAAACTTGTATTTTCATTTCAACATGTACTGTGAAAACATTCACCAAAACAATATTTTTAGCCGTTTGTAAAAGGTGTTTTTTAAGAGATGTAAGATTTAAAATCGAACTAAAACACATACGAGGGTGGGGTGAAAAGTTTCCGGCTTGATAAAGAAAACACAATATTTTTTTAATTTTTTTTTATTATTTTTCAACATAATCTCCATCAAGTCTAATACATTTTTCATAACGGTGCTCCAATGCAGTGATACCATTTTTGTAGTACGATTTGCCAAGCCTCAGGCGCAATTTTCGATCGATAATTAGCGAACGTGGAATCCACTAGTACAGTGCGTCTCCATGTAAAATATTGCATACACGTTCATCTGACATCCCAGTAGTCTCAGCTATTTCACTCATTTTATGAATTTTCTCGATCATTTCGGCAGTTGTCACCTCAACAGGGCATCCAGAACATGGTTCGTCATCAGTGCTCGTGCGACCTTTCTCAAATTCAGAAATCCACCGTTTGACCATTGAATATGATGAGGAAGAGTCCTTTAGTGTTGAATCCATTTTTTTTTTATTTGAAGTGGTATTAAGCCTTTCAAATAGAAGTATTTGATGACCGCAAACTTCTCAAATTTTTACATTTTCATGTAAGCAACCGCGGCGTCTTCTTCAATAGGCTGTCAAACATATACTAAGAGACCAATCGGCCTCTAAGTTATTATAGAATCTAGTCAGGGACAGTACTGTAGAATACAAGTCAGAAATTAGACCTGTTAGCGCCATCTCTGGATCAGGCCGAAAACTTTTCACCCCACCCTCGTACTTGTTGAGTAAATGGGTGCACTCGATGTTGGCTTCCAACGCAGGAATCATTGTTGATTGAATCTTGAAAGCGTGTAAACCAAGATTCTTGCACAAATTCTTCCACAAAGTCGATGGACACTGGCCAAGTCGTTGTGCACGATGACGAATTGATGAATTGGGATCTTCAACACTGGCCTCAACGGCGCCGATATTTTCATCTGTGCTCTCAATTCTTGTCTGTGGCTTGGAGTTCAAAAGAGTAAAGCCCCAAACACAATGCTCCCGTTCCGTTCCGTTCCGTCACGACAAGTGAGATTATATGATCCGTAAAAGTTGAATTTTGGTCAACTTTTTCGATCCGTTCCGTTACGACCGTTGTGTGCATTTACATGGTCAGCCCATAAGGTCTACTTTGACAGCTGAACGGAACGGGAGCATTGTGTTCGGGGCTTAACTCTGCGTCTACACTGACAATTTATCTGGCAATATTGCCATTGATTTAAATGTCAAATCGCAATGAGTGGGCATTTGATTGCCAGGCAATTTTCATTTGAGCGAGTGAATTCGAAGTGTCAAGTTGTGAAGCAAAGCAATCATAACTTCGAAAACTATTGATTAGTTCAATAGTTTTTTCTTTAGTCCACTTGTTTTCACTCATTTTGCGATCAAACCAAAAAAAACGTAAGTCTACCTGTTGACAAGCGACCCTAACTTCTGTCAAACGATTCGTTTTCTGGCAATATTATTCTCAAAATTGCCATGGCAATGCTGAGAGCAATATTGCCATATGCGTTTGGTGCGTCTACACTGTCAATTTGTGTATGGCAATAATGCCGTTGCCATTGCCATTGCCATTGCCATTGCCAGATAAATTGTCAGTGTAGACGCAGGGTAAACGCAGTACGAAATTTTTTAATTGTGTTGCGAATAGGCGATTCAGTTAGACGATTATGTTGACCGTAAATTTAGAGTAGCGCTCTATAAATATTTTTTACTCAACATTGACTTTGAAAATAAATTTCAACAATTTGTAAACGCTGCGTAGGCATTCGTATCAGTAGCCTGTAAAAGTGAAAACAGACTGGATATTTCATCGGTCCTAAGACACATTGAGGAATTCACGAATATTTAACCCTTTTATTTAACCCCGTTTCGAAGCTTCATGCCTCTAGCTGCAACGATTTGGGCTCGACGATTCCTCGAAGTTAAAGTCTTTCTCTAATACTTATTCAATCTTTAAGAACCTTCCCAATAAAACTTTTATATTTTTTTTAACTGTATTGCATTATGCTTAATATAAGCCAAATGTTTCTATTATAAATTCAAATATTTTCATATAGAACAACCCTTTATCACACATTCCGTATAAAAGTAAAACCTTCGGAATTTTCAATAAAGGAAAAACCCATTTCGTTCGTTCTCAACCTTTTGAAAAGACAAGATTTGTCCCTTAAATTAAATCGGACGTGATTGATGGGTAATTTGAAGTGAAAAGTGGTGTTGTACTCCCTTCCATTGAATATGATTGAAACTAACATATTATGTAAATAGTATGCAGATGTATAGCCTAATTTATCTTTTTGCTTTCTTTTCTTTAATATTCAATGAAATATCCTTGACGAAATTTTTAAGGTTAATGCAATTGTTGTTATATATTGTTTTATTTCTTGATAAACTGTGAACCATAATTTAATTAGATCCTTGTCATGTCCAAAATTGTAGAAAAAGCTTTTCGTCATGATTACGAATAAATTACTTCACCGTGTTTTTAGGGTGTATTTATTTGTGAGGGCTGGCCTTTACGAACACGAAAAAAGTATGGCTCGTTAAAATAACATGCTGCGTTTAACTGCTTCCCTTTTGATCAGGGTAAAGGATTGAAATTGTTATTTGATAGCAGAGAACTGAGCAAACGTACTAAAATTGACATTCGCACAGAGAGTAATTAGGTTAATTATGTTTGCCAGGATATGTGTATCGTACCCTCATACTATAGGTACATTGAAAAATCCTGTATAGAAAGTTGACAGAAGTGTGACACTATGTGCTTAACTTTCATACGTTATACACATGAATACCGATGACATACATTAACATAGATGGATGTAACAACAAATTACAGTCGGAATGATTTTATAAAAACGCATGCATGCTGTCATGATTATTTAAAAAGAACTTCTTTAGTGACTACATGGAATTAATTTTTCTCTAGGTAGAGTACGTTCTTTTAGATATGTTATGATTTTTGCTCCATTCACCCGTAAAAAGTGGTGGGAATGGGTGAACGTTATAATCAATAAATGGATAAGGATAATGTCGAACGTATTGTAATATTACACTAACTTCTCTAAGAAAATCGCGAAAGAAACGTATTTTCAATTGCAGCTCCTGTTTTAGGGAAATTGTCGCGCGAATCTGGAGGGTATATTATTTTACCCGAATTCATCACTCCCGATACTCAAAAAACAAAATTAACTTTAACGAAGATTTCCCTCATAAATGCATTCCACAAATTTGAAGATGTTTATTCTAAAATAAGAAAAGTAAATTGTCCAACTTTTCCATACCGATTCTTCTTCGCACTGGATTTACAGAAAATTAAGTCACTCAAAGAGATTTTAAAATCTTTCAAATGTTTGGGAAATCTAGTAGATTTTGATAGTAGGTTGACAGTTCGAAATCTCGCGATGTAAATCAGCTATTACAAACCCTCTTTCGCGTAGAACTAAATCGTCGTTTCACTCTCACAGTTGGAAAAATGATCCCGTGTACAAGCTCTGCGCCGCTTATATACTGCATGTGTTGAGTCGATAGATTTGCATATTCTGTTGTATGTTTGGAACTTGCAAGAAGTATCTATAACATGCGGGAAGTGTATAGGGCTTTCTACGCCATTCCAGTTGGAAGGTTGTAGTTTTCTCTGGAAACTTCGATGTAATTGATAAGTGAGTTGTTCGGGTTGCCACGGTACGCATGTATCAGTATATTC
Organism: Beris morrisii; assembly: GCA_951812415.1. Lineage (NCBI taxonomy): Eukaryota > Metazoa > Arthropoda > Insecta > Diptera > Stratiomyidae > Beris > Beris morrisii. Next base: position 35,482,697 of record OX638311.1, read on the forward strand.
CTAATTTTAAATTTCTGGTTTGAAGCGTTCAATTCGAACAGTTCTCTTCAGCAGGTAAAATAATATTGACAACTGACGTAATACCCAATTCGAGTGTTAAAAACCGTTGATTCGGGATTCAAAAACATTACCATACTAAATCATTTTATTCTTAATCGGCCCTCTTTAAGTTGTACAATGTTGGGAGAGTGGTGGCAGATCATCGGGGTAGATGTAGAAATGTTTGATTTTTTTTAAGTCGACGTTTCATCACGCGAATTTAAACTTTTCATTATTCCATTCATCTTCTCACTAACACTTGTAATTCAAAATTTCTTATATCGTTAGCGAGTCATCTTTCAGACGAATCACGCAAAAAAAACATTATTTAATGCCATCGTCCAGGATTTATTCAATTAAATTGATGACGAGCAAGATGATTAATGTATTATGAAAACTCATTTTCCCTAAAGGAAAGCAAATGATTTGCAGAGAAACGAGTATGAAAAATTCATAAAGAGACGAAATAATATGAAAGTTAAGGATTCACGATTTAGAGAAGAAGCTTTACCGAGTTTTGTCGCCGTGATGCTTCTTGATTTCCATCTATTATTCTGTTGGGCAAAGCAATTCCATTGGTGCCATAATGTTGCCCGAATAAGATACAATTAAGACTAGGGATAATGAACTTTAAATTGTCCATGAAAATTTAATTTTAAATAATAATTAGTGCTGAATATTTGATTAGAGAACAACTCACCTGAATTCGAGCAAGGAGTACCTTATACATTGATGGCTATGGAATAGAATTTTATTTTAATTTGATTCTAGATTGTGTTGAGGGCATTTGACTTTATTAGATTAGAGCTGAGCTTTATTCAGACACAACTTTTTTTATTCAAATGGCACTTAGCTAATAATACAGAGTTGACGGGGGAATGTCAAAAAGTTCTCGGAATCGGGCATAAGGTGGTTAAAAGAACTATGATATTGTTTTCCTTTTCAATATATTATTAAATCCTACCCTGGCAACTCGCGCTGCTCGATCGGCTTCTCATGAGAAAAACTGCAACCACCGAATACCTAGCTACGAAGCATTCGATTGGCTACGTTGAAATTTGATTTCGCGGCGATCGATCAGCACATCAAAACAATATGGAAGTGGATCAGTCCGCTCTGGAATTTCCTTGCGGTCACATGTGCCACTGAAATGCATTCTAGTCTGTTGCTTTGTTGTGGTTGTGATTTGTCCTTAAGCTCCTTCCACTGAGAAAGGTTTTGTTGTGCGCACACCAAAATAGTCTGAACAGAAAGTTCTTCTCGTGGTATTGGTCGATGTGTGCGAAACAAATCGGTACAAATTTGGGACAAGCTATAAATTTATAAACTGTATGCACTTTGAATCTGGATTTGTGTATACGAAATAGAGATGGGTCGTTCACGATTGAACTGTTCCAAAAGAACACTTCATTGAAATGAGTGAGTGAAGTAACTCACTCCTTTTGGTGAACTGCTGTTCCATTGGACACGTGACAAAAAAATTAAAAACGATATACCTACTCATGAAAGAAAATAGAGACTAACAAGCTACGCAGACGACTAACAAAATTTTCTCGTTTCGTCCTTCTCAGACCTTTTTTTTGCTCATCTTCTACTAGATCTACTGACTTTTTTTTTGCTCATCATCTACTGTCTTCCAACTACGACTAGTGACCACTGAACGAAAACGAAGGAACGATGGAACGAAGAGTTCCATGGAAGTGCTTCACTGAACTCGTTCCTTAAAGTGAGTGACTCGGAGTGAAGTACTTCACTGAAAGGAACTGTTTTGCCCATTTCTAATACGAATTATATCTATAATAGATTCCATTCTATATCTATAAACATATTTTGATTTTATCAGCAGATTATAATACATAATACACATATAAATTTATTGTAGGTACCTAATGAAAAATACGGATTATAATTTAATCATTAAACTAAAAAACAAAAGTTGACGAAAAATGATTCAAATAACCTGTAGTTAAATTTTCTATAAATATTGTGAGTTTAAAAGTTTAAAAAAAAACATGTTTTCGTGTTGTCGTTGTAATAATCCAAAAAAAGAAAATAAAAAGGAAAAGGTTAAAGATAGTGATACAAAAGAGAATAAGCCGGATGAATTAGCAGAGTTCACTACTTGTAGTAATGAGTATCATTCTGGTGATATAATCGAAATTCGGCTAAGGGATCCGAATGATCACGATGATATTGAGCAACGAAATGAAAGTGTTGATGAAGAGAGTGATAAAATCATAGCGAATGGTAATGGTATCAAATGTACATATTAATTTTATTTTATCTTTTTTCTTATTTTTTTAGTTATCTGTTATCTTAATTTCGACATTATTTTTCACATTTCACGGTTTTTTGTAGTGCAACTAAATAAGTTTGTAACCTTAAACTTGATTTGCTATAGAACAGACTATACTCTGGCAATTGTTTAGGATCTAACTTTTTCAAACTATTTTATTTCTATGCAATATGTGATTTATGCTTCTATACTATGTATATAAATAAGCAAGCATATTTTTGTAAATACATACATATTCACATTATGCTGATTCCGCAAAAATATCTCACATTCTCACAGTCTTTCCACTTTTATTGAACACAATAGAGGATCGAAAGAAAACATGTATTTTGTCTAATAATTACAACATACATCCATAGTTAGAGTAGATTAATATACATTTTTTATTAGCTCATTGGCGCCACATAAATAAAATCCAATGCCGGATACGTGCTTTGCCTTTGTAAATATTTGGACAATAGAAAAGGCTCAGTAGAACGTAAATAAAGGATCTCGAATTATGCAACCAGGATGCCCAGGATATAAGAGATACTTTATTTGTTATTTATTATAGAATTAAGGCACAGTTATCTCAAATTAATCCACAAGCTATTGAGCGTATTTTATTTCGACTGAATTATCATTCACGAAACAGCAAAACGTATGGGTGGCCTCGTATCAGATTAACTGGGAAAGCTAGTTCCACTCCCTGTGTAACTGAAGTTAATACTCGTATCCAAGACGTGACTTATTAACAATGTGCTACATTGCAGAATATACTAAAAAAGTTGGTGCGTAAAATAAAAATATACATTTGTACCCAAATTGACAGCATTTAAAGGAACTTGACAAGAAAACTTCCGACTGAACTCTTCAAAAGTTATCGTCATCGTGATCGTAACTAAAAAGCCGCATAGTAACCTATACCGCATCTCAGCGTTAAACATTTTCCGGACTTTTACTCCAAAAATAATAATGTTGCGCCCAGACTTTTGGCAGATTTTTTAAGGTGCTCTTACACGAGCGATTAAAATTGCTCAATTTGCAGCAATATTCGTCAATTTTGACGTCACGAAAATATGAAGCAATACACAGCAACAATAGCAACAGGCAATGTGCATCAACTTTTCATCAACTCGTTGCTGAATTGTGATGAGCGATATTGACCAATATCTAGCAATTTAGCAATAAGGGCATACACGATCAATTCAGTCTGGGCACAACACGAAAGCAAACTTGACAAATAAATCTAAAACTTAAAATAAAACTTTGAAATATTTGAATTCCAGCCATTAACACGAAACTTAACAAATAAATGCAAAACTCAAAACAAAACTTGACAACTGAATCACCAATCGAGGATAATTCCAAGTTAGTGGAAATACAGCAACTATAGGGCGAGCAATACCACCAATCTGTGAAAATATTGCCACATTGCCGAAATATTGCCGCAGCTAGCATGATATTGCCCTGTATTGCTCCATTAATCGTTCCAGTGGTTTTGGCAATAGTTGACGGGCAATCAATTGCTTGAAAAGTTGCTCGAGTAAGAGTACAAAAGTATTCATTACACTCTGATGAATCGCAAATTTGTGACAAATAGAATTGATGCAACGAAAAAAAAAATTCTAGTTTTAATTTTTTGTTCATTGATAGCCCAAAATCTCAAATAAGATTGCAGTTCGTCCGTTTGTTCGAAAACACGACAACTAAAGAACGCGGCTAGCTAATAGGAATTTGTAATTTGTTCTTTTTCGGATGGTTACCATATAAAAGTACTGAACACAAGACACGTTACGTTGGAAATCTAAAATTTTGAGTATTTTTTAATTTTTTATGATAATGTTCGATACAACTTATCCATGGAAAATTGGTGTATCCATTTTCCTAAGCGTTCAGTACCTGGAACACGTTCACAATCTACTTGACATTTTTAATGCTGCTTACGTAGCATTCTGCTTTCACTATACTCTCTAAATGGGCTGCTGAATGCGGGTTGAGAGTGAACTCACGCAAAACGGAATTAGTCCTCTTCATCAGGAAATACAAAGTTCCTCACGTTGACCCTCCTTCTCTGGATGGTACTAGTCTAGTTTTCACCGATAGTGCACAATGTCTGGATCTTATTTTGGATATCAAGCTGCACTGGAGACACAACATCCTGGAACGAGTAAGGAAAGTAAAAGTCGCGCTTTTCTCGTGCAAAAAGTTCATTGGCAAAAAAATTTTCGTCATCAGGCCAATACTATTAAATGGTGTTATCGTCTGGTAGAAGGCCTTGGATAAAGCGGTTAACCGTACCTCCCTTTGGAAGGGACAAAGATCGGCATGCATAAGTATCAGCGGAGCTCTGAGAACAACTCCGTCTGCAGCACTAAACATTCTAATCTACCACCCCTAGACATTCTTGGCAAGAAAATGGCAGCCAGTACAGCCATTCGACTTAGAGCCACAGTGGACTAGCATAATTGCAAGTCACTCAACATTTTTGAAACACTTCAAATATTCCCGAAAACACAGACTATATCCTTTCCAGTTTTGGTGTTGATAAAAATTTCGTAACGTCTATCCCAATCCGTTTATAACGAGAAAGGGAGAAGAGTCCGTCCACATTTATACGGATGGCTCCGAAACTGAAGGCGCTGTGGGCTGAGGTGATATGCTAAGTAGCTCTTTCCGCCTTCCGAACCGCTGTAATGTCTTATCAAGCGGAGCTTATGGTGATCAAGGAGACATTGTCCTGGCTAAGATGTAATGTAGTATCTACTAGTGATATTAGCACATTAGACAGCCAAGGGGCAGTAAAATCCTTGAAATCGGCCTCTACGCGATCATGGGTCGGCGTGGTATGTCGATCATCTCTTAAGGAGATGGCACAACAGTTCAATATTATTCTGAGATGGGTGCCGGGACACAGAGATATTTCAGGTAACTGTATGGCATACGAACTCGCCCGGTGCGATACTGACCTTCAGATTATGCCTGAATATCAAAATCTGGGTGTGCCTCTTTCCACATGTAAGCTGCTACTTGAACTACATAGATTCGGTTGAGAAAACCAACTCTAGATGGACAGAGGGCATTACATGTCACACTGCGAGACAGATCTGACTCAAGCAGGAACTGAAACGCTCTAAAAGATTGATTTCGCTCAAAAGGGTGAGCACCATAGTTGGTGTCCTACCCGTATACTGTCTTATAGGCCGGCATGCTAAAAGACTCGGTCTCTCTTCAAACGGCTTCTGTAGAAGCTGCTTGGATGAAGAGGAGGAGCAGACAGTCTGAGGGACCTAGCCGCAACTGAGGTTACGAGAAACCAACGCTTCATTGTAAGCTCTAAATGGGTTAGCGATTAGGATCAGAATGTGAATTGTGAATTTGCGCAGGCAATGAATCGATCAAACTTTGAGGATGTCAGAGCAAAACATCTATAAGCAGGCTAGTGGTAGAGTGACTGCAAAACCCATGGAAATGCTTAGTCAAGAAGGAACTTCAAGATGAGATAAGTCTTGAAGGCTGAAGCCCAAGATCCCCGATGAATCTTGTGGAGAAGTTATGTTGATGCCTTAGGTTCAATTGGGGACTCCCTAAAAATTCTATTCACTGTTTTATTGTCTTAAACTATAATAGAAATACAAATTAAGTATGTTATTTAATGAGTATATAACGATTGACTGCATCGTATTGTAGAAACAGAACATTAGAAAACCGTAAGCGTAATAAAAAATGTAGAGCAAAGCCTCAGAGATATTTACAGCAAGGTATATACATGTAATTACAAATTGATTAAATCCATTCGGCGTGTGTAAACAGAAATAAAATTCAATTGCATCCGTTGAAGATGATTAAAACACGTTTGCAATGTGGACTTTAGCTCGAAGCATTTACGAGAACATTAAAAAACCTGTAACGCTGCACAGTAACCAAGGTGGTACTGTAGGGGTTTATATTCTTACGCCTCGCCTTTTCCACTGTTATAAAGGTTTCATCAGAATCTTGCGGAACACACAACTGAATAAAAAATGCACAAAAACTGTTTGTTTCTGTGAAAACAGCAGTTTAATATGCCGCTCGATATTCGAAAGTAACGTTGAGCCAAGTTTTTTCTGGGTTTAGTGTTTCTTTGAAAAGCAAATCCTAAAGGCAGACGTCCACTAGGGCGGACAGGCCGGGCCGGGCCGGGCCGGGCCGCATCGCAAAAATCCGCCTGCCATACATTGTTATGGAAGTGCGTCCACTGAACGAGACTCGCGACGGAACGAAGTACGTAGCGATGCGGCCCGCCTCTAATGGACGCCTGCCTTAACACGACAACTACATTTTCTGTCAAATCACAAACAAAATCTACTAAAAATTTTCGCTCGAATAAAAAATTTGTATTTGAAATTTCGTTTCGCTTCTAGTTAGTAACTCTTTCAAGTGAACGACTAGTTCGGAAGTACTTCACTAAAATGAACTGTTTTACCCATCCCTAGTTATCTATATGCACAGCAACTTATGGCTTGTGCTCACATGAACGTTTGCCAAGGATACAAATCCCGACTGACCATCCACTATTCTACGCCCACCTATCAAGAAGATGACTGAAACCGAACATTTTTCATTCATGCTATCCATGTACCAGCCTCGTAAACAATATCCGGCCAACGTTTTTACAACAGTGTCCTTTTCCGAAGCTGCATGGCGCGTGTAGTGTGCAGGATAGTGGATTCAGGGAGCGTTCTTGCAGGGACGTTGACTTACTGGATTGAACGCCACATTCATCAGATTGAAATCTCGTAGAAAATGTTTGAGCATTGATGAAGTTGAAGCAGTGAGCAGTCCACAGTTATTTCGACATATTCGAAAACTCCGTCCCTGACGATATCCTGCGCACGAGCCTGACCTACTATGCTGACTACTTTATGGACTACTTTATGACTTTGCCCATTAATGAACTTTTCTTAACCAATTTGACCAAACATACCATACAAAAAAGTTTTTATCGTGCGTGGCAAATCCAGATGACTGTAACTAAAACCGTTGACCGTTCGCTCAAATTAAAGCGGTTATAAGTCACTGAGTATAGACAGAGTGAAAAACTTTCAGTAGAAAGGTTAGTTGATAATTGCAATGGACTTGGTGAGCTGTTTTGTTATTGACTAGAGGGTGTATCACTAACTTTTCCGAAATACCCTCACAGCTGGTACAATTTTCCAGGAATTGTGGTCTTTGTAATATAAAAAAAGAACGATTCCCAAATACAATCCTCCGAATAATTTTTGAAGATTTCAATGTGGTTAAAACTAAATCCCTGTGGCAAATGTCCATTTATTTCGTGAATGTCCTTGGCTGGAAAATAGTCAGGCTTATAGTAGGATAAGCTTGTTATGAATTAGATCAATTTCGTGTCATTATTCTTGATATTAAGCTAATATCAGCTATGAACTGCTGGATGACTTATTCCTTACATAATTTCGTGTTTATATTATGCTGAATGGTAACCTGTTGGAGCAGCTGAGATAAATATCACCTTTAATGGTGTTCTTTTCTTTGATAAGATCGATTATGTAACTAATGTAAGATTGAAGCTGATAACAATGGTTTGCAAATGGTTGCATATGGTACAGAGTTCGCAACGAATTCTTTTTCATCATCTTTCATCTCGATTTTCATAATTCTGTATGTTCTCGGTGTCTATAGTCCTTCTCGTGCCAACTAGTCTAGTGAATGGATGATATTCCTGAACCGGGATACATTGAACGTAACATACATACATGCCAATTAAAATATTTTTTTGTAAAATTCAGTATGTAATTTCTCGATTATTCTTCATATTATCTGGTCTATTCTGTACGTAGGTTGCTACTTAAGTTTTGAGATAGACAAATAAAAACAAATATTTATAATCAAAAATGGCTTTATTGTTTTTCAAAATATTCTCCATGAAGATCAACTCACTTTTGCATGCGTTTGAACCAGTTTGCGAAACAGTTTTTCCACTCCGATTGAGGTACCTCCAAAACATGATCGCATCAACCGCTTCTTCAGGCGTCGAAAAACGATGACCACGCAATTTATTTTTGATGTGCGGGAATAAGAAGAAATCATTTGGTGCCAAATCAGGGCTGTACGGCGGATGACCCATCAATTTGATATTTTGAATGCTCAAAAACGTTTTTGTTTAAGCTGATGTATGACAGCTTGCATTGTCGTGGTGGAGAATGATTCGTCTTCGGCGATTGGTTTCCCTGATTTTTCCGAAAACTTCAGGCAAACAAATGCTGGTGTACCATTCAGAATTCACCATTCTACGTTGCTCTAATGACACGGTGGCGACATGTCCAGTTACTCCGAAAAAACAGGCGACCATTAGCTTCGAAGTGCTTCGTGTGCGAACAACTTTTGTTGGATTTGGCTCGTCTTGAAAGACTCATACAGTCGATTGTTGTTTAGTTTCGGGTTCATATGCATAGATTCATGACTCGTCGCCTGTCACGATCTTATAGACGTCTTTTGAAGCACCGCGATTGAATTTTTTCAACATTTCTTTGCACCAATCGACACAAGCTTTTTTTGAGCGATTGTCAAATTATGCGGGATCCAACACGAACAAATCTTTTTGACAGCCAAATGTTCATGCAATATTGAATGTATGCGAGTGGAACTAATACCCAGGAATGCCTCAATCTCACGGTATTTCACATGACGATCTTGCAATATCAGTTCACGCACAGCATCGATGTTTTCTGGCACAACTGCCGATTCTGGACGACCTTCACCAAATTCAGAAAAACAGCGAAACACGGTGGCTCGAGATGGTGCTTCATCACCAAAAGTCGAAGCGAGTTGATCGGCACACTGCTGTTGGTTTAATCCACGTCGAAAGTCATAGAAAATCATCGCACGAAAATGTTCACGATTTAATTCCATTTTTCGACCAAGATGAATATTTTAAGTATCTGTAAACAACACAAATAGCACTCGTATGACAACACGTTCTGAGTACGTTCACCACTAAAAATGTCAAACTTTACGACGACAATGTCAGATTTGACGTATTCACATCAGTGTTGCCATATCTCAAAACTTAAGTAGCAACCTACGTATACAGTTACAAGTTACAATTTTAGCGGAGAGTCACAATTTTAGAAAATCTGACTTTTTTTATTCTATCCTAAGCGAATATTTTGACTTTTCAAAAAAGAAAACCAAAAAATTGTTAGTCGCAAAATAGATGTTCACAGTTGAAAGAAAGAAAGAAAGTTGAGGAACGCAAGTGATCCGTTTTCATTAATCCACAATACATTTGAGAGTTACTTCAGACTCTCACGTTTTCGATGTTTACTAAGGACTTTGCATCATACACCTTCAAAGGCCGAATTGATCACTGGCACTGACAGCACGTTATCATTTTCACATGTCTCCAACTGTGTGGAGAAATTATTGTGACCTTTCTTGTGATTGCAGATTGCCACAATGCGAAAAAACCTGTGATAGGTTACAATTTCAGAGTAGGGCCGTATGAAACCTTAATTGTCACATTGTAGAGAGTTTTTTACAATTTTCGGCAGAAACCGTTTCTATTATTATTCGAATCTCTTTGAAATCATGATTTTTTTTTTTTAAAAACTTATGTTTTTTTCTATAATTTTTATATCAACTAAATTTTTGTGATACATTTGATACCATCGAACATATTCTTAATTATTCTTAATAAAAATCAAGGAGCTGATAGTGAAACGCCCGAGGACAACGAACATGAAGCTCGTTCAAAAAGTGATAGTAGTAATTCAACAGTGGAGGAATCGATAATCGTTAATAAATCGAAAGATACTACAAAAGATTCAAATGATACATTAAGTGGTGATAATAGTACCGTACCGAATCCCTTGTCCAGTAATTACACGAAGGATTACAGAAAGGACAGCGATACGACTATAACTAATGGTGATTTGCCGAAAAGCTGCATATCCCGCCGCAGTTCGTCGAAATCATCGATACGAAAACGAGTCAATATCAATGACAGTACCGAAGTGATACCATCGTCAGAATTAGCATCTATCGATGATGACGAAGTTTTCTCCGATTCGATACCGCCGAAAATCGCTCGCGGTGATATGTGCGCTCCGTATATTAAAAAGCGTGGATCAATACCCGGATGTTTTGCCTTGCCGGAATGGTTTAATAATGACGACAGGTTTTACTACAAGTACCGTTTTTTTTTAATGAAATATTTAATACTTTATGAAAAAACTAAGCCGAAGAAAATTTACATTGAAATTAACGTTTAAATACAAAAGAATATTGTTCTTCTGTCCAGGAAGCCGTATACTCCTAAATTTCTTAATTAGGATTCTATCAACGAAATGTTGGAACAAAAGAAGCGAATTGAATAGGAATTTTAAGACTTCGAACTAATTGTATTGTGTGAAACTTCTATAGATCTCTACATAGTCAATTCTGTTCGGAGAATAATACAGACATCAGGCGTACCATAACGAAACATGATGAAAGGATTTCAGGGTGGAGTTACTTCATATCTGGTCGAAATATCTTCAAATGCACCTACTTTTCAATCCTCTAGATAGAATCTATAGTTTTTGGTCAAAATTTATATAATTCGAATGAAATACAAATGTTGTTAAAAAAATTTTTCGACTTCAGCACAAAAGTGTGAATTTCCTTGTCACGTCCTGTGTGACTCAATGAAGGCATAGAGCAGCAGCAGTAGATCCTTGGCTTCAGATTTTTTCTGCCATTAGTACCTTCTAACGGACGATATATATGTTAACACATCATAAGAAACAGTGGCTAGTAGGCCTCCTTTATACCATGCGGTATATGGCTAGCGCATGGCTCCAGCTCGACCTCTACCGATCAGTTCGGACCTAGGACGAATTAGCCCTCGCCTTTCTTTACTTTTTCCTTTCTTTTGGGACATTTGAAAGTTTTGGCATTGCGGACATATGGTGAATTAACACTCGCTCTTGTTTACCTTTTCTTTTCCTGTATGCTATTAGAGAGCTTTGGCAGTTGAATAACTTTTACACGCCCTAAGATCATTCGTAAACCACACTCAAAACTAATAAATAGAATACCATGGCTTTGAGTTTGGAACAATATTTTGATTTGGGTGGTTCCCGACAAACTGTTGGTTTACAGGTGACCGCTCCTTATTTTTATACGCGTTTTAATTTCCTTTACTCTTTTCTAAATTTTTAATATCACTCGACCTTTTTAATTACAGTGCCAATTGACGACCCCTTTAGCCTCTGATAAGTTAATGCAACCCGATTACGAATCAGCTCCTTCGGATCTAGTCCAACAGAGTTTTAAAACTGACTTTCCAGTGAAAATTTTTCACCTGTCATGTCTTCAATGACAGTAGCCAGGGCAGCAATCGATCCCAGTCGGGTTTTTCGTGCTGGTGTTTCACATACAAAACTCCTCTAAATCCGAAAAACAACAAAAACAATTTCTTAAAATTAGCTTCTATGGTAGCTTTATCATGAAAAATTCCAGTCTCATACATACCTACTACTGCATAACTTAGAGTAATTCAAACGGAGAGCATACAAGCCGTTTCACATTCAATCTTATACCCGATTAACTATTGTCTGATAGGCATGAAGATGTTCGAAAGAAATTTGGACTCACTGAGCCGAGAAATGTTCAACAAAGTCTCTAATCTAGCCTAGTATTTACTTGATATTTTTAGTCTTACAACGATCTGGATGAATGCCCAAAAAACACACCTAAAGGTAAACATTTATTCGTGGGTGTATGATTCTTCCTTCATCAAAAATTTAAAATAAAATATAACTTCAATCGAATTTCATAAGAAGCATATTGTTTATACGATAAAATAAATCTGTTTTTTTGATAAAGGACTCAGTCGAGTACCAAACGCGTGATACGCGCTAAATGTTTTTATTTTTGCTTTTTAATACAACTGTGATATGCAAAAGATACAAAAATTTGTCAAAGCACGTGTGGAATGCGTTCTGACATATGATACCACTGCAGGTATTAAGTAATAGTCTCTCAATTTATTGATGAAATATTTTGATGGACTAAATACGACCCAGCCCAATTTTAGGCCTCTATCGGTGTAAGCGATTGGACCTACTTTAGGTCACGATATAGGTCTGACCGCGATCAGGTCGGTGGGTGTAAACTAGGTCAATGGGTGACTCGACCTGTACAAAATCGCGGTACAGGATGTGGTGTATATTCGATGCTTGTCTTGCTCACTTCAATTAGTTCACCCGAAGTCTTAGGCATCTTAACAACCCAATGTTGGCGCGATCCTCTCATGAATTTCCTTCCATTGTTTCCCTTCGAGAAAAAAGATTTAAATCACACCACAAATATCAATTTGATTCAATTTGCATTTCCACTCGAAACGTTTGCGTTCAAGCAATTGTCAATCATCTTGTGTCAGAATGGCCTGTAACTTTAGTTTCCGTAAGAAAAGGAAAAGAAATATCAAAACCAAATATGAACCAAGTTACGAACGGCTCATAATTTTGTTGCACTTATTATCCGACGTGATAGAGGAATAATATTATTTGTTAGCTAAGACTGAAGTTTGACCACAAAACAAACTCCTCAGAATATTTGGATTAAAAGAATAGTAAAATTTAAGTGAAACTTAACACGAAAAGATAGCATAGTTTTTTCATAATGTACTTATAAATAAAAAAAATAATTTCATATATTCATAATATTGTGTTAAACTATAATCAAAATATGTACCTATGTAATAAATTTAAAAAATAGTGAATATGGAGGCTCGTTAGAACCGCCCGTAACACCAGTGGGACGAGATGAATTGGCATTGAAACGTCATCGAATGTACTCCGAGCTCCTATTAGCCGCTCAAGCAGCTGTTGAACATCGTGTTAGATTTGATCCATTGGGTCCAGATTTTGCTAGTGAAGGTGATATAATATTTATAAAATACGAATTTCAAAAACATGTTATACTATTTTTTAAATTTTTTTTTTCTTATTTTAACCATGTCAATCACGAATGTGTCAATCTGTATTAAGCTTACAGTATGTTTCCTTCTTCTGCGAGTAGCTACCCTACAAAAGTTCTTAGAAAATACGATCGCTCACTTTCACAATAATTGAATACCTTCATCTTTTCGAATAGCTGCCTGTTTTGAAAACAAGTGGTCGATTCTACTTCGATGTTAACGCTCTTATTGCTTTGAGATTTATGAATGTGATCACAAAAAATATTTAATTCCCTTTTCTAATACATCAAATTTACCATTCAATTCATTAGTGTTATTTATATCACTCTAGAAATACAAAGATATCACCCTCGCCACATTATTGAAAAATTTATTTAATTTATGGCATGCTTCCAAAAGAGAATCATATAATATAAACATCATTAAACATTCAGGTTGCGATATTTTATCCTCCGAACGATTTAACAGAATTTCGAACTAGAAATATAATTGATCAAATTTTATGAAAATCGAAGTCATATTCTCTAAATGGCGGAAAAAAGGCAGCAAAACGTACCATCCACTTTTCTGTCGTCTCGAAATTAAATCAATAAGAGACATTAAGTCACCAAAAATAGAAAGAACGCCTCATTGTATCTATCCATTAATCTCACCTTTCTTTTTGATTTAAGTATCATAACATTTTCAAGATCTTTCCTTTCAATTTTAACATGCACCACCTGTTTAAATTAAATAAATTCGTGCGGTTCATATACGCACATGATTTCTTATAGTATGAAATGAATGATTAAAAATATCCGTGACTATTTAATGTTACATTGAAGCTATTTATAAAACTTAATGTTTCAGAAAATGTGATGTGATTGTTTTAATCATTTCAAGAGATTTGTAAAATATCCTTTTTGTGATGTCGGTTTTTCAAAATTTAACAGCGTTGTATTTTTAATTACGTTTTATTGATTACTTTCGCCAAAAAGGATACGGTTAGGTATTCTCAAGGGTTTGGTTCAATTACATTTTGCTGAAGAAAAAAGGTTTCCGTGTAACTGAAATGCTAAAATAATTCTTCAGGTATATTTGGAATAATGATTGATATTGGGGATGTGGGGGTGGTGTGAAAGCAATGCGCCCGAAACGCTCGAAAGCTAAGATCGAGACATTCTAAAATCCATATCTCCTGAACGGTTCATGTCAGATGGGTGAAACTTTGTGATTACTTGCAGCGATACTATAATTGGAGATACATTTTTAAGGGAAGAGCTGGGATGGGTAAGAAACTTTGGATTACAAATCCTTTGAACCACGTATACCAGAAAGTTAACTTTGTGTATATATAATAACCGCTTACGATAAGGTCTTAAAATTTTACAGGAGTTAGGTTCAGTAGAGCTCTAGCAGAGAAAAATATGTTTAAGGTGCGGAGGGAGAGGGTGGAAAACAACAAATTATGAATTTTATTACTCGAAAGCCGCTAAGAAAAAAAAACTAAAAGTTGATGTCATATAGAGCCACCATAGGGTCATTCTAGAATAATAAAAGTTTTGACAATGGAAGCATGGTTCGGGGGTATTTTCTCGGGAACGGGTTATGCTAGAAAGTTGAAAGTATGTATATGTAGATGTACTACTAGTATTTTAAGCAAACAAAAATGAGATTTGCATTGACGTACGGAGGTGGGGTTAAAAAGTTGTCCGTGAAAAGGTTTTTATACTCTAGATGAAATCATATAGAGTATTATAAGTTTAATCCAGCCCGAAAAGTTTGCAACGTATAGAAGCGAGCCTCGGACGAAAAAAAGTTATATATTATTTTGTGTTCAGTTGTGGCCAAAAACCCCAAATCCGTTTACTGTCAGTCCGTCCGTTTGCACGATAACTCAAGAACGCGTTGGCCTAGGAAGTTGAAATTTGGTCACCACCTGTAAAATGGAAAAAGTAAGGCTAAGTTCGTTAATAGGCGATATCCTTTCACTCCTTCGGGTACCTCCCATACCAGAGTCCTTAAAACACTTATTCACAATTATTGCTCGAGTGCTTCACTTGAAACTTTGCATACTTAAAGTTTACAATGTTTGAAGCGAAAGTTCCGAATATGATGCAAATCGAATGAGTCCTTCGTGTAGCAGCCTACAAAAGTCCTTCAAAAATTTATGCAAGTTACAGAATCCACTATAACTCTAGTACAAGTTAAAGCAGGGATTCAAAATTTTACAGGAATTAGTTTTATATCAAAAGCAAGACTGAGTTCATTACCATAATTATGGATGGCGCCGTCGACTCCTTCGGGTAGCTGTCATACAAAAATCCTTAAAACACTTGTTCACAAATATTGAACGATAACTTTAGAACGCTTTAAGTTACGACTTTGAAATTTTGTATACGTTGATTTTATAACAGTCGCAGCTGAAAGTATTAATATGAAAAAAATCCCATAAGTCCTTCAGGTAGTTGCCATACAAAAAATCTGCCAACAGTCTGGGCGCAACTTTATTATTTTTTGGGTAGAAGTCCGAAACGTGTTTAATACTGAAACGCGGTGTAGGTCATTATGCGACTGATAACCTAAAAAATAACGTTCCAAATAGCCTCCTGTTTAATCTTTAGGTTATCAGTCGCATAGTGACGTACACCAGCTCTGTACATTAATAAAATTTTGAACTTTTTTTTACTCCTGTAGTACTTCTTCATATACATACTAAGTTTCAACTTTCTAGCATACGCTGTTTCTGAGATATGAAAAACCACCCCCACCCCCTATCAAAAATTATAGGATACTTCTACAGTGACTCGATATAGTCGTCAATTTTTAGCTTTCTATGCCTTGCGGTTTTCGAGAAATAAAAATCAGAATTCTTTTCGTTCCACCCCCTCCTACTGCCACCTCTTCGCCAGCACCTCCAACATTTTTTTTTCCTGCTAGAAGTCTATTGGGCCTAACTCATGTAAAACTTCTAAGATCATATCTGGTACGGTTCTTGGGATATAAACATTAAATTTTTTGAAAAATGCTTAACCCCCACTTTCATACTCCACCTCCCCTCTCAAAATTTTTACATTCAGTAGACTCCACTTATGATCTTATATACAGAAACCAAATTTCATCTTCCTGGTACAATTGGTTCGGATGATCACCAATTTTTTTGCAAATTGGTCCACTATCATAGTACTACATAAGTTCCAAATTTCAGCCTGCTACCATAACCAGTTCCTGAGATCTAGAAACCAAAATTTTTCGTCTAAAACGCGCCCCCTTCTCCCCCTTACACCCCCACCCGCTTCTCCCCCCTTACACCCCCACCCCCCAAAAAGATACCAATCGTAGGGGTTCACCCAATCTACCCACCATAAAAATTTCAATTTAATATCTCAACGGGTTTGTGAGCTATGCTCCTTCAAACGGTTTTGCGTACTGCGGACGGCGTCTACGGCGGACAGATCGAAATTTTTTTTTTTTGCTTTTTTGGGGTCTACTAGTCCTAAAACGTGAAAATACAAAATTTCAGGGTGGCAAATTTTTTTGAAATTTCAGGTCGATCACAATACTTTATTATTAAAAAATAATAAAGTAAAATTCTGTAAAAATGCCCTAACTTAATTTATGGAACTCACTATACCTCAAGAAATCGTTTAACCATCCATCAAGTAGCCACTATACAAAAGTTTCTACCTGTAAAATAAAAGGGCATGCAATAATTGTATGTGCACTCCTCATTCTTTTGATGTATTCCCAACTAAAATATAAATCGGAGTTCAGTATTTCATCTAGAGTATTATACAATTGGCTTGCAGCCGATCGTGACTGCGTTATGGTTTTTTTATATTTTCACTAATTTCGTCATATACTCTAGGTCCGTCGAGCTATCGAATTAATTTTACTTCTAGCGCCTAGAAACCGTTTCCAATTTTTCTGATATTCAACCCCTAAGGAGTACAGTAGTTGTGTACGTCTTCACGAGTTCTGACAAATTTCTTAGGTCTAATGAGATATTGAATTCACTTTCACTTCTAAATTCTTTAAATACAATCGGGGAAAAACGATTTAAGCTTTTTTCGATATTAAACCCCCGGGGGGGGGGGGGGGGGGGGGGGGTGTAAGGTATTGTTGAAGTTTTCAGAATTTCGAAAATCTTTTAGGTTTAATGAGATCGTATTTGGTTTTACTTCTATTGAAAAAAAAATCGGATAACAGTCTGGCCACAGCTTTATTATTTTTTGGGTAGAAGTCCGGAACGCTTTTAATACTGTGTAGGTTACTATGCGACTAGCAACCTACGGTGTAGGTTACTATGCGACTAGCAACCTAAAGGGGGGTAACCAGGAGGCTATTTTGAATGTTATATTTTAAGTTGTCAGTCTCATGGTAACCCACATCGAGGACAGTAACAACATTTTTTTGAAAGGGGTTCTATTTTTTTAATAAGACCACGGGTGATAAGCTTGTACGGATTCGAACCGATGATCTCAGGATTTGTGGACTAGTCACTTTATACTGACCTTATTTTTTATTTAAATTTTCAAGGGCAAGCAATAAGCAAAACCTTTAAATTATTATTTTCTAGAGTAACTTTTCAAGAACTGTAAAAATACCAGTAGTTCTTTATATTTCTTTTCTGCCAGTCGTCTACTACGTACTTTTACATTAGTTTCGGTGATTTTTTTTGCACCTAATTTGTCTTCTATTTTTATTTCTAAAGTACTAAATAGTTTCAAAAACGTTAAACAATATGAGAGCTGCCGAAAGAAAAGTACAGTACTGTAGTAGTACCTAGATAGATGTAATTGTGACGCTAGTACACCACACACCTGGGCTGTACGGACGGCTTTTCGCTATACCGGGCTTTTGTAATTATGGCTAGGGATCAATTTACGGTTGAATACTTCAACTTCAGTGTAAGTGATTTCTGAGGTATGTGTATAAGTCTAATTTCGCCTAAGAATACTCTTGATTACAGCCCTTGAGCTATCTAAACATATTGTATTTGTACCAACCCCCGAGATAAGTATAAAAAAATTAATTACAACTTTCACCGCCGCTAATCTCACAACCTCATACAAAATCGCAATTCTATTGAAAATAAAGGACCTTATTTCGAACGTATTACCGGGCTACCAGAACAGTGTTTAAAAAGTTTTTTATGTAAGTATAGCATACAACCTGTACGGAGGATTGTACATATAGATGTGTACTCGTACATACGTTGAATATGCACAAGATGTTTTTATTCCAATAACATTTTCGAACAATTTTTTAACTTTTTGTTTTCTCTTTCACCTTGTAAACCTGGAATCTATTGAAATGTCGAACAATATTCCAAGCATTTTGTGGTGATTTTTTTTTTAAATATTTGTCATGTTCAGCATAACGTGTGTCACAGGAAATATGCAAATGTTTTAACAAAAGATAAGGATGTATATATTTTTCAAATACATGTTACGTTTTACTTTACGTAACATTTTACCGATTTTTATTTAATGTAGGTTTATGGTGATTTACCTTACCACCTTGTCTATGATTGGGTTTAAAGTAGGTGTCAAAAAGGCTGCGGATTTTTATGAATTTCAAAACGAGAGATGTAGGATGTAGTTTTCGCAATGCAGTTTTTAACCCCCTTTCTTGTGGTAATTTTTTTGAAATATGTAGAAACTGTCTATAAGTATTGAACAGTATCAGTATAAGTTTTGGGTAAATCGAAAAAGTCTATTAGCATTGAACACTATCAGTATGACAATATGCATAACAATTATGGTTAGCACTGTCTATGATATAACAATAAACACTTGTCAATGAACCACTAGTATATTAAAACATGATACAACAGCAATGAAGGGGGGAGGGATCAGAAACTAGATGGGAGAGAGTTGAATAGCAATTAACGGTGGACATTTCGCTCAATATACATGCTACGATATTCCGATGGCGTTCTCACGTTGTCGCCAGCGTCTGGGATCGCGTGGTTGTGGAACTGCAAGCTCTACAAGGGTGGTAGATTTCCCTTTTTACTAAAAGCTCTAATAAGAGCTATTGGTTCTTGATCTTGCAACTCTTGTCGCCAACGTCCAAGGACGAGCGGCTGTGGAACGCCAAGCTCACAGGGGCGGTTAGATTTCCCTTTTTACTTAACAACAGAAAAGAGGCAAGTAATTATTAAATTACAAAACATAAGAAACGTAAAGGGAAATAGGAGGATTAGTCAATAAATCACCGGCATCGATCTTCAGAATTATTAAAACTTATAAAGAATCTGGTCGAGTTGCAAAATTTCTAGGACAGGACGTCCCTGAATCATCGATACTAAAGTCGATCTACCAATTGTTAACATCTCTTCATCAGATTCCTTTTTATCGACTCCGGCGATTCGGTCAAAATTGGCTCCAGAAAGTAAATTTACTCCTTCTGTTGAAACAATCAAAAGACGTTTAAGGGAAAGAAACGGACGTGTGGCACGTAAATAACCCCATGTCAGCAAAGCCAATAAAACTAGGTTCGATTTTTATACAGAACATGCATTAAAGCCTGCATTTTTGGTATTCAATTTTATGGGCGGAATTGATGATAAGAATGCGGTACAGACATGGACAAATGTACGTGTGGCGGAGAAAAGGTGAAAACCTCTCTTCAAGTGTTCCAAACCAACATTAAAGGATGCCAATTAAGGGGTTATGGTGTGCTTTTCTGCATATGGTATTGGTAAAATTATTCTATTAGAAGGCAAAGTAAATGGACAAGTGTATCTGGATATAATGCGAGAGGTCATTTGACCTGAAGGTAAACGCGTGAAAGGAGCAGATTTCTTACTTCAGGAAGATTACGTTTCTATACATAGAGCCAAAATTGTCCAAAATTTCTTCAAGACTGAGAAAATAAATGTCCTAAATTGGCCACCAAAAAGCCCAGACCTTTTGCCCATTGAAAATGTCTGATCTTGGCTGAAAATTAAAATATCGAAAGAGCACTAAGAAGCATTTCGGAATTAAAAGTATGCTTCGAACAAATTTGGCAAACATTTTCGGAGAAACAATGCAGGAAGTACGCTCTATCTATGCCCAGTCGGATAGCCATAATTTTCCAAAGCAATGAGGTCATTGTGGTAGTTAGACAATCTGTTTACTTACTTTTGACCGAACGAATAAAAAATATCTCCTTATAATTCGCTAATAGAATACTACAATTAACATTTATTTTATAAATTCGCATTTTTTATATCTTCTGCTGAGAAACTACACCATTTTGGAACTCCTGATAAGTTGACATGTTAACATGCGGATTTTCGTTAGCCCAGTATTTTGTGCAATTGTAAGGGTTGTAGAACATGCGTATGGTTGTGGCGCTATGTACCAAATCGAGTCACACAGGAACTTCAGGAACAATAGCAAAGGAAAATAATTACTCTGTTCGGAAAGTGGCCTCGGTAGCAATCTGTGAGGGTCCTAGTCTTATCATCCCAGACATCGTGGGTTAGAATCCCACTCATGATGTAGCCGTTAGCCTTTCCTTACTTTCCTTACAATATCAATTCCCAAAAATCCTGTTCCCATTTATCCATCGTACACTGTTCTTCACCTCACTCAGGATTAGGCAATGAGCGAGGACCTAGTTCCGACTAAACTAAATCCGGACAAAATAACAGATCGAACCAAGGGCAGATTGTAATGTCCCCAACTCGTTCGGAAAAAATTTATTGATGAGGACAAGGATCTGTTCTGTCGCAGCAGAAAAGAAGAAAGAAATTGGAAAATGAATAGAAATTGATTAATGTAGGTAACTCTGAGACGAAATAAGTTCATTAGTACTAATTGCAAACAGCAATATTGTTATTAATTTCAACCTCTTTTCACCGAAAAAAATTAATCAAATAATTCATTCATACGTGCTGTTATCTCAATATGACTAAAAGTTGCGCCTAAATTAATAAAAAGCTGATAACAGCCGGGTAGTACAAAGGTGAATAGCTCATATTATGAGCGCCTTTTGAACGTTTTTGTTCTCGTAAATTCATCGAGCGGGTAACTTTCGGAAAATTTTTACAATCATTTTAAGCAATTTTACAATAATTTTCAATATTTTACAATATGTAAAAAAAAATCAAAAATTTTTGACATTAAAATGTACAAATCGTCCGATATAAAAATAACACAACACATTCAACTTTAATCTAACTGCAATGCTTGTGCGAAAATTTTCAAAATAATATCTAAAGTGCGTTAAATTCTGAAACATTTAAAAATATGTTCAGTTCGCGACGATTTGTGCACAGCGAAAAACTTATTTTCGGCCCCGATAAATTTAATTTCACGTAAATTTTTGTGCTCGAATAAAACATTTGGTTGTGTTGTGTATAAATAAAGACTGGTGTAAAAAAACAGTGCAAAATTATATATGGTATATATATATATATCTGATAATCGCACAAATATCTAGATGACTGAATCAACCAAATTTGCAACACAATCAAAATACCAGATGGAAATTGATAAGAGATATTTTACTGGATGAAAAATTGTAAAAATATGTGATAAGATATACTTTTTATTTATATCGTGGGATAACTGCTTCAAAACAAACATTTTATTTCTCTTTGTGGGCAGACATTTTTATTCGTTTAATAAAAATGTTTGAGAAATCAAAAAGCGTTACCAAGTGCTATCGGCTTTACAAGACTTAATTTTGGTTTTCTTTTTACAAATATTTTAGTGTTTGAATTGTAAAATTGTAATGTATCTAGTTGATTTTTTTGAATATATGTTTTGTGTGATTATTAATGGGTCAAACACTGAGTGAGTGTTGTGGCCGCACCCTTATTATTAATGAAGTTAAACAATGTAATAATCCAGGTAAATACAAATTTATTTGCATCTTTCAGTATAAGAAAAATTTGTTCTACAATTTTTATACGTACGGTACAATAATATAATATTTCTGCCTGTCTTATCACCTATACATGTCTTATCAGTAATATATTGATATATACGATATATCAAACATTCTGTACATATTCAAACACCTGTAGATTACGATAAGGTAAATTACCTGGTAGAAAACACTCTTATTAGCGTTCGACTTTCTGTTTCTATTTTTGTTCAATAAAATTCTTTGAACATATGCTTTGGCGGCGCAGATACATTGTTAGTTAATTTTACAAAAAAAATCATCTGACTCATCAAAATGATGCTGCAAAATAATGTATACATAACATAAATATTTCAAAATAGAACAAATGATACGTTGATTTATAAGAATTTTGATCTTGAACATTATTGTTACTCATATTGCTGTGACTCATTCATTGATTCGTGTGTATTCAAATTCAATGAAAACAGGTGAATAATTCAAATCATTTGAAATCGTTCAATGAATGTAATTTCTATGAAGATAACCTTTTGTCTTATTTTGTTTAATACATAATTATTACAGCAATGTGCATAGAAAACCGGTTAAATTCAAATTATATATTGACTTAAGGTACTCTTATACGAGCGATTAAAATTGCTCAATTTGCAGCAATATTCGTCAATTTTGACGTCACGAAAATATGAAGCAACAGTACCAACAGGCAATGTGGATCAACTTTTCATCAACTCGTTGCTAAATTTTGATGAGCGATATTGACCAATATCTAGCAATTCGGCAATAAGGGCTTAATTCAGTCTATGAACAACACGAAAGCAAACTTGATAAACAAATCTAAAACTTAAAATAAAACTTGAAAATTTTCGAATTTTAATCGCTCTACTAGTTTTGGCAATAGTCGTCGGGCAATCAATTGCTTGAAAAATTGCTCGTGTAAGAGCACGAGACGAAAGACAAGCGCAACCAACTCAATCTGGTTCGGGTGTACACAAAAAGGGCAAGGGCAAAAGACGTTAAGGAGCGTTCGAATTGAAAGAACGTTTGGAGTATAGATTTTGCCTACCTGAAATAACTGAAACGTTCGATATTTTAAAATCTTCGATTTTTCAAATATATACTGGGGTTGAAATCAATTTCGTAGTTTTTAGAATTGCCTGCCATATATCGTACATTTTTGGTTTTTTGTTGTATATCTCTGTTTAATAAAATTTAATATTAAGGTCCAATAGTCGGCTTCACCTACGTCTAGTAGGGGAGACCGCAGCCAATTGGTTGATACAGTTTTTGTTTTTTGCTTAGGGGCCCATGTGCGAAAAGCAGAACGGCACAGCACAGGCTTAGAACTGGTTCCAGAGTTACCAGTACTGGCTAATGTTTCGGGCCCAGTATGTGGCCTACACCAAATCATTGCCGAGCCAATGTCGATTTGATCACACAGGTCCTACTCTTGGTGATACTCTGGCCCGATACTGGGCCTCAGTAAAAAAAAGAAACGAAAATAAAATTATTAACTATTTTTTTTTTTTTTTAGCTAAGATTTTATTTTCCTATTATTATTTTTTTTAAAAATGCGAATTGATTTTACTTACACACTCTCGGAATCGAACCATGGTCCCGTCACACATTAGTCCGCTACGCTACCCACTAGACCAATCTGACACATTCTCGTAATAGAGTTGAAACCGAATCAATTGATATGTTGAGAAACAAAAAAAATTTCTACCAAGATGTGCCCAATACAGAGCCGACCGTCGAGCCAATGCCGAAAGAGCTTAGACACCAATAATAAGCCAATTCTAGGCCCGCCATAGGCCCAGCAACTCGGACCAAAGTCGGCTCAGATCAAGTGGGAGTACTAATCACCAGGATTGGCCCGACGCTGGTCTGGTGGTTTGTCAGTACCAAAACAGTACCGATCGACAAGCCTTGGCGGACAATGCAATGCCCATTCTGGGCAGTGTACGGAACTCTGGTTGGACCTCGGCATTGCGCACATGGGGGGTAGAACACACTGTTTCTTTCAGTTCGGCAATTTTTTAATCGCATCACTCGCACACTCTTATCTGCCCGACTAAAGTATTTAGTCGATGTCCATGCGCACATTGCTCAAACCACTCAGCCGATAGTTACAGTCAATTGGTACTCGTATCAACCTTCAACCCATCACCACCGCTGATCTGGGGAGAATGGGGAGAGACCCGGTTTTTAATCTGATGCGTGTGCGCATTACCATGAGATGCTGTGTATATAGACGTCTATCCCGACAGCTTAGTCGGGCTTCGATCGAAAGGGATTCGTCTTGCATATTCAACTATTTAGTTTGGTCGAATCGAAACGATCGGTGTGTGCGCTTCCATTAGCCATTCAAGTAAACTATCGCCCGATTAAAAATGTGTAGTCTGCGAGTAATTATAAGAATGCAAAGGCTTAGCGTGCCCTATTATGTAATATACATTTCATACATTTCTTTCCATTAACATCATAAATGTCGCACGCGAGTATCCTACGTCTGAAAATATTCCAAAGACCGAAGGCTACGCGTTCGATCAGCGACTTCCTATTCGTTCCTTAAATAGAGCCTATTTTAATCGTGACCATAAATTTTTAATGGGATTTAGGTCGGGCGAATTATTGGCCCAAAATCGGTTTACACGGTGGGAAAAAAAAATATTTTATTTAACTTTGTGTGGCAGCGAGCCACATCCTGCATGAAAATTACATAGTCTTGTTGGATATTAAATACTGTTTCTGGGGCACCTTCCATAGTTTCGTAGAATTTTTTTACGGTAGTAATCACTATGAGAAGTTTCGACTTCCCATATCAACTTCATCGGCTACCATAATTTTAAGCGTTTGCTTTGGCCTCTGCACTGGTTTAATTATTTGCAGATCTGATGTACTTATCCTAGAGTTCCATCGCTTCGGTTTTGAGAAAAGTTTGAGCGGTGATTCATCTGTAAAGAGTATCGTTGCCCTTTGTTTCGTTCCTCTTTGACTATCCGTCGTGAAACCCTCGTCGATCAGCCTTTTGCAGAAATTTGTTTTGTTCTGAGTCAAAAGAAGTTTCGTGGATGTGACGTAAGCATGTTTGCCTCAAGGACGATTTCTAATGTAGGCTATCGCTCATATGAAGGAGAATTGTTGCTTCCCTATGCCCCATCGGGTTCACATAAAAACTGAAGTAGTTTGTGGGCATGTGTCCAATGTAACGAAATACAACATTATCAGATTTGTTTCTACTTTTCACATAACAGTTGATTTAAAAATTTTGCCAAGAGGGGACAAATATTTATGAGCAGTGCTATATACTTCCAACTTCCTAGCATAAAGCAAATTTCTAATATTAGATGTTCTTCATATACACAGTACGACAAATAAGTTCCGAGACTCGAAGCATATCTGAGTAAGTAGTAGGACCATCTATGTGTACAGACCGGCGTTTGAAATTTTGTTTAAGTCGGTTGATACATAGCAAAGTTATGACAGTTCTCCCAAAACAACTTTTTTGTCGATGTTGAAATATTAAGAAGTTGCTCAAAAAAATCCCCATTACATTCTTCGATAGCAAAGGAATTGTCCACAGGGAATTCGATCCAACAGGCCAAACAATTACTGGCACATTTTATCTCGAAGTTTTGAAGCCAGAATCCATCGTATTCGACCCGAATATCATGATCCAGAGAACTGAATAATGCACCGAGTCACACCTCACTCATTGTTCGTCAATTTTTGGCTCAGAATCAAGTCTGTGTGTTGAATAATCCACCGTATTTGGCCACATGCTATTTGTCTCTATTCCCGAAATTGAAATTGATATTGAAAGGATGTTTTTTTAATGATATTTCGACCATCAAAACAGCTTCAACACGACCACTAGACACAAAATGAGCTAGAACACGCATTTGAATCACTGTTGAATCGCTGTAACAAGTGTATTGAAACTGGAGGAGAATATTTTGAATAAAAAAAATTAAAAATATCCAGATTTTTTCTTTTAATGATGTTTTCCATGACTAGTCTCGAAACTTATATGTCGCACTGTGTATATAAAAATGTGTATATAAAAATCAGAAGACTTTTCTTAACGTCCTCTACTGAATTTAGCCGGTGATAAATAGGGTCTACTCTGCACAGTGAATATCACTCAAAATTTTAAGTTCATTTCTCAAAAGGCTTATTAAGGTACTGTAAGACGTTCTCCAGTGCGGCCCTAGGTTTTTTAGGATCCATTATTACTCAAACGTGAATATACAAATCAAAAAATAGATAAATATGATCGATCATTCATTCTATGGCAGATACAGCCTGCACAGGCTTTCACGTTTTTAATATTTGCCATTTGGAAATGAAAAAGTGCAATGGCCTTGCTGTATTCACGTGTGTTATGATGGATTGCGTCAACAGACATCCTCACTTAAATCGTTCTTTACATTTTACGAGTATACATAATACATCATGTCGCCCTGATGTCATAAAACTTAGAAATAAAAATATTTATTGATTCTTATGGACCCTTTCATAAATACAATTCCATCTCGACATTGCTTTTGGAGTTTTCATCGGATTCAAAATCGAAGTATTGAAGGCTTGTTCGCTACCTTTGGAGCAATTATTAACGCTTTTTTTAATAGAGATTTAATTAGTATTTCAGCGATCTAGTTTTGCTTTCCTGCAGGTTGAAAAGGTTTAAGCATTGGAGATACATTGCTATTGTAGAATTAAACGAAATTAATATACGCCAAACGAAAAGCATATTCTGTCTTCTCAGGGATAATTCTCAGCATCAATTTTCCAGTAATTAATTTCTCACCAAAGTCCTGAGTGCTTCATCATCTTGTTTACGGATCGATTGCTTTCCCTAATATATTTCTGGATGGCAGAATTGGCAGCAGTTTCATTTTGTCCGTATAAGCTGATTAAAAGGGCCTTACCGCGAAATCGAACTGAAATTCAATCAACTAATGATGGAAGGAGAATGTTAGTATGGTTAAATAGATGCCGAAAATTCTTATGCTAACAGCGAATATTATTTGATTATTATGGAATAGCTTTTACCTTCACTTAGCATTTAATATTTGTCGCCGTTATTCTGTGTGGTTGTGACGCAGTTTCCAGATCAAGAAGGCAGACTCTCTGTGAATTTACTCTCACCTGTGAGGACCTGACGAAGACTCCCCTGAGTAAAATCATCTCCTTTCTTAAGGAAATAGATATGACCTAGGGAGTGGTTAAGAGCCAGGAACAAAAGACCATTCAGGTCGTGGTTCGAGAAGCAGTAAGGCTTCTACAGGCTCAACCAACAAATAAATAATTGTTGCTTTGTTCAATTAAGTTCAGTGTCTTAGTGGTGTAACAGAAAAGCATTGGTTTGCGTTTTTTTTTATCAAACTTATGAGGAAATCTAGCGATTGGCACTGCGTTTCACATTATTAATTGTGGTTAGCATGGCCTCGAACCTCGATCGGCTAGATCACAATACTTTATTATGTTTTTATGTTTACTTTAAATTACTAAAAGTCTGTCTCTTTTAAATTTATTTTCAGACTGCGATCCAGATCTAAAGCCTTCCGCAACAGCCGATTTAGAGAATCTAGTAAATCGCCTAGAAAGACTAGTCGACCGTTTAGAACGTTCGATATCGGCACGCGAATTAGAAATAGCTAATAAAACCTTTGATTCAGTAATCGAAACAAAACGTCGTAGTTTTGATATTGAAGCAGCCGCATTACCACCTCTACCAGATCCGCCATCACAACGAATCGAAAGCATCGAAAATAGTTTAGGCGAAAGAATCGAGCGACTAGAGACTTCGTTGAGTCACATTAATAATAACTACAAAAAGAGTTCGTCTGAAGAGGACGGCAGTCTCGAAAATATCCCCACTGTTTTAGAAGAGTATCTTCAAGAAGACGAACAGCCTACTAGTAAATCGTACAATATGAGTGTTGCGGGTTATGAAGATATTGTTGCCGGTCCATTTGCCCAATATTTGGGCTTATCGGCAAAGATTGGCGGCGATGTTGCCAAACAATCGGAATTGGTGAAACTTGCATTCAAGTAAATTTTACTTAAGTTTTATTAGCATACGGCTTCCTTATTAAATGAACAATTTTCAGTGCTCAACTCCAATACGTACAACTTGCAACACAAATAGCACAGCCGACTCAGCCAAAACAAGCAGAACTTCTTAAACCCACGTCCGATCAAATCAATGCTATTCAGAATTTTCGTGAAAAGAATCGTACATCTCCCTTTTTTAATCATTTGTCGGCTATAAGCGAAAGTATTCCAGCCCTGGGATGGGTTTGTGTGGTTAGTATAATAGACATAATTTTTTTCGCCGATAAATTATTCTATTAATTAATACCGTGTACTGTTGTTAGCCTAAAACTCCTGGACCACATGTCAAAGAGATGAACGATGCCGGACAGTTTTACACCAATCGTGTTCTAAAGGACTGGAAAGAGAAAAATGCAACTCATGTTGAATGGGCTCGTTCATGGGTTCAAACCCTAACACAATTACAACAATATATCAAGCAATATCATACAACTGGGCTTGTTTGGTCCGGTAAGGGTGGAGCTCCTCCACCACCACCACCGTCGGCTGCAGGTTGTCCACCACCGCCACCTCCACCAATTGCTGCCTTTGACGACTTATCGCTGGGTGCAAATGATGAACGAAGTGCGCTATTCGCACAAATTAATCAAGGAGAAAATATCACGAGAAGTAAGTAAAATGTTCATTATATTTTTGTTTAATTTGATTTTTTTCTTATAAATATCTTGCGGTGGAATTCAAGAAAAAAGTAATTATATTATAAATGAAAATTGTAGGACGTATGTATTTCATTGTTGACATTGCTATTGGCTATAATTAGTTCATTTGTTTTATTGTTGGCCCTTATTAGTTCCAATGTACGATATAATAGGATTTAAAAAATGCTATTACTTTTCAATGTTCGTAAAAATAATGTTGGAAGTGAACGAATTGTAAATGGAGATTGTTCTACTAACAAAGCACAGGATCTCATCCGCACGTCCGAAAACTAATTCATACCGCACCCGTCAGGTAAAATTTTGCACTGCTGCGTCTTGTCTACGCAACCGAAATTTACCGTTTCGCTGTAATGTACAATTCTTTAAATGGACACTTATTTATGATGCAATATCAAATAAACATGAACGTTTGTATCTCATACAAACGCAAAAGTTTACTGAGAATAGATTAATTGGAGCCAAGACATATTTTGTGTAGCTCGACATGCATTCCAAGCGCCAAGTCCTGTTTCTAATATGCAAGAAATTCTTCACAACATCAAATTGAGCACAATGTTTTCATAATTTGGTGGGCGAGGCAGCCAAAATATACCTAGCATCGCTCGACAGTATTTCGCTTTCCGCTTTTTTTTGGCGAAGATATCACAGTTTTTTTTTGTCATTTTTGAACCTTGTGGGATCACAACGGACCCTTAGGCGTTCTTTGTGTTTCGCAGTTAGCAACAAATTTTATACGTCCTTTTCACCTGCTCATTATGATGGTCATCTAATAGAAAGAGTTATTCTTCGATTTTCAAGAGAAACTCCATTAAATTTCACACGCGCCTCAATTACAAAATTCTTCAAGATTAGAGCAATCTGTTGGTCTGGACTGTATTTTCTTCATAACAAAAAAAATCATTCATGTTTAGCCAAAACTACTTCGCAATCTTTTCTATATTTGTCTAAAAGTCAGAAACAAACCTTTGTATTAGCGCAACTAGTTTTCATTATACATATATGTTTCATAAGCTCATAAATCAGAAAACAATAAGATTGTAAATATATAAACCAATGTGACGTGTGTGTGTCATTACAGATCTAAAGAAAGTCACTGATGATATGCAAACCCATAAAAATACGACGCTTCGTACTGGACCTGCACCATTCAAGGCACCGCAGCAATTCGGAGCTCCATCGGCTCAGCCCTCTGTCCAAAAACTCGACAAAACTCCAGTATTTTCTAGAGATGGAAAGAAATGGCTTATTGTAAATGAGTTACTTCTTACAAAACGAATTTCTTATTAAAGGATCCATTTTTTTTATAGGAATATCAAAAATCGAATCCAAGCCTTGTAGTTGACAACGCTGAAATGAATAATGTCGTTTACATGTTTAAATGCGAAAACTCCACTCTTACTGTTAAGGGTAAAATAAACAGCATTGTTCTGGACTCCTGCAAGAAATGCTCTATACTCTTTGATTCAGTGGTTTCTTCCATCGAATTTGTTAATTGCCAAAGTATGCAAATGCAGGTAAGATTAATTTTATCATAATACGTATCGATATTTTTATTTATGGAATATTTCCATTGTTTAAGGTTCTCGGTAAAGTGCCAACTATTTCAATTGATAAGTCCGATGGATGTCAGATGTATCTTTCTCAAAACTCTTTGGATGTTGCAATTATTAGTTCGAAATCATCCGAGATGAATGTATTAATTCCTAAAGGAGACGGGGACTATGTAAGTTATCTTAATTTAGCGTTTTCCTAGGTCAGTAATTACAAAGTCGTTTTACAAAATTACATTTATTTTTTAGACCGAACAGCCAATTCCAGAGCAATATAAAACTACGATTCGAGGAAAATCTTTACTAACTATTTGCGTAGAAAGTTTGGGTTAAAATTATTAAACCCGAAACTCGAAATATTGAAATAAATGATAACGATGATGAAACTTTTAAGTTGAGAAAAAAAAATTGGTAGAGTGAATACCTGCTGTACTATATTCTAACCATTCATTTAAAAAAAATCGCATATAACAATTTAAACGACACATATACAATTATAAACAGAAATTTTTACTAATTTTTTTTTAATTAAATAAATTTTAGATAACCAGAAAAGTATTTATTATCAATTTTAAAGTAAAGTGTTTGTATATTATACGGAAAATAAATATGAATGCAATCTTCTACAATAATGCATTTATTATTATTACACAGTTTAAAGTTTAAGCTTCGTGAAAAGGAATGCTTTAGGAAAGTTAACGCTAATAAATGTATAGTCTGATCAACGAATCTGATATTGTCAATAATTGCGTCTTGCATAAAGAGGAGCTGGGATATTCAGCGGCTGGCTACACTTAATATTATTAGAACCTCTGATCTTTAATGTGGCGTCTTCGATGTCCCGAGCCATTTGTCTTCATTTATAGATGTGTGAGATCAGAGTAATATTTCCGCTCATTGCATTGTAATTATGTACAAGACCTGATAATAATGCACAGGACTGTGGACAGTAGCATACCGATAATTCTAAATGGTCAAAATACGGTTATTGGAAGCAATTGTATCATGGATGGTGGAATTATAATAAATTATGTTATCGGTTGTATCAAACGTTTAGAATTTGAATCTGACTGATAAAATTATCAAGAATAAAAACTTGCACACTTTCATAAACTACCGTTTTCGATGCATGGGGATATTCTGGTGGAGGACTATTCAGTTTAAAAATTGCGATTTATAATAAAAGTGGCTCGTGGAAGCCGAAGCAGAGTGGCTTTCGACTGGAATGCACAGAGAAGTTTGTAATTTGTTTCAATACAAGTCCCTCAATTTCTTCAAATTGTGCGTGAAGCACATATTTGTATCATCAGTGATTAGGCATTGCTTTACAAATCACTTAAGTCGCGGCAAAACTCGGTAGGCGTCAGCGGCAATGTGCATGCATCATCATGAAAATGGAACCAATGATATTTTAAATTTTGCCTGCCTTTTGCTAGGACTCTTGTTTATTTCGAAGAAAACTGAACTTTTTCAAAAGCTTCAAATTTTGTATCGATTTACATGAAATGTTAACACAAATTAGTCACTAGTCCATCATCCTAGAGGTCATAGGCAGTTTTCCTTGCATTTCAACAATCTCCATTCCCAATTATCTTTTCATAAACTTCCTTCTACCAACTGTGAGATGAGTTCTAAAGAATACACTCAAAGCCTGTCCTGCTTGTTCAAAACTGGCTTTATCACTCGTGATCTAAACACTAAACGTCCACTGAAAATACAAGTTAAAGGAAATACAAGGGCGCAAAAATCTTTCAATTTAATTTGAAAGTTAATGAAGACATACTACAGAAATGATCCTGTGAAGTGAAAGAAATTAAACAGTATTAAACTAAATGTAAAATGTACTGTGAAAACATTCACAAAAAAAAAACTACTAAACATCCAATCGGTACACTGCCTCGGATTCGAACGGATTTAACGGCAACGTTTTTTGCCTATCGACGACGGTCAATGATTAGCTTCTGGAACGTCCGATCACTAAATAACAGAAGGGTTCGATTTAATTCGCTATACCGAAACGATTTGTGATCGAAAGTGAAGTGGATGTCTAAAACATCAACTTCTTAGAGTTGGCGAAGTCAAGTGGAATGAATCACTTGAAGAACAGACCCCAAACGAAAATGCGATTCCGTATGTTGGTTCTAGAGTTGGAGGCAGAAATGGTGTAACAATCATTCTTACACCGTGCGAGGAACAGTCTCATTAGCTGAAGAGCCAAGACCGGTGGCTAGGATAATCGTCGTAATATTAAGCATCACGATTGTCCAATACTACGCACCAACAAACCACGCAACACCTACAGATAAGATGGAGCTCTATGGCCAACTGAGTTCCACATTTGAACGTTCTGCTTGAGGTGATGTAATTATTATTTTTGGAGTCCGGAACGCCCAAGCCGGATCCGAAAATACTGCGCTTGAGCACGTCATGCAGGAAACATTGTTTTTGTTGGGTCGATTTATCACGACCAGGAGAGAAGAGACCCGATGGTGAGTTACTTAACGAGTTTTGTAAATAATAGTAACTGTTACGTCGTAACATAAAAGCATTTTATAACATGGTATAAATCCAGAACTAATTTACCCTTTTTGGTATCTTCGGTTCCTGTGTTTATGGCAGTAGTTGTAAAGATGGGAAAATCCTGCACATCTGTTTCTGATCTCTTTTCTTACATAATGAAAAGAGTTTTTTACAATTTAATTGAGGTCGAATGGAGTACAGGATTTTCCCTACAAGGAGACGCCTACCGAATGGACGGGTCAATTATATGGTATTGCCCTCACCGGTTTGGCGTCGTTTACCCTTTGTCAAAAAATGTGATTTAGTTTTAGTTAAATATAAGAACTCAACAAGAGCGGTTGTCTTCCCGTCTCTATAATAAAATAAAGATCAAAAAATACCAATTGTGTTGACAAATATTTAAACCCCACATTATTCAGTAACTTATCATTGGTCTGCTCCTAATGGTTGCACTCACATCCAAAATGACCAACTCGATGTCCGTGCAAACCATAAAAAGAATTAAAAAATATCCAACGTGTCTTTTTTGTTTATACTCAAGGAAAATATTTTTGTACTTTTTTGAAAAATCCTTTCCTTTATTATTTTTTAACTCTGCGACAGACTGTAACCCTTAATATAATAATAGATTTAATCCCTTCATGCAATGTAAGTATCAGTTCAAGATCCTACGATGAATATAGGCTTATCCGTGAATTTTTAAGTAACTCGTTATGTGCAGATAGTGGAAATCTTCAAGGATATGTAACATCCTTAATAATATGTTTAAACGTTACAAAAAATCTATGGTTAAAAATGCATGAAAATCGGCAACATTCCTTGGTCGAAATTTCGTGGAATGAACCCTCCTTAGCTCTAGATGACTGGCGCATAAACACGCCTATTATTTAATTTAATACTAAACTGCTTTATTTATATTCTGCTGATCCAATTAACACCCCGTTTCTCCTTCATAAATTCAAATTAAACTTCCCGCCCTATTTTTATCATAAATCTCCACAAAAATTGTACTAGTTTCGTAATTACCGTAGTCTATGGCATCCCTAAATCCACGTTCTGCATTTTGATTTGTAAAGTCAAATAAGCAAAAAAAAAAGAGTAGTGGAACTGGGAAGTGGTGTTTGCGTGTCATTTGTTTGGTTATAATTTATTCGTCCGGCTTTCCGCAATTTTGCAGTGATAAGCCTTAAAATCGCGATGAAATCGTTTCTAGTTACATTCCTAACATTGTTCCTGATCGGTTGCAGTTATTCGGCTATCGATGCAGGCTTAGAAAATAAAAACGTTGAACGAACGATTGATTTAACATCGCAGCTCGTCAAAATCTCCTACAAAATCTCATTGAATCATGCCGGCAAGGGAAATATAAATTCGTACACGTTTGTCTTACGATCGAACGAACGCGAACATTTAGCGTATATTTCGGCCAAGGATTCATCGAAAAAGGAGCTAAAATTGACCGAAGACAAGCTGAGCGATGGAAGCGCCAGATTCTCGATGTCTCTTGCTGGGAACACGCCCACGCAGGTGGTTTACATCGAGACGGTGTTCACTAAGTCGCTGACTCCTCATCCAGCTAGTATATCCCAATCGGATCGCCAACTTGTACGGTATCGTGGCACTCTGTACTTCTACTCGCCGTACAAAACTCTTAGCCAGAAGACTACCGTACATTTGAGTTCGAAGAATGTCGAGTCTTACACTCAGACCAAGCCTGTGTCAATTTCCGATAGCACAATCACATACGGACCGTATGAGAATATAGTCGGTAAGTTGTAAAGCTTGTTACTTTTATCAATTTCATGTTTTTTGTATTGGCATCGACTGTAGTTTTGAAAGTTAAACTTTGAAGAATTCTTTTTTCTAATTCCAATACGGGACAATCTCAAGACTGTTCTAACTAAATGTTTAGATAATGGACCTGTCGATTGATACTCTAGCGCTTTTCAATATACTACTAGGTCTTAGCTGTTAAATAGCGTTACACACATTTTTCTGCAAAAAATGTTCTTAGAACAGTATGCCTATCCCATCCCTAAAATCATGTAAATCAATTTTATTCTTTACAGTCTCACTATAACTCAAAAAATCGTTCAACCACGATTTCAGAATTTTGTCCAAGTTAATTTTGAGTGAATACCAAATTCGAAGTTTACTAGTCAGTGAAATCGTTATATTAAAAAAAATGTGTCAGGAGGCGCGTCTGTCTTTATCCCTAAAGCTGTCAGCCACATGACTGCAAAGGACATTCGGACATATCGTCCTTTGTGCACAAGATCTTAGAGAGACTGTATGCATACGCGGACGGCATTGTAATGTTAGTCAAGGGCAAATTTCTGGGCACGCTAACGAGCATTATGGAAACAGCACTTCGTATGTATACTCAGCTGGAGGTGCAGTTTGGGTATGAAAACCTACAAAACTAAGTTGGTTCTGTTCACAAGGAAACACAAAATTACGGATTTCAGGCTGTCCAGGCCTGAAGGTGTTTGACTTGGACTATCGTAACAAGCCAAATATCTGGCCATAATTCTAGATAGAAAGCTTAGCTGGAAATTGAATGTGTAATGTTCACTGGAGACTTGCGCACACCGCCAACTGCTGCTCTGGAAGTTTTAATGCATTTGTTGACACTTGATATTTATATCAAGCAGGTTATAGTAAATATCGTGGTTAATCTATTGAGCTGTGACCTCTTTAGACAGGACACAGCATCGTTCTCGAGGAAATTCTGGAGGACCCGGTCAATAACAGTACGGACTATATCCCTGGGAAGGCTTTTGTTATATCCTCAAGATTGGATTGACAGAATAACAGGGCAATACGAGCGGTGGGAATTTCCGTGTACACTTACGAATCGCAAATGGAATGCAGCACTGGTGCTGGCTTCTTCTCTGAGCAGTTGTGCGTTGGGAAGTCGATCAGGCTGCCGTATGCCTGTAGTATTTTCTAAACGCAGATCCTGGCGGTGCTACAGGCAGTAAACATCCTGTGAATGGCATGGGAGATATGCGGTCAGGATGTCTCAATTTACATTGGGAGTTTGGCGGTCATGAAGCCGGCGGAGTTGGTTAAAGTTTAATTAAAGCTAGTGATAGGGCTGTCGAGAAGTACTTAAGAGGTAACACCACTGTAACGGCCTAAAAAAAGCTGTTCTTCGACAATTTTTTTTAATGGAAGAAAAGGAAATAGACTAATAATATTTAGGGAAGTTGATAAGCATGTATTTAAGTATACAATAAAAAAAAATCAGTGAAAAATTTTATAAAATGGCGGTATTAAAGCCATTCTCCCGAGACATGTTAAATTTTAGGCGCTCTGCGGCACGCAGTTTAGCTTACGTAAATTTGAACCAGGCACAAAGAAAAAAAATCACGTAATCTTCATAAGTATAGCTAGAGAAACACGTAGGGAAATTTAGAAATATTGAGTTTTGTGTGATTGGAGAGTATTTGAATAATTTTATTCAATTTTCGACCAAAAACAGGACAGTTATTTGCTAATAACTAATTTTTAAATCAACGTATCGAAAATCCCCTATGTGTTTCTCTTCGAAATGTTATTTTGAAGATATGGTGAAAAATTCGAATGAAAATTGATCGAGTTATTCTGCGTGCCGATTTCAAAAACCGTGTTTCGAGAAAAACGCGTTCAAAGTTTTGAAATGTAGTATAGACATGACAAAATTAAGAATTTTACTTATTAAAATTTTTTACCATTAATCTGCAACCCCAGGACCATAAGCTGCCTTTCTACGTTGGAATATTAATGCTCAATCTCTTTCCTCGACGATTTAATGCTGGAGCGCGCCTCTTGCTGCATCTGTCAATACGCTCAGCGTACTGGATTCACTTGGCATTGGATTCGACACAAAATTGTAGCATTGGACGCCAATATCCATCTCCAGAACCTTCATAATCCGTAGTCAGTCAATCATGAAAATTACATACAGCGATATCCGTTGTTATATTTAGGATTTTCTTGCCTTGAATAAAATTTTGACCTTTTGACATCCACTGACGCTACTCTAACGTAATTCTGTGTAAAAATGCATCCAATGGAACACAAAAACTTTCTAGCGATATCTATTAGTGTATTCGAGAAGTTAGAAACCAACTGGTAAATCATTCTTCTCAGATGGATACCTGATCCGACGCTGGTAGTCGTTGCGAAGCAGCCTGACGCCCTCGGTAAAGGGTTCGAAATTCCAGGAAAAAATTGTTTTTCATGTGTTAAACGTTTTTCTCCATATTCTCTAAGGTTCAAACAATTTGTTAAGCAAAAAAAACACGATTTTTTGAAAATTTTACAGTGGTGTTACCCCTTAAGGTACTTTATAGTCAGAACAGAGTACTAATATGCTGGTTATCGGGACATAGTCATATACTAGAAACAAGCTGTCGGATGAACTGACGAGAGCGGATCGGCTCAACCCGTAGGGGTAAGGTACAATGCCAGACGAGTTATGCCCTGTGAGGACACCAACCATACTATCACATTCTTTTCTGCTTAATTTAAGAAGAAAAGCAGCGGTTCGTCCACTTGGTCCCTCAACAAGGTTTCTGTGATTTAATCACACACTCAGCAATGGCAGCCCTAACAAACGCAACAGGCAGGCACACCGAAAACTGGTTCTGGTCCGACCATGGTTGACTCCTGACTCCGATCCAGCCTTTGCTAATGCATCAGCTATTTCATTGCCATTAATACCCTGGTGGCCTGGAACCCATATGAGCTTTAAGTCATTGAATCTGCCAACAGAATTCAATCGTTCTTTACACTCACGTACCATTTTCGAAAAGACGATTGGATTATCTAGGGATTGTAGAGCGGCCTGACTGTCGCTGCAAATGCAGATCATCTTGCCTCTCCATCTTCCCTCTATAATCCATTCTACTGCCTAAGGATCGCACATACTTCAGCTTGAAATACCGAAGAATATTTTCCTAGGTCGAAAGAGTACCTGAGATAGTCAGTCTGCAAGTACATTCCAGCGCCCGACCCGTCTTCAGTCATTGCGCCGTCCGTATAGAATATATCAGTGAATCCGCTAAGTAGTGCGGACTTGTTTTCCCACTCCTCCCTACTCGGGCTCTCCACCTGATAGTTCCTTTTGAGCATACAGGTCATAGCATCATTTTGGATACAATCCAGCAAAGCTTAGTATAATTTTTCGTGCGTCGGCCCAGATATGCGAATTGTGGCCAGGGTTTGGTCTGATATGTGACTTACAGATTGTATCTAAATCAAGCGTCAAAAAGAATTTCTTGCACTTCTATACACCAAAACGATTAGGCACATTAATTGCGACATCATTGGTGCTGGACTGAGATAACAGGACTGCGTTTTAGAGGAATTAGGCTACTATTTTTCCTTGCTCCACAAACATTAAATTTTGGTCTGAATTCAGTGTACTGATTTTGTCCACACAGCATTCAGCGCATGATGTTCCATCATATTTTGACTTTAGGTCGATTTAGTACTTTATGCTCGTCGGTCGGATGAACCTACATTCACCCGCGGGTTACTAACTTTTAGTTTACCGTTGGCATTTTCTATCACGCCACTACTTGAACGTAGCATAATGACTTGTCGAGTCCGCAGCGTTAAGTCTACTACACAACTAGTCCAACAACCAATTCAATGTATAGATTATAAGCTTTTTAGTTTACCATATTTTGTTTCTATTTTTAGGTAACGCCAAGGAAGAAGAGCTTGTAATTCATTATGAAAACCACACACCATTCCTAACTGTAACGCGACTGGAGCGTATAATTGAAATCTCGCATTGGGGTAATATTGCCATCGAAGAAACAATCGATATGGTTCATAGTGGCGCTGAACTGAAAGGATCCTTCTCTCGATACGATTTCCAAAAGGATCCTCGTGGAGCACAATCATGCGTCAAATCGTACAAAACAATTTTGCCAGCATCTGCTACAGGAGTTTATTATCGCGACACAAATGGCAACATCTCAACATCCAACATGAAAGTTTTGAAGGATTCGGTTGAATTAGATTTACGTCCACGCTTCCCATTGTTCGGTGGCTGGAAAACTCACTACACTCTAGGCTATAATGTACCATCGTTTGAATATCTTTTCAACAACGGCGACAACTATCTGCTTAAAATGCGAGTTGTTGATCACATTTTCGACGATATGGCTATTGATGAAATTTTGGTGAAAATCATTTTGCCCGAAGGTTGTTCCAACATCAAATTGATTACGCCGTATTCGGTTACTCGTTTGGGTGATAACTTGCATTACACTTACTTGGATACGTTCGGTCGGCCAGTGATTTCGTTCACGAAGAAAAATCTCGTCGAGAATCATATCCACGATTTCAATTTGAAATATAACTTTGCGCAGATAACGATGTTGCAGGAGCCGCTTCTTATTATTGGATTCCTGTTTATTTTGTTTGTTGCCGTTATAATTTGGATGCGTCTCGATTTTAGTATATCGAAAGAGAAAGAAGTTCATCATCACAAGGAGTAAATTGACTTTTTTTTGAATTAAGTGTAGGTTGAAATGCATTTTTCGATGAAAATTTATCGATAAATTTTTTTTATAGTATACTATTGAAGCGAATGTTTGTTTTTGTTTAAATCGGTTTTAATTTTCTCATAATAAAATGTTTGAGTACAATCGGTGCTTAGTATAAGAAATGTTCATTCGGGTGACACATAAAATAAAAACTATTTGTCTGTAAACTGATCGCGTAACTGTTCCTTATTTAACACAATTTTTTCAGTTGAGCAATAAACAAGCGTAAATATACTAAATTAAATTGGTCTTTAGAACTCTCCATTTATTTTTTTTTATTTTTTAGATTCGCGTATTTCGAGAGAAGATAGATTTTTTTGACAATCAACGACATAAATACCAAAATAGTTCATAGGTAAGATAAATTATTATATTATTATAAAAATTGATACACACTTAAAAAAGCATGGATATTTTTTCCACTGTTAACTTTATATGGATATGTCTGCAGCAAAATAAAGTAAATAGAAAATCGTTGGCAATCTATAGTATCCCTAAGAAACATGTTGTCGAAGACAAAAACGTGCCTGGTAACTTCAGTTCAACATGAACTATTGCGTGAAACTCTTAATGCAAAGAAAATTAGACCACACCTTTTCTGGAAATTGTAAAGAACCAACAATTTTTTGGCAATATAATATTTTCTTAAAATCGAAGCAATTATATAAAGTTTTTCGCATTTTGAATTCTTTAGAGAGTTCAAAGATTTTTTGGCGGTTTTATGAAAATAACAATTTTTTCGCAACGTCGATTTGTTTTGGCTATAAATTGCATATAACCTGTTTTTCCAATAGTTTTCCGTATAAAACGAAAATATTCTCGTAGACTAAAAACATTTCGTCACTTGAGTTATTCTCTTTTTTTCATGAAATGAAGTTAAAACTAATTGTTCTATTACCCATAATTTGTTGAGCTACTAAGAAATAGTTACTAGATCAACATCGTTTACTGTTTTCCATAAAAATTTTATTGGCATCTTTTTACTCATTTCTACTTGTTAAAAATTAAGGTTTGCTAACTTACTGCAGAAAAATTGTATTGTAATTCAAATTTAGGTACAGAGATTAATTTAAAATTGCTAAGGTAAGGTCTGATCTTTGTCGTAGCTGCGGTGACCCAGAAGTGGAGGAGTCAATCTTCCACATCCTATGCGACTGTCCGGCCCTATCCGGAACGAGAAGACGGAATCTCGACGCATATTTCCTCGATGGCCTTGGCGATATCGATACGGGAAAGCTATGTAACAACGAGCTATGTAAAATCCACTAAATGGTTTTAGGTTCCAGGAGTAATCACACTCACACGGGGAGCACAACGGACGAACACTAACGTCTAAGTGAAGGAGGATGACGACATCACCACCCCACATACCATACCATACCATAAGGTAAGGTCAATATTTAATTAGAAGATGGCTTAAAACGTTATGTAATTAAAGTTCTCACTGAAGATCTTACACTAAAGCTGCCATAACTTATGGAAAATACAGAAAAAACCGAAGACAGGCCACACTCCCAATGGTTTCCTGAAGGAAAGTACCCGTCTGCTCACTCAATTTTTTGGATGTATCCTTTCGACTTCGTGTTAGAAAAGAGGGTATTTCCAAAGATCAAAAATTTACACGAAGATTGATAAAACTAGCAGGATATTACTAACCTAAGTATGTACCGTTTTACCGATCGTGGTTGTCTATTTAATTTAATTAATTATGCTTAATAACAGCGTTTAGTCTATTCTGCATATTTTTCACTAAATCAGTAGTTGCCACACCTATTTCACGCCACTCCTTTTTTAAAACAGTTTTCAGCTGATTTTTGTTTTTTATGTTATGCTCCTGAACCTTTTCTTCAAAACTGATCCCAGATGCTCAATAGAGTTCAGGTCTGGAGATTGTGGAGGCGTTTTGAGTTGTTGGGGCATGTCATGTTTATGTAACAGAAGCCGTGGGCTTAGGCTGGAACATCCAGACACTTGGCATTCCCAATTTCTGTATTTAATATATTTTGTTATAACACCCCCATTTGTCCATTGTTGCATTAATAAAATGCAGTTACCCACGCCGTTCGCTGCCATACAGCCTCAAAACCTAAGTAAAGCGCCACCATGTTTCACCGTAGGTACTAAATTTTCTTCATTGTGCGAAGTATTTGCCTTTCTCCACACTTTTTGACTTCCATCTACACCAAAAATATTAAATTTACATTCGTCACTTCAAATAACAGTCTCCCAGAATGAATTGTCCTGCTCTAAATAATTTTAAGCAAATTCCACTTGTTTGCAGCAGAAATGTATGATTTTTTTCTAGCGACCTCCGTTATACCCATGTCACCGAAAAGGTCTGTATACAGTTTCACCAGACACTCGTTGTCCTGTAGTTGCACGTAATTGGGAATTTTCCGAATTTCGTTGACTATATTTCGCTCATCACGACCGTTTAGACCTTTAGACCTTATTTAAGTAATGCAGCAGTCAAAATAAACCCAAAAAATTATAACGGACAATTGATAACAGTAGAAACTGCAAGTGACCAAATAATTTTGTGATATGGAATTTTATATCACAAAATTTTCTTTTTGTTCTTTTTATTTATTTTATTAAGTACTAGTGACTTAGACCGTCGACTTTAGAATAGTTATTACGTTCTGTTAAATTAATTTAGTTATATTGGTATCTTTTAGTATTTTTATTAATTTGTTATATTTTTCTAAAATTTCTTTGTCATTCCAATTGTGCAATAGGGATTTTAGATTAATGAGTGGGCATGCTGATAATTGAGTGAAATCTAAGCGAACTTTACAGTGGTCGCAAACGGGCGGTGTATTTTTGTGCGGTCTGATGGTGTGAAAAATTTCTTGCACCTTTGGAGGAAACCTAGGCGCTTGAAGGCGTCAAGAGCTACATCATAAATGTGTTGACTGCAATCAAGTTTTTTACTGATGTTCATTCCTAGAAGATGGAAATGCTCCGTAGTGTTCAATGCGACACCATCAAAAATAAGATCAGGCACCGACGTGTCGTATTTTAGAAAAAGATGACAGGCTTCTGTTTTTGAGGCATTAAACTCTACTCGGTTGACCCTGCCCCATTCCAGGATTGAGATGAGATCAGAGTTTAAAGAACCAATGAACTCATTACGTTGAGAGGGTACCGAAGACTGGCTTGCCTCTGTAATCGAGTTGAAGCTGTAGGTGTTGTCAAGTGTAGAGTTGTTCGAATATAGTGCTTGGCGTGTTTGGTTTTTGGTAGGCCAGATGACGGTTTCCAGAAGTGTTTTCAATTTTGTCGGCGTAGTTTTAAGATTGATGTGTATTTCTCTGCTAATCTTTAGAGAATATTGAATTGCGGATTGAATCCTAAGCGGCCGTTTCCTTTTGGTTAGGTTCGTCAGTTTTTTGTTTAGAAGATTGTTACCTTACTAGCGATTACTGTGGAGAGGTAGTCTCTTCTTGTCTCTATTGATGTCATGTTTGTTTCTGCTAGTAAGCTGGAGATCGTTGTAGTCCGGAATGCTCCCAAGGATGTACGTATCACTGCATGGTATAGAGCTTTGAGAGGTTGGAGTGTACTTTTAGGACAGTTACCATAAATGGGTAGTCCATAGTCTATTTTTGAGAGTACTAGCGCTTTGGTGATGTTGATTAGTGTAGACGTCTCCGCAGCGTGTTTTTTTTTGCTTAGATACTTGAAGAGGTTGGTCCGTTTCATTAAGTTAGTTCGAATTGATTTTATGTGGCCATTCCAATTGTGTTTTTTTTTAAGTTCTTTCTATCTACAATATTTCATACAAATAGTAATAGTTCGTAGTTGCATTATTCTTCTGTACTTCCAAGACAGCAAAAACTAGTATAATGGAAGTAGTGGTAATAAATCCAAAGTAGATAATTATTGTTTACAAAAGTGAATCAATCGTACATATAAATTAGTGTAGTATAATAGTAGTAATTGGTAATAATTTTGTTAGGCATAAATAATTCATAAAAGGATGCCAAAATAAAAGAAATAATCCAAATGATTAATAAAAGAAGATATAAGAAAAATCTAAATATAAACAAATTCTGAAACAATTTGAAATAACATAATGCAGTAAAAATAAAAAATAAAAAAGGAGGTAAAAAATAATAAAAAGTAGCTAACAACAATGAAGAAATGAATGAAGAAACTCCTCTTCAGTTAATCATGTGCTACCTGTCCAGTTAGCATTCACCCAGCTTGTGTCGCTGGAGTTCACCCAGCTATGCTGAGTGTCCAACAGACTACTGAATGTCAGCCACGTCAAGATTACTCTTTAAGTAGCTTTTCAGCATCGGCATTTCACTATTAAACCTTATCGTAAGTGATGTTTTTGTATTGCAGTGTAGGGAGTTATAGATGAATTTGGCTCTTTCCTTTGCTATTAACTGCTTGATGTTATGCAAACCCGTAAGTTCATATAGCTCTACTGACGGAGTCAGGTGAGGTAAATCGAAGACAGCTTTAATGCTCTTATTGAGTAGCCTGGCGATAATGTCAATCTTACTCAATGATGCTTGAGACCACACAATTAAACTATATGTTAGTACTGACATTATGTATGCATTGAATATCTTTTTTTGTAGCGTCAATTCGCAAGCCTTTCAGCCTTCGTAGTATGCCAATAATAGGAGCAATTTTTTTTCTTACTTGTCGAATGTGGGCACTCCAGTTCAATTTTCCATCAATAGTAGTAATTCCCAAATATTTAGCTTCAGTCACTCTGGATAAAGTTTGCCCACTAATTTTTAAATGTAGTTTAATGTCCCGTTTATTTTTTTGTTTGAATAGCATATAATTTGTCTTTTTAATGTTTATTGTTAGTTTGTTGCCATATATCCAGGTCATGTAGTTGTCTAGATCAATATTTATCGTATTTTCAAGCGATTCAAGGATCTTGCCGCTATATACAGTGGATGCCGCTTATTGTAAACACTTTGGGACCGGCCATAAACAATAACACTAGCCGGATGATAACAATAGACGAAGGGGAAAATTTTTCTCATTTTTTTCCTACGCTTGAATATAGATTGCTCGAAGCATCATTTTT
The DNA here is from genome assembly GCA_951812415.1 of Beris morrisii. NCBI lineage: Eukaryota > Metazoa > Arthropoda > Insecta > Diptera > Stratiomyidae > Beris > Beris morrisii. Next base: position 35,527,280 of record OX638311.1, read on the forward strand.
TTATTCATTGAGTGTTATTTACAACTCTAGCTTCAATGTTTCACAAAGTTACAGAGAATATGAAATAATGTTTCCTCTTCCTTCTCATCCAGGCAGCTTCTACAGAAAGTCATTTGAAAAGAATCGCCGTCTTTTAGCATGCCGGTTTATAAGACAGTGTCTGGTCAGGACACTTACTCTGGTGCTAATTCTCTTTTCTTTTTAGCAAATTCAGCCTTGTACAGCGTTTTAAATCCAGCTTCGGTCATATCTGTCAGCTCAGTTCGCCATTTCTATTAAACTGTCTCGAAAACTTACTCGAAGTTGAACTCATTCTGTTGAACGAGATCAACATCAATAGTTTTCAGAAGCTACGAAAAGACTGAAATTTCTCATAGTAATCTATGATATGTATCGTCTTGTGTTCACATATATGTAAAACCAAGAGCAATCATCTTTAATTTTAAGATTATTATTATTTTGCCCTTTTGAAGAAAAAATAGGAGCGATTAAGAATACAGTCACAAAACTTGTAATGTTGTATGGAAATCTGGCCCGAATGATAACATAAAGCGAATTTTTATTCCAATAAGCGATGAATTTCGTTTGTGGAAAACGGTGCTAACTCGTTTTGATAACAAAATGCGGCTTATAACATTATCCGCAATTACAATAAGCGGCATCCACTGTAGTAATACTGTGTCATCCGCGAATATCACGTACCTTCCCGTTAGTCCAGCAAATTACAAATTATGAACGTATAACAAGTAGAGTGTTGGTCCTAGGATCGAGCCTTGCAGAATTCCAGTATTGATTGTCAGTTTTTAATTTAATAATTTTATTTTAACTACTTAAAATTATAAAAATTATTGTCTGTGCATATTGTACAATATCTCGAGAATAAATCCTAGTTTTAACTTTTTGTAAATATCGCATTTTACTGTCTTAAAATGAGGAATTACGCCAGAGTACAAATCTTTGCGAGGCGTATCGATGTGAGACTGGAATTTTCCAACTTCCGCTAGGAAGGAAGCTACCCTTCCTTGCATTTGTCCGTCGTTTTTTAACTGTCATCTAAACATACAAGAATTAAACACTCTCACTATTACCACCGAATCGTACTAGATAGGTCGGCCGATCTACTCCAAATCGCTGCGAGTGCACCAGGCAAAACAAAACCGACGCACACACCCGACCACATTTCACTTTCCTCCGACTTTTCAATTCATACACAACCCATACAACCGCGTCTCACCTATCCGCATTCGAACGCAACTCACACCCATTCGCCAATCGACCTATGTGTGCGTCGCATAGAATTCTAGAGCTCTTCTCGCTCGCAGCTCGCGTTTCTCGTCGCTTGTCAAAAAAATGCTTTCAACAAATTCACTTCGGGTTTTTCGGTTTTGTCGTGCGATGATTTAAAAATTTGTTGTGTGCCTGCTGTGTGCGAAAGTGAACCGAGCGAAAACGCGTGCGAATTAACAAAACAGGAGCCCGCAGAACGTCTTGTTCGAAAACACAAGAAAAGTGGAAATTACTTGTACCGCTCGGCCGTAAGTTAAAGAAAAAATTCTCGACAGTCGCGCGACGGGGGCTACGCGCATTTTCATAAAATTTATAAATGAAAGAAAATTCGAACTAACGCGATTGCCAATTAAGAACTTGCGAGTGAAAATAATTAGGGGAACGAAAGGAACAAGCGGCGCCCGATGTGAGCAATTTTTTTATTTTATTTTCCATAAGAAAAAACGGCGTGGGTGTTTCTCATTGTTGTTTTTTTTTTGTTCGTCTTCTGTGTTCTCGACACTACTGTAAGTGCCTGGTAATTTTCTTTTACATTTTTCGATCGCTTTGTAGTTGGCGTGGAAAAATTGATATTTATGAGTGAAAAAGTCGTTGTCTTACGACAGACAGGCGATGCCATAATTGCGGAGCATCCTGCCGAGAGGGCATGTTTTCGCCCCCTAAATGAAAGTCAATAATAGCAAAATGCGGGGTGTGAGACCAAGAAAATGGTTAATAAGTGCGCGTCGTAGCTCCTCCCGGAGTCCGGGCAACGCACCTTTGTTAAAATTATTGCTAATAAATTGCCTAAACACAACTAAACGTCGGCCAACTAACACATTTGCCAGGGTGTGTTTTGTGTAGCGCATAAAACCTTAAAACGACTTAAAAACTAAAATCCGTCTTCCCTCCTGGGTGGTGATGACAACGAACAGAAATAATTTTTTTTTTTTTTTTTTTAATTCTATTTGTTTTTTTGTTGTTTCTATACGTACATTGAAATGCAAGTCGGTCGGTTGTGGGTCCGAGGGAACGGTAAGAACAGCGGTGCGGATGTGTGCGAGGAAACATTAAAATTTTGTATAATTCTTCGTGCGGGATCGCAGCAAAGGGTCGAAGGGGGTTGTGTCTCCTGCCTCTGCCTGCCACCACCGTTGCCATTGTGCCGTAGACTTCGATGCCAAAGAATAAAATTAACATTTTCACATTTTACAGTCCTTCCCCTCGATGCTCGGGAATAAAATCGATAATTTCATTATTAACTCTCGCTTCAAACTCGTAGCATAACAATAAAACAAGAAAATGAAATAATGGAGCGGCGGCAGCGGTTGGTTCTTCTTTTTTTTTATTATTTATTTTATTTCTTGTTTTTGGTGCTTTGTTACAAGAAGTAGAATATTTCTTGGGGTTTTGTAGTTTATTTTAGTTGGTTTCCATTTTTTTTGCGTACTATTTTTGATTGTGTTTCCTAGGTACGTGAGTAATTGAAATGCCCTCTTTTGTTGCTGGCTGCCGACTGCACTTTTAAACCAATCGATAAAATTTACTTACTTTTTTCTTTGCAATGTCGAGAATTTGAGATTAGAATTTAGCGAGTGTCGGTCGTGTGTGTGGTACCGCGTACCGGGGGTACTGTAAGTTTGTTGCTCGACGAGTTGGCTACCGATTTAATTCGCTGGTAAACGGGTCATTGACATTTTTTAGGTGGGTACTTAGTTAATGAATTAATTCCAGAACAATTTTCGTTGTGGAGTTTGGAGTCTGAAAATTGGACATAACCTCGGTTTGTCCGGCTTCGCGTGCCGGCTTTGTTTTTGTCCGATCGCGAGACCATTCAAAAATGAAAAAAAACGATTCGCTCTCGTGGTCGCGGGCTTTGCGTTGTTTTTTTTCTGCAAGTGGGGACCGACCGAGAAGCACGTGTTCGTAGTACAGTGGGTGATTTCAGTTTTTGTCTGATGCTTTTGTGACAGATGGTAAAAATTGTTGGCGTTTTTACAAATTCCGATTACACTAAAACATTACAAAAAAAAACAACAAATATTAATGTAAATTAAATACCAAAGGGACAGACATTTTGAAAAGCATTTCATCTTGCATTCACAAATCGATTTATGTTAAATCGAAACCTTTTTATAGCCTGTTTAGAACAAAGGCCGTGGAGTGAAAATTTCGACTTGAAAATCTTGTGAACGGAACCTAGTGTTGCTTAAAAATCGATAGTGTCCAATTTCGATAGTATTGATATTTTTTCACTAAACCATCGATACTATCAGAAGTGCAGTAGAGTGTTCCTTAATCAAAGATTGTGTAGAATTTCAACAGTATAGTCATTTTATTTTAAACAATACGAAAATACTAACAAAAGCATGAATAATAAAAAAAATTATTGCAAGGATATTAATTGACGGGCTCAGAACCAGAGGGGTACAAGTGACAATTTCACGAAAATTAAGTTAATAGCAAGAAATGTCTCTTTAGAGTGCCTGCTGTCTATTACCAGTGGCGCACAGGTGCAAGAGTAGGTTAAGGCTGCTATATCTTAGGAAATAAATCCAATACTAAACGGAAAAGCACCAATGATACGAGCCAGAGGGGTACAAGTACGACTAGCACTCCTTTTTAACGAGCGCAAATCAAAATACTCTCCGTTTTTTACATTTCAGACAGATGAGCCGACCGGGTACGAGTCGGACTACGAGTAACCGTACTTAGTTTCATTATTCAGCCCTTATGTTCAATATAATAGTTAGATTTTTTTTGCGTAGTTTTTTATTAATAAAGACTGAATAAATTATTAGGTAACTAACATACTGTGTTACAAAAGTTGTCTTTCCTTGAAACCATCTCGTTATATTGCGGCGAAAAAGTGCATGTAGTAACAAAAATTCTGCCATCAGTCTGGGCACAACTTTATTATTTTCCAAGTTTCAGCCTCCTAGCGTAAGCGGTTCCTGAGATCTAGAAACCAAAATTTTTCATCCAAAACGCACACCTCCTCCCCCTCCCCCTCACACCTCAGCCCCCCAAAAAAGATACCACTTGTAGGGGTTTACTAAATATACCCACCAAACAAATTTCAACTTAATATCTCAACGGGTTTGTGAGCTACGCACCTTCAAACCGTTTTGCGGACGGCAGACAGACATTTTGTTTTTTGAGTTTACTAGTCCTAAAACGTGAAAATACAAATTTTTTTAAATTTCAGGTCGATCGCACTACTTTATTATTAAAAAATAATAATGTAAAAATGTTCCAAGAAAATATACACGAAGGAAGTTTAATCTTTACTGCAAAATTGGTACGCGAGATATCATAATCCAAAGTTTTTTACGAGGCAAAACTTTTTCTTAGAAAACGTCTCTTTCACCTCCCCCTAACACTCTTCCCCAAGGGTACCACTCGTAGGAGTTCACCCAATCTACCTATAAAATTTCAAAAATAATAAAGTAAAATACATGAAAATACGTCTAAGTTCAGTGCCAGAAGGGTACAAGTGCAATGTTTCCCGAGTTCAGACTAAATTAAACAGTATATCTCGGGAAATTATATATATTTCTTTTTGGCGCCGCTGTGGGATTTAGAATACTAAGTCCCTAAGAGGAAAACCGATCAACCCGGTCGGTAGGTCTTTGCCATAATTATTGACACTTAAAAGACTTTGATATGATATTACTTGAAACTACTTGAATTGCACTTGTACCCCTCTGGTTTTAAGCCCGTCAATTATTAGATATATGCAAGAAAAATTGATAGTTTTCAAAAACAAGATATACCTATATATACATATGCAAATTTAAATCCAATCAAACATACTTATATTTTGGTTTAGGAAAAGCAAGGTATTTAGATTTTTATCTTTAAATCTATTGCGTTTCGCAGTCAAATCTGTCACCAGCTTTGGAAAATAATATATCCGCCGGAACTGACGTAGCTGGAATACATAAATATTGCTTTGCGAATTCTCGGAGCATATTTGTTGATTTTCCCAATATTCCAAAATATTGCAGCGTTTGTCGGCTGGTGGCCTTTCAATATATTGGCGGACGTCTATCATAGCATCAGTTACTGCAGTCGATACCGAACGTGGTTGACTATTTGGTATGAAAAGTAATTCATCTAATTTGCTTTGTTCAGTAGATGTAGAAGGTTGGGAAGTGGAGCTTCCGCGATGGTTTGCCTGGATCCAATAAAAGTCGCGTATTCTTCTTGCAGCAACTGTATGGAACTATCGGCACCTTGAGAAGTCTTGAACCCATTCTCTTTAAATCTTGGGTCTAATAAGGTTCCAAGAATGGATACAGTTCTTATGTTATATGTTCTTATGTTACTGAATGGCGAACTTCTTTCCCTTGTGCCGTTTTTAATTTTCCCTCAAAGCTGGCAAATTTAAAAGTAAATTCTCGAGTAAGTGGAATTATCATTGAAGAAGTTACATATTTCTCGCCTGAAATATTGGTTGTTGCAGTATCAAATGGCTCAAGAAGAGCTAATATTTCTTCTATAGCATTGAAATTTTCTGCGGGGAGTGAAGGCGGTGCCCCTGGACATTCATTCATGGCAATTGCTAGTTCTATTCGCAACTCAAAAATCCTTTTTAACATCTCTCTCATTAGAAGTACTTATCCACATATCTGCTGTTAACTTACATCAGTACATTTCGATACCGCCAATTTTAGTTTATCTTGTGTATCGTTATAGTACTCTGGAATTAGCTTATGTTTGAGGGTATTTCTCAACTTTTTCTTCGCTTGTATTGTCAGTGTTGTTAGAACCTATTATATTATTATGCTTGAGTACAAAACTATCGATAATATCGATAGACTATCGATGTTTAAGCAACACTAACGGAACCCTTGGAGTCAATATTTTGACTTGAAAAGACAAAATATTCGAAGGAAAGATAAGATAAGATAATGAGGAATCAGAGGGCCAATTCTACCTACGGTTGTTGGCTGAATTTTGTGCGGGAGCGACGTGCTTACTGTCATCAGGCTGTGGGGAAGGGGGGAGGGGGTTGTTTGGTGTGGGGAATACACGCAGCAAAACAGACCATCTTGAGTATTCAGGCCCGCTCCCGCTTTGCCTTTGCAATTCTTAAAAAAACAAACACACATTGAAATAGTTCTGGTTTTCTCTCACTATCTCTAACCCTTTATGCCACACATGCTCAATTTTAACAGAATTTGTCTTTTTTATGTAAACAAAAAGCAAACCCACTTTGTCAAAAGAGCTATGACGCAGTTTCGTTTTTGCTTCATTTCTCTCGGTCCATTTCATTTCCTTATATTCTTATTCGTAGCCTGGAACCCATATGAGCTTTAAGTCGTTGTATATGCCAACATAATTCAACTGTACACTCACGTACCATCCTCGAAAAGACGATTGGATTATCTAGGGATTGTAGAGCGGCCTGACTGTCGCTGCAAATGCAGATCATCCTGCCCCTCCATCTTCCCTCTATACGTAACTAAATCTAGACTACAGAACGAATATAAAAGAATTTTGCAGCTGGTGAGTCTAAACAATAACCTGAAAATCTGTTGGATCCCTGGTCACAGTGACTTCCTTGCAAATGAATAGGCAGATGAGATGAGCATAGAGTTAGCTGATGAGTCGGTCCTATGCTCCATCGAACGTGTAAAGCGAATGATTGACTTAGAAGCAACCGGACAAACTGAGGAAGCTTGGGTGAATTTTTCGGGCTGTCAGCAGGCTAGAATGTGCTGGCCGAAACTTGATAAGAGGAACTCTAGTTTCATATTAGGTCCGTTTTAATGCTCTCCAGAGTGGGGTAGGATAGCATAAGTGTGCGTGAAACAACAACATCCAGAATAGTCCAACCACTAATTTGACTGGGTTATAAATCCTAGTCCGGATAAAATGAAATGGTGTGAGTCTAGTATGAACTCGTTCACCGCCGACTAAAACTCAGGCCGCGCACATATGACAGTTCGTCGTGAGAAATGACTCGTTTTTTATGTGATGTGTGACGTCACGGATCAAAACGAGAAAATATACCAGTTCATTGGAGAATCTTTTTTGGAACGAATTCGTAACAATATTTTATTATCCCAAAGCGCGGTGTTTTAATACAAAACTTTGGAATTGACGAACCCTCTAGAGTCGAATATAAATGTTCAGAATCATAGCAATATGCAATGTGTTTCATATAACAAAAATTATCTTTCAAAAAATAAGCAATTAACTGCACATTTTTTAAATGGCGGAATGCCGAAAATTGCGATATTTTTTTCGACCTAATTTTTTCTATGAAAACTCAATTCCAGATGAGAAAACTTGTCTAATTCTCATTTTTAAATATGTTTATAAACTATTTAACTTTGCTTTGCCTAACAAAAGCTTGCACTTTAATATAAAACTTGGTTTTTATCATCCAAGTCATGCACCCGCTATACAAAATTGATGCGATTTGTATGGGGCTGTCATGTTTGTTATGACTCTGTTTTTTTATGTTCAATTCAGCTGCGCGGCTATAATTCAGAGGGCTCTGACTCGTTTCGATTTGAATGATTGGCTGCAGGGCGTTTATCACAACTCAAATACAACCGAACTGCAATAAAATCCAATCCGGTGACAGTTTATTGCCGTTTGTTTTAAAACAAAGGAAGGAAAAAGAATTACATAACGAAACGGAAATGTCATTTAACTTCAAACTTGACAGCGCGGGGCTGCCAAATTTTACCAATGAAATTTACTAAACATAATACCCTGGATCATTTCTTTTCTCCTGCCGATTAGGTTCTCTATTCTGGAGAGCATTAAAACACACCTATTGCCTGAGCAGGAACGCATATGGGTCTTAATGGGACATTGTTCTTTTGGGAGACATGGAGAAAGCCTGGGAATGCCCAAGGCTGATCTGTGTCGCTGTGGTGATGCGAATGTAGAACTAACACTGGAACATCTAGTGTGTGATTGTGAAAGTCTGGCTCGTACCAGATATCGGTACTTAAGGAAATTGTTCTTGATTTATCAGAACTTGCAATGATACCTTGATGAACTACTCTCTTCATAAAGAAGAGCAATATTTGGAATCAATAGTTAAAAGGACGGTTTTTATACGAGGGGAACACAATGGATCCTTAGTGATCTCTTGTGATGGGCTATGGCACAGTTGTAGTGGTCAACGCATGCTCGTGGTCTTGTACTACGAGCAGCGCCTGTTTCCTGAAATAAGAACTTTCACTCATGGCACCTGAGGATGCCGATGTGTGGAGCTTTACCTGACTAGAACTATGGCACCTATGGATGCCAAAGTGTATGACTAGTCAGGCTTGTATTTTCTCTGTAAAAAATAGTTAAATTAGTAATTACCTCTTTTCTAAAAAAAAGACGAACGAGACTTGTTTGGTGTTTTAAAAGGTTTTATATTTCTGGTGATAAAAAAAAGACTGAGAGCTTAATCATAACATCGAACAACTTAAATACTAAATTATCGCTAAATAAGTATTTGGGAAAATGGGCCAGTCGTTCAACCCATTGCAAAAGTCCATGCAGTTGGAATTTGCCGATCAAGACAATCGGCAATTTTTAGTGACCCACAAATGGTGCAACCAACTGAAAGTGCAATGCGCCCATTTGTGGGTCGCGACTATTTCGTAATTTGATCGCGAGTGAAAAATATAATAAAATAAAAAATAAAAAATAAGCAAAACAAAACAAAGCGAACAAAGTAGCAGCTCGACCATTTCCAGTACCTATGGCACGCGACATGTTCTGACTCAGCAGTAAAGGAGAATCCAGTGGATTCCCCTGGCTGTGACGTCACATTACCGTACCTCAGGCCAAGAATTGCAATTCGAACTGTTTACGGTCGAGTTGCTAGGTTGTTGTTTTTGTTTTGATTAATTTTAAAAAACAAAGAAGAACGACTGGTCTGAATTAAAATAATATTCGTCGGGAGGAAATGTAAACGCCGGATGCTGCCCTTTGGCTGGGCACAACATCCCTCCCCTTCCTAACGAGTTTGCATTTACTCCCGAGTTACAAATTTCTATTCGATATACTGTACAATATGCTTTTTACAAATTTCTATTCGATATACTGTACAACGAATTAAAAATTGAGATTAAATGCGTTAAATGAAGGAAAAGAAATATATAACAATCTATAATTTAAACTAATGCGAACGTAATGTTATCCGTATCTCTTGCCGGGGACTGTGGTGCTGGTCTCTTGATGTAGGGCTGGGTCCTTGGATGCTGCGTCCTTCGTGATGACCTCATGTGCAATTCGGGCAGAGTGGGCTCTTCATGTACGACTCCTCTTGATGAGTTCGAAAACGATGGTGACGCTAGACGTTTTGACTTGTTTCGCGCTTTGACGAACCGTAAACAAATCAGACCGACTATTATTGATAGTGCGAGAAATGAACTTAGTGATACCATGGAGTAGCGATGGAATATGAGCTCTTGGCCTTGTTGAACAATTTTTCTTGCGTCGTCTGCTCGATTTAGATCGTCTTGCAGGGCGTCTAAGGTTTTTCTTCCTTCGGCCAAGGAGGCTGCTATGTCCTCATGGTTACCAACCTTAATTGGTAATGGTTTTCTGGAACTAACGGTTGGTTCATGGGAATCTACCATAGCAAAGTTGAACCTCAAAGAGTCGGTGAGGTTCACAAATTCTATCCACGGTTGCTTGTACTCCGTGGCGGTGTGAAACGATCTTTCGTACGGCAATCTTATCTCCCTGTTTCCAAATTCACAGGGCTGCGTGATCTTAAATATCCCCAATCCAGTCAAATTTACGGCATAATGGGCTCCATTGTAAGAGGTAGACAGTATGATGGGGCTTTTTAGTTTGTATAGCCATTGATTGCTGGCTATCATCTTGGTGAAAACTCCTTCAGTTGCTGGCACTGCCACGTGTTTGCAAGTGACTTCTGCGGAGCGTGAATGTTGTAGTAGTTCGACCAGGCATTCGGGACTTCTGTTTGTCAATATTGGTCCGCTGTTGGGGCATATGGCTAACGTTGAAGTCTTATTGAAGGCCACTTGTGTACATTGGGAATAGTCCTGCTCTGATAACGTGGTGAATTTCTTCTGGGACTCTGCTTCTGTGATGTATGGATATTGCGTTTGAAGCAATACATCCCATTTCCCGTTAAGTTTTGTTGGTAGAAAATGTACTCTTTAAGCTTCGTACAGGATTGTGTCTGATAGCGGGATTATGATTTTAACCAAACTCTATCGCTCCTCTGGAACTTCTGGTTGTAAGTACATGGCGCATATGATCGTTATTCCGACGCAAGGTTTGAATTATCGTCGTAGTTTCCTTCACAATTTGTTGGCACGTCCTCTGGGGATTTCGCTTTGAATCGTGGTCTCTCACTAAGTTGCATAACTGGTCGATTTGACGGACATAGCGGTCGGCGATGTCCAAAACGGTCGAGTAGTCCATGGGTGTGAATTCAATGTAAATGGTCCACATGTTTTTAGAAAATATGACATCTCCAGTTTTTTCGAAATTTGCTGGCGTGTCCTTCAACTGGATGTTTTGGTACGGTTGTATTTCTTCCGGGGATACAGATAACAAAACGTGCGGTAATAAATGAATGGCAATTTTATAATTTATTTGTGTTGTAAAAACATTCTTAATGATGGTAAAAGATTTTTTTTTATTTATTGTATTGTATTGTATTTCTATTGTTATATAATTTGATCTACGTTAAAGTTTTAGTGTTATTTATCATTAATAATTATTCATATTTATTTATTGCGTTTATTATTTAACAATGTCTTATGTATTTAAAAACATTACATAATTTCTTATATTGAGATTTTTTTTTTTATATTTCAAATGTAAGTTTCTTTTTAATAAAAATTTTATAGACTTTACGTAATTCCATGTGATTTTAGTATATTAGTTAAGTGAATAATAGTATTTTTGTGATTTAACTTTGTTTGGATTTTGTACATTAGTTAAATGTAGTATATATGATTTAACTTAATTTAGATTTTTTGTGTAGTAGTTAAATGTAGTATTTATATGATTTAACTTGTTTTAGATTTTTGTGTAGTAGTTAAATGTAGTATCTAGTTGTAGACTAGTGTAGTAGTTAAATGTAGTAGTTATGCGATTTAACTTTGAATATTGTGTGAATATTGTGTTCACCTAAAAATACAAATGAAAAATAAAATAGAATCGAATGATATTCGAGTTTAAGGAAATGACCTATACCAGTGCTGAATTAAGTTTTGAGCTTATCTACCGGTTCTACAAGATCATGGTGATAGCCGCTGGCTTGGTTAAGGGTACGGAAATAGCGACAGTGTCCTAACTGGTCCGGAATGTCTATGATTCTGGGCAGTGGAATCGAGCGCTTTATGGTGACTTCGTTTAATTTGCGTGAACTCACCATACCCTTTTCCATCGGCCGTTTTCTGGGCACTGCAACGAGTGAAGGATTCCAGAGTGACATACCTTTTTGTAAAATACCGACCGACGGGGTATTGGCATGTTTTTTAATCTCGACTTTATGCTTTTGGCACTGTTTGGGACTAATGTTGCCCGCCGAGTTCTTAGTTTTCCTATGCTTTAAATTATGGAAGGTTGGAACAAGATCAGCATTTAGAGGATCATCAGGAGTAAAGTTTAAAGTGGGTATCAGTACTTTATTTGGTTTTACTTTTGCGAAAGTTTCCCCGATGTGAATACCCGAACTGATTTCCTTAGATTTTCCTAATACATCACGCTTTTGGACTGGTACTCTGGGCTTCGTAGCTTTCTGTGTACGAGATTGAATACAGAAAAGTCTGCAATGGTTATCCAATTGCGCCAGTCTCTTTAGCGGGAATGTTTCTGCTGCTTCGTGTCCACCGCTGAGGAGTGTTAAGGTTTTGGCAGTAGTGTCGATTACGGATCGGTTCCATAAGATATCTCGACCTAAAATTCCATCTGCTGGAATTCTATTTAAATCGTCTACCAAGTGCCATTTCGCCCTAAATTGTAGTTTAGGATGAATTCCTATTAGAATGGTGCCTAAGGTTCTACCTAAACTACCAAATACTCCACTTATGTGCCTTCTTTCGCGTTTATCCATCTTTCGAAGGTTCTTCATCGCCGATTGTCGTAAAAGACTTGTATCGGCTCCTGTGTCCACTTGCACTACAATCTTACCAGATTTTGCTAGAGAACAGGGGAACTCGATGAATACATCGTCGTCGATATCCTTCGTTAACGTATCTAGGGCGGATTTTTTGGTGCAATCCACGCCTCTCCGTTTATTGGACACGCTTTTTAATTGCCTACGCACAGGACATACTTTTGTTTTCACCTTACATCCGAGTAAGTTTGTTCGGATGAAAAGGTAGGTGAAGTGCAAGAACTGTAGGAAGCTGGTACCCAGAGTTGAGTTTATGCTCTTCTGGGGATTGATTTGCTTCCTTTTTGTATCGCTTTTTGATTTGCGGTTCCTACGCTTAGTGTTTGTCTTAAGAACTGAGTTAATTGTATTAATACTTATTATCTTATTATTATTGTTAGTGTCGTTGCTAACATTTTGGAAGGTTGAAGTGTGGATCATATTTGTCGGGGTGCAGCGTTTAATGTTGAGCTGACACTCTAATCGTTTGCGATGCTTTTTTAAATAATTGCTTTTGTTAAAACAAATGTCTTCAATATGTCCAAGTCTAGAACACCATTCACATTTTAGCTTAAAAATGCGACTTGAACGGGTGTTTTGGAACGTGTGTAACTTTGAGAAATTCCTATAATTCACCAACGGCGCTGAGACATTGATAATGTCCTTAGATGTGACCTGGTGCGTCATTTTGATCTTGCGCAATATGTTATCGAGAGTTATAGTTGTTAACGTTTTGAAAGGGAAAAAAAAAATTATGAGAAACTCTTGAATGTATACGTATAGGACTTGTGTAATTTTTCAGAGACTAGGAATATCTATCGGGTTTTAAAAAATAAAAAAAATTGAAAAAGGAAATAACTTTTGGGTGTGCGTTCCCATTGACGATGTCTTTGGTGATAAATATTAAACACTACAAAATTTATGAAAAAAAAAGAAAATTTAGAAAAATCACCAAATTTGAAAATTACTGCTGAAGGCGAATGTATGCATTGTTGACTCCATGCCAACAAGCGATCATTCGGGCTTGGCTTACAGTCATTCTTTGCTGAGAGACTTCAATTCCGTATTTTTTACTATCGGCCCTATGCCGATAAGTAGTAATTCGACTGTTAAGTATACCCATAGGAGTAAAGGGTTACTAACAGGTTGAAAACCGGAATGGTTGAAGAAAGGAAAAACGAAAAAGTTTTTCTTTTTTTTTGAGTTAAAAAAAAAGTAATGTTTTTTTTTTTTTTTTTTAAATAAAAAAAAAATTTCGAATTCCGACCAAGTATATGATTAACATATACCAGGACGAATCCTACCGGCTGCGCCAAAATGTAGTGGTCAACGCATGCTCGTGGTCTTGTACTACGAGCAGCGCCTGTTTCCTGAAATAAGAACTTTCACTCATGGCACCTGAGGATGCCGATGTGTGGAGCTTTACCTGACTAGAACTATGGCACCTATGGATGCCAAAGTGTATGACTAGTCAGGCTTGTATTTTCTCTGTAAAAAATAGTTAAATTAGTAATTACCTCTTTTCTAAAAAAAAGACGAACGAGACTTGTTTGGTGTTTTAAAAGGTTTTATATTTCTGGTGAAAAAAAAAAGACTGAGAGCTTAATCATAACATCGAACAACTTAAATACTAAATTATCGCTAAATAAGTATTTGGGAAAATGGGCCAGTCGTTCAACCCATTGCAAAAGTCCATGCAGTTGGAATTTGCCGATCAAGACAATCGGCAATTTTTAGTGACCCACAAATGGTGCAACCAACTGAAAGTGCAATGCGCCCATTTGTGGGTCGCGACTATTTCGTAATTTGATCGCGAGTGAAAAATATAATAAAATAAAAAATAAAAAATAAGCAAAACAAAACAAAGCGAACAAAGTAGCAGCTCGACCATTTCCAGTACCTATGGCACGCGACATGTTCTGACTCAGCAGTAAAGGAGAATCCAGTGGATTCCCCTGGCTGTGACGTCACATTACCGTACCTCAGGCCAAGAATTGCAATTCGAACTGTTTACGGTCGAGTTGCTAGGTTGTTGTTTTTGTTTTGATTAATTTTAAAAAACAAAGAAGAACGACTGGTCTGAATTAAAATAATATTCGTCGGGAGGAAATGTAAACGCCGGATGCTGCCCTTTGGCTGGGCACAACACAGTGCTACAGTTCACTCCTCTAAACCTAACCCTAGGTCTATATTATTTCCGCATAAGTCGTGAAGGACCGAGACTTGTCAGGGCGCTCTGACTGCCCTGTCTGCTTATCCTGCCTCAGCCATGACAGAAAAAAAATCAAAATATTCGAAGGAAACGTAAGGTATTAGAATAGAGTGGGTCAATTCTACCTACGTCCAAAATCCAAATTGGTGGCTGGAGCTTGAGCAGCGCGTTTGATGGCGTCCGGGCTAGCTGCGGCTGTGGGGGTACGTAGCTCAAAACTCAGACCATGAACTTGTGGGATGTCTTTCCCAATCGGCCATGAGAGACCGAGAAGCGAAAATTTTGCGCTACTTGTCAAGGCGCTCTGGTGTTGTAGCCACCTGTCTGCCTACTCTGCCTCAGTCACGACATTCCAAATAAGAATTTTCCCGTTGTAACCCCAACTGAGGTAAGGGCTCATAATTAGCACTTTAGTCCATCATTCCATTTAACATCATAATTATGGAATAATAAAACAAAATATTTGTATATTAAATCAAAGTCAAAAATTACGGGTTTGGTTAAATAATTGAGATTAATTTATATAGTACAGATCAGTGGCGACTCACCACATGAGGCTAGTGAGGCTGAGCCTCATCATTTTACAAAGGAAAAAGTCATCAAGTTTCTAGTGATTTTGTGTTAACAGTTAATGACGTCAGACATAGCATAGCAGTGTCTGAATTCCTTATCGGTTCGTGTCTTGACTACTTTTACGACAGCTGAGCTATCAGTCAATCTTAGCAAAAGTAAAAAAATTCAAATTTTTCTATAGAATTTAATTTAATTTTTGATTTATGAAGTGTCAAATAAGCATCAGCTGAGCTAAGCTTTTTCCTAAACTGATAATAGCAATGCTATGCTGTGACGTCAACATAGACGAAGCAAGGTACTCGAATACGACCATAGAATATTAAGTTGAATCCAGCCCGAAAAAAGTTATACAGAGTTTCCGATAATAGGATGCCAATTTTTTCAGGGCGCAGCAGGCAAAATTTCATATACTATACGTCGAAAATAGACCGGCTAAAAGCCGTATAATGCATGTAGAATTTTAGGGTACCATGCCGCGGTGGCCGTATAGTTTGGAAGAGCACAATACATCGGAGAAACAATTCCTCATTTGGGTGCAATTTTCTTTTGAGCGTCAGGCTCGTCTGCTTGTTCAAAAAACATGTCTTCGATAAGCAAGTGAAGCCGCCTGAACAGTTATCTGTTTTCAGATCGTTTTCATTTGCAACAATTTTATAATCCCGTTCCTAGTTTCGATATAGAAGAAACTTCTTTGCAAGGTGTTTTAACTGAAAGACATTCTTTGCCATTTGTCAGTAATGCATTATATTCTCTATTGACTCAAAGACAGGATCCTTACTAAGTCGGTCTGTCCTAGGAAAATGTCGCTGCTTGAATGCTCAAGATGCGCTGCCTTGTGTTAAATTTTTTTTTCTCGATGATGGATCAATTTGAGGATTTAAGTTTATTGTTCTTGATGTAAATTATTTTTTTCGTTCCAGGCTTATGTGCTGTTGTACGGTTAGTTTTCCATAAGTAGAATAAAAGCCTCCAACGGTGTTAAGTGTGGTAATTTCTCGCATCTCCAGAAAAAAAGTAACTGCTCATCCTTTCAACCTTTACCGGGAACTCGTAGTAGAATGGTCAAATGCCACTGAAAAAATAAAGCAAATATGCGTTGCAACCACATGTTCATTGTATAGAAACATTACACCCGTATACGTTGTCGTGTCGACATATATATTCCACGAAAGTGTTTTGGTAGATGGGTGGAGCTATGTACGTGGTTTCCCTTTCCTTCATATATAGCGATATTTTGTGTAGAAAACACATCGAAATTTGTTTATATTTATGCAGATACCTTTTAGTAATTTGTACATGCTGCTTCTTTCTTATGCCGGTTTTCCACCAAGCAGACACGTTAAGTTTTTGTTATGTTCATGTTTTTGCAAGCACGGAAAACAAAAACTCGAACTCGAACAAATCTTAAACACTGTTTCAACCAAACCGACAGTGCTCTATCGCAGTTTTGTTTTCAGTATCTCCACGAAGCGGTCTCAGTAAGAAAACACATCGAAACCTTTTGAAGTTACAGCTTCTGGTCGGGACACGAAAAACAGTCGAAAGAAGCTCGAGTTTGTAAAAAAATGATGAAAAGTCAGAGATTTGTTTTTTTCGACACGAGCTTTTGCTGAGTTTTTGTTTTGTCCGTTTGGTGGAAAACCGGCATTACACAGGAACTTAAATGTCCGTTGAAAATATGTCGAAAATAAACGACTTTTCGACAGATTTGTTTTACCTGCTAGGGGTTTTTTCTTGATACATTTTGAGAAAATATATGTTCTACAGAGTGGGTAAATTTACGATAACCGCGATGATACAGCGTGGAAAGCTACGATTACACCAGAATATATTAAGAAAACTTTCGACGAACTAAATTCATGTTGTGGTTCCAGATTTGGGCTACTACTTATTCAGAAAAGTTTATTTCAGTCATCACCTTTTATACAACATAAAAATCAAGTTTTTTCTTATACAGCTCCTCCCTCATAATTGTTGTTAGTATTTACGTTGCATTTTTGGAAGTGCTCGAATTGTTTTTCACATCGGATCATCTCAATCCGAAAATGGTTTACTTCAGAAAAATATTGCACTTCTCCGGCATATAGATAAATTAAATGGCGCAAACAACTCGCGGATGAATACGTGTCGCAGTGGCTAAGCGCACTGGTCTACAAACACTGAAGTCGTGGAATAAATTTGAAGCAGTAACAGTGCTTCAGGAGAGCGTTGTTACTGCCTATGTCCCAGAAGGGGCTACGCAGGAACTGAATTGATTACCAACGTTCGGCGGATACACACTGCAAACAGAGACGCGTTTCAAATCATCATATTTCTTTAGCCAAGACTCCTTAGCTGGCAAACGCTTGTTTTTCTACTAAAAAGTTTTTCGCTAATTTAAAACTAGTCGAGTAGTGTGTTCCAGTCAGAGAATGCATGAAGTCGTTCACATGGAATGTTTTGACACCAAATAAAAATAAATTGACGGGCTTAGAACCAGAGGGATATAAGTTCGATTCAACTAGTTTCTTGTAAAGTGATGTCAAAGTCGTTGAAAGTTTCAATAAATACGGCTATGATATACTCGGTTGGCCGATTTCCTTCCATTGGCAGGGGACAGAAGACATTCGTAAGGAGACAATTCTCTCTATCAACTACGTTCGTTCAACGAACTAAAAACATCTTTTTTGTGTCCAATTTCTCAGGGAGTTATTTTTGTGATACTGTTGGTAGCACAAGCGATAAGCCCGTAACTAGGTTGAAACCAAACCTCGGACCTCTGAACATGACTAGTCTACTCCACAATACAATAAAATGGAAAATACACTTCAATTGAATGCTAATTACAACAATTTAAAATAAAATCCTAAGTTGTTTTTTTTATTTTTTCTTACAGTTTAATCTCATCTTACACAATGGAAGTTCACATTTCGCCATTCAACGGTCCCAATCTAAATCTTCCATTAACTATAACCCCGGTAGTAAAATCATCAGATCAAGAACGCTATCCTGGTCCCGATTTAACTTTTCATTGTATGTGCTGCGGCGATGTTTTCGATAATCCAAATACATTATATGACCATATGAGCAATTGTCATTCCAATTTGAATGAGCCAAACGACGGTATTGACGAAATGGACGAGGATGAAGACGATTCGTTTGAATACTCGAGCATAATGGAACCGATCTGTGAACTTACACATTTAGATGAGCAACAAGAGCGAGAACAAATTCAAATGCAACTGCAAGAAGAAGAGCACATTATAAAAGATGAAGTGGCATCGTCTTCACCGAGTCCGCAAATGATTGAAAACGATGATGAAAATTCGTCGGGATCGAGCAATGGTGTGCCGAAATATGTTCCAGAGATGATGCGAACTCGACGTTCAGACGAAAGGCGAGGACGACGCGAACGGGCTGAATCGAAAAATTTAGCGAATAATTGTTTTCAATGTACCCAATGTGAAAAATCGTTTCAAAATGCCGGCGATCTTGCGAAGCACGTTCGGTCGCATACACTCAACAAACCCTATCAATGTTCCATTTGCGACAAGACTTTCACTCATATCGGCAGCTTAAATACTCATATTCGGATACATAGTGGGGAGAAACCGTACAAATGTGACGTGTGTTCCAAAGCTTTTACACAATCCAGTAGTCTTATGGTACATTTACGATCTCATGCTGTTAAAAAGCCTCATCAATGTCATTTGTGTGATAAAGGTAGTTCGGAGTTATAATGAAATTGTTTTAAGTTTAATGTGTTTTTTATTCTTGCAGGATTCGTCAATTCGAGCAGTCTGGTCCTTCATCTTCGAGCGCACGCGACAGGTAATACTTTTCAATGTCCCGAATGCGATAAAGAATTCAAACATTCGAGTATGTTATCCGAACATATGCGCCTTCATTCTTACGATCTTGTCTATCAATGTTCGATATGTCGCAAAGCCTATAAACATTCTAGTGAACTTGTACAGCATATGAAATGTCATACGGGCGATAAACCGTTTCAATGTTCAATATGCGAAAAGTCTTTCACACAACCAGGCAGTCTTAATACTCATATGCGAATACATACCGGTGAGAGACCGTTCCATTGTAAGATTTGTGATAAATCATTTACGCAGGCATCTAGCTTAACAGTTCATATGAAAATTCATAGCGGCGAAAAACCATATCGTTGTCATATTTGTGGCAAGTCCTACAGTCAACAATCATACCTCAATAAGCACATTCAGTTTCATATTGACAATGATCGCAGCGAAAGTATGGCATGTATTGTATGCGGTATTATATTTAAGGATACTTATCGATTAGCCGAACATGTCACGAAAGACCATGCTGATCTATTGCGTGATGTTCGGAATCGTCAAAAAAATTAGGTACGTTTTTATGCTAATGCCATGATATAAGATAGAAAGTGTGAATTTTTTACTGAAAGATAATAGGATAGGATGCGCAGTAAGATTTATTAAAAAAAAAAAATATGCTACTAACAATCGCATCACCAAAAATACATCAGTACTTATTTTTAAACAACTTAAACAAATTTTTAACATTAACATTTCAATGCTCTTAAATACATCAGGGAATTTAATATCAAACCATAACAAGAAACCCATTTCTCTCAGTTACAGTCCTATTTCATACACACATGCAACCAGAAAAAAAATAACTATTTAAACCAGTAAATGAAAGTATACAGAAAATTGTGATTTAATTCATGCAATCTCATTTTATATTTAATTTTTTTTTGTCAAATAAAAAAAGCTATCATAGAAATAACACTCAGCCGACAATGCCTGCTGTCCTGTTTGTTACTTCGGAAAACGTTTAAAAGTATTTGTAAATCTCAATATAATCACAAAAAGCTAACCTCATAAGAAAATAATATAAATAATTAGAACATAATAAGATGAATCAGTATACAGTAAGTTAAGTCCAAAAGAAAGCAAAAGGTTAATATAATATACAAAAATAGTTGTAGTGCCGTTTGCATAACACCTAGAACAAAAACACAGATAAGAGTATGTATTAAAGCAAAATAAATTAGGCTAGTTATCCGTTACGTGAGATATATAAATATAAAAATATATTTTTAATAAGTGACAAGATTTAAAGAAAAGTCTTATGAAAGCCTTTTTCCTCTATTTTTTTAAAATGTTCCCATTGAAAATATTATTTAAGTATGTAATTCCACTATTTAGTCCATTGTACATTTTTGTATTTCATTTTCTATTCTGTTTTTAAATTTAATTTTAATTAAGTTATTTTAATACTCATTGGTCTCAGAATATATACAACAAAATATACGAGTATATATTTTTTATAATCACATAAAATGCTTAATTAGTATACCGACGAGTGTATTTACAATTGAATCGGAGAAGTATTATTTGAGGGCTAGTGATTTTGTTTTACACTATCTATCAAACAAGTTTTAATATGTCATAAATTAGATATGTATGTGGTGTAAAGTGCATGTGAAGAAATCTGACACTAAATTAATGTATTCATTTGCAATTACAATCCGTACCGATAATAATATGTAGATTGTAGTCATACGAGATATATGTACTGGAGATGACGAGCAGCGACTGTTTTGAAGTCGGACGATTCCACGCAAAGGACTGGCAATAAACACTATGCTACTATTAGCATCTTACTCACATTTATATTATAATCCGGTCTTGAACACGAAAAACACCATACATTTGAATACTAGGCTACTATTTGCATTTCACTGCCATCTGGTATCAAACGTTAAATTTAGCTTCAAAGTGCTTCAAAGTGCTTCATAAAAAAACGGCGTCTTGTCGTCTCCAGTATTTATATCTCTATGATTGTAGTAAAAAAAAACTTGGTGTATTAAAATACCCGACCAGCTTCGCCTTTACGTTGACATCAGGACCGTTTTCTCTCTTCTCTTCGGGATACCACGATACGTTTTTCTTGAAAATTTACATTCAGGGTTTATTTGACAATGTTTTGCTGTGGTCGCCGCAGAGAGTTTTTTTTCCTACGAGCGTAATTAACTATGAAAGCGCAATTCCAGAAAGTAAACATACTAAAGTCACGATCGGCTTCAAGCCTATCGTATGATACTTTAGATGAAATACTGAACTTCGATTTATATTGTAGTTGGGGATAAAGTACCATAAGGAGTGTACCGGGCCTATTATGAAACTCGACTTGACCAAAAAACTCACATTCTGCAATTATGAAACTCGACGAGTGCCTACTTGTCGAGTTTCACTCGACTTTGAGTCGAAAAAAAAAAATTTAAGAAATATTTCACAGCTATGAGAAAATAAGTAAATGAAACAAAAATAAATATTTCATTGAAACAAGATAATGATAAAAATAATAATATCAAAATTCAGGTGCTAATGTACTTATAGCTTAAGCAAGATAAAGTGGTTCCTACAGTTTAAGTTTAATCCCTTTAATTTTAGATTTATTCTTGAAAGAAATGTCAAATTCACTTGACTGCTGGAAATGAAGTGACTTTCCAAGTCTCGAGTTTCATAATAACAATTTTAGCTCGAGTTGAGTTCAAATGTGAGTGGAGTTACTCACTCGACTCGAGTTTCGTAATAGGCCCGTTAAGAGAAAGAACACATCAAAGATTTCTATATATTTTATTTTTAATTTAAATATTTGAACAGGGAAAAGCAGTCAAGCTCGCTTGCACCGTAATTATTATTATGACATTTAAAAAACTTATCGCCGCTCCGTTAGTTGAGACGGTCTACATCGTACAGTGCCGCTGTTCGATACACTCCCCCCCTAATATAGGGCGGAAAGTGCGCTATCGCTCTCAGTTGGTAAAACGCACAGTTTCTACACTGGTCTTTTCAATCGGCTTGTTGATGTCTGCACTATTGCATTTCGCACCAATCCATCTCTGCTAGCTATTGTACTGATCACACGACCGATCGCCCAATATGTTGGTGGAAGGTTCTCGCTCTTGATGAGTACTAGTTGCCCTACACTGATGTTGTCACGCTGCTTTCTCCACTTCTTACGGGACTGCAATGTAGCCAGATACTCTTGATGCCACCTTTTCCAAAACGACTGTATCATATTCTGTAAATTGCACCAAAGCTTCACTCCATTTGATGGAACTTCATAATTTTCTCTCGGTAACGGTTGCTTCAGCGGTTCACCTACCAAAAAGTGACCAGGTGTCAATGCTCTCATATCGTTTGGATCATCAGATAATTCACACAGCGGTCTTGAATTCAAACAGGCCTCGACCTCGATAAGGACTGTAGTGAGATGTTCATAGGTAAAGTATTGTTGACCCATCACACGACGTAGGTGGTGTTTCATTGACTTTACAGCTGCCTCCAAAAGCCCGCCTTGATGAGGAGCAGCGGGTGTTATAAATCGCCACTCTATACCCTGCACGTTAAGCTGGTCCATAACCTTTCTGCACTTCCAACTCTGCAAAGCCTCTGCAAGATCTTTATTGGCTCTCACGAACATTGTACCGTTGTCACTATACAATCTTGAACAATGTCCGCGTCGTCCAGTGAATCGTTTAAGACAAGCTCGCTTGCACCGCAATTATTATTATGACAGTTAAAAAACTTATCGCCGGGCCGTCCACCGATTGCTCCGTTAGTTGAGACGGTCTACATCGTACAGTGCCGCTGTTCGATACACCCGTAAATGTTGTTTATCCTTTATTAAGGACTCCTATTTGGTTGCTACTCGAAACTAAAAGACAATATCATCGGCGTTTAAGTGCATATCTGAGCAAGGTTTTTTTTTAACAAAATTTTTCCTTGAACATTTTACTTTGTCAGATTAACGTAAGTTTTTGCAAATAGAATGCTGATTTATCAATTGCAGATGTAAAGATTAAGATCCAATCACTGAACTATTTTTTCTTGTTATTATGCAACTTAATGAGTTTCAATAAATCATCTATCTATCTATCTAAGTGCATATCTAGACTAGGTGAGTCACCGAAAGAAAATTTTCCATTTTCAAGGACACGGAAGGTCCAGGAAGGACTCACTCGATTTCTAGCATATTTTTGCTTTTACCTGGAACCATTTAAAAATTATTTTGTACAAAATATCAAATTCCTAGCTTGAAGCGTTCAAAAGTTATCGGAAAATATTGTTGACGTGTCTTAAGGATTTTTTGTATGAAAGCTACCAGAAGGAATAAAAGGGTTTCGCTGAATAGTAAACTCGAAGTTCGTTTTCACTCAAAACTAATTTATACAAAGTTCCGAATTCATGGCTAAACGATTACTTGAGTTATAGTAAGTTCCGTAAATTAAGTTAAGACATTTTGACTGGATATCTGTATGGCAGCTACATAAAGGATTAATGGTATTTTCTCCAAAATCGTACTTTTAGCTCCAACTATTGGAATATCAACACGTATCATACGAGATTTCAAAGACGTAGATTAAACCGTTCTGAAGCTATCTGTCAATAGTCTTGAATACGTGTTTTAAGAATTTTTCGTATGAGAGCCACCCGAAGGTGTAAAGGAATTTTACTGACTAATAAACTAGAACTTCATTTTCCCTGATTTTTACAAAATTTCAACATTGTGGTTGAACGATTTCTTGAGTTATAGTGAGTTCCGTGAATTGAGCGAGGATATTTTTACAGGATTTTTGTACGGCAGCTACTCGAAGGACTCTTGTGCACTTTTTCATATTCATTCCTTAAATTTCAACAAAATTTCAAATTCGTAGCTTAAGGTGTATCAAAGTTATTGGACAATATTCTTGAACATGTGTTTTTAAGGACTTTTTGTATGGAAGCTACCCGAAGGAGTAAGACGATTTTGCCCGTTAACGAACTTAGGTTATCGTTAGGTTATAGTGGCAGCCATCCAAACTATGGATCGACTCACTTAGATCATTCGGTTGGTCCATTGTGATACCACACCCGTGACACCTTAATGAAGTCCCATATTGGGAGTTATCGTAGCATTGCTACAGGTGAAAGCTAGTCGAACCAGCCACAGATGCGAATGAACTTGGCTAGTTCATCAATTCGTGCGAACTTTGACGTACAAATTCGACCAAACACCCAGAATCAAAATTTCAAGATCCTAGGTCAATTCGTTCTCGAGTTATCGTGCGCACGGACAGACAGACGTCAAGCGGATTTGGAGTTTTTGCCCACAAATAAACAAAAAATAATATATAACTTTTTTCGCCCGGGGCTTGGTTCTATGCGTTACAAACTTTTGGGCTGGATTAAACTTATAATACTCTCAGATTCCATCTAGAGTATAAAAAATCTGCCAATGGTCTGGGCGAAACTTTATTATTTTTCGGGCCAAAGTTTGGGAAGCGGTTAAAAGCATATAACACATGAGTTACGTAATTGGGTCATACTCCGGGCCGCCGTCAAAGTCGGGGTTGTTTCGAAATTATGATGTTTCTTGGATAGTTAATTTTGTTCTTAAAATAAAAATATTTCAAATAGAGATTTTTATCCGATTAAACATTGAAAAAGGCCGTGTAGACTATTCGAATTTCGGTATATTTTGTACACTAAAAGCCCATAGAAGTAAAAACCAATTTGCTAGTTTATCAGACTTAATCCTTTCGACCCGGCTTTCGAGTGGTAAAGCTAAGATAAACTGAATAAGTGGAATATGTCATACGTATCATTTTAAACATATCTGAGGTACAAAAATGTGGATGCAAGAATTGGGAAACCAGTGGGGTGGTGATACACCACTGTACCACCCGCCCTGTTAACTGATAAAATAGTGTACCGTCCCTCCTGCAGAGATTAATATGCGAGATCTTGGGCTTCTATCATCACCCGAATACCGTCTGAGGTCAGCAATTTAGCTATATTCACAACAAGCAACAAAACTAACGGTGCACAATTCTATCAAATAAATAATACCTATAGTATTAATGGTAAACATGTGTACCAGCAAAGATGTCTGGTGGTACATAGATGTACAACTATAGTTGTCACAATAAATAAAGAAATATTCTATTCTTGTTGTGATGCTGTCAATAAAATACGTTTAATTTTAGTATTTGAGTAACTCTATGTATGACACACTATTCACAAAATTAAACTGATACTGTTACATATATATACCATTCGGGTCGAAAGGGTTAAAAGATATGACGGATTGTTAAGACGTATACAAATCCATTACATCCAGTTGGGGGTTGAATTTCGAAAAAAAAATTGAAACAGGTTTTTAGGCGATTTCATAAGAACCAACTTAGTATTTCATCAGACACTTGGGATTTTAAAAAATTTATGAAAAAGTAAGCCAACCTTTCACACCTCCTTAGTTTTTAAAATTCGGAAAATCGTGGAATTGGTTTTTAGGCTATTATATCAAATGCCGTAATAACCAATTTTATATTTCATCAGAACTAAAGGATGGCAAAAATAGTGAAAACATACGCAAACCCTTAGGAGTTGAATATCGAAAAATGGAGTAATGGTTTTGCGGGCAGTGGGTGAAAACATGCAACCTCCTTACACCCACTTGGGGGTTGAATATCCAAACATCTGGAAAGGAGTTCCTCGACAAATATAGAGACAGCGCGAGGAAGTAAAAACCAATTTATTTTCTTATCACTCCTACGAGATATGACGGAATTCGAGAAAACGTGTTAAACCCTTTTATAACCTCTTAGGGGTTGAAAAAGGGAAAAATTAAAAACAACTTTTAGGCGATTGTTACGCAAGCCCGTGGAAGTGAAAAGATATTCGATATCTAATCAGACCTGAGGGATATGGCTGAATTCGTGAAAATGTATACAAACCCCGTACACCCCCTTAGGGATCGAATTTCAAAAAATCTTGAAAACACTTTCATTTATGTGAGGAATCCGCAAAAATTAATTCAATGTTTAAGAAGACCTAAGAGATAGGATGAAATTCGTGAAAATAAAGGGTTTTCCAATAGGGACTTGACAACTTTGAATTCAATTTGTGAACGCACCCTTTCACTAATCATCGAACTGTCACTGTCAATTTATTCAGTAAACTTAACATTTTTATCATGGTAAAGTACACGAAGGAACAACGTCTGCAAATTATAAAAATTTACTACAGAAATTCGGAGTCGGTGACCGCTACTTTAAGAGCGTTAACTCCGATTTTCGGTCGTAATTCTCGCCCTAGTAGACAGGCAGTAACAAGTTTAGTGCAAAAATTTGAGTCTACATATTCGTTGTGTGATGTTGCCGTGCCAGTGAGACAACGGGTTGGTCGAAGTGTCGAAAATATCGCTGCCGTTGAAACGTCCGTAGCAAATGATCCAAATCAGTCAATTCCACGGCGTTCTCAAGTGTTGGGCATCGCCCAGACCACGTTATGGCAAATTTTGCGTAAGGATCTTGGTTTACACCCATACAAGATCAAGCTGACTCAAGAATTGAAGCCGATGGACCATTTGAAGCGACGTACGTTCTCCGATTGGGCTCTGGAAAAGATGCGCCAAGATGATCAATTTCATCGCAAAATCATCTTCAGTGACGAAGCTCATTTTTGGCTCAGTGGGTTCGTCAATAAGCAAAATATGCGTTATTGGTCCGGTGAAAATCCACATGTGCTTCATGAAAGACCACTTCATCCACAAAAAATAACTGTTTGGTGCGGTTTGCATGCTGGCGGCGTCATAGGGCCATATTTTTTCGTCGACGATAATGATCGTCACGTTACTGTGAATGGTAATCGTTATCGCGCCATGATTACCGATTATTTTTGGCCCGAATTGGAAGATATGGACTTGGACAACATGTGGTTTCAACAGGACGGTGCCACAAGCCACACAGCACACGTTACAATCGATTTATTGAAGAGTAAGTTTGATGAGCGTGTTATCTCAAGAAATGGACCAGTCGATTGGCCGCCTCGTTCGTGCGATTTAACGCCTCTGGACTTTTTTCTTTGGGGCCACGTCAAGTCGTTGGTCTATGCCAACAAGCCGACGACGTTGGAAGAGCTCAGAGCCAACATTGAACACGAAATAGCAGCCATTTCGGCCGAAATGTGTGGCCGAGTCATCGAAAATTGGGTCCAACGAATCGACCGCTGCAAACGTGCCCGCGGTGGCCATATGAACGAAGTCGAGTTCCATTCATAAATGTTTTGATTGTACTTCAACCCGATAATAAAGTTTTTGAAATATCTCAAATGGTTTGCATTTTATTTTGAAAAAAAGTTGTCAAGTCCTTATTGGAAAACCCTTTATATGCATTCCATTTTCTTTGATCATTGTTTTTGCCCACCCTTCCGTACGACGATGGATATTTGCATTTTTTTTTAAATCTGAATTTCTTTCCTAGTAGATCTACATACACTCACCAAGTTTCAACTTTCTAGCATAAGCCGTTCTATAGATAGGAAAACACCCCCCGTACCATACTAGTTACCCCTATAAAAAAAATGTTTCCAACATGCCACTACTATAGCTCTATCTAAATATTAAGTTTCAGTTATCCATCCAAATAAATAATAATAATAAACGTTTTTGTTTCGCCCGTTTATCAGCCTTTTTGGATAGAAATTACAAGAAAACTTAAAATTCCCGAATTCGAATTATACTGCACTCGTGACACTTTGACACATTTTGTCACAGGCGATGAAAGGGGGCGCTCGGTCGGTGGCGAAGTCTTAGTGTTGTTCGAATACAAGACTATTCTTCCGTGACTTCGTCGGCACATCAAATTGCAATTGCTGCTTTCATCGGTGTCGAATTTGAATTAGTCGGTGTTGTTGTTCGAAAATTTGTCATTTCAATATTTCGAATATCGTTTGGCGAACAATGCTCAGCGATTTTGGCTGCGTATTTAATGACAATAAGGTTTCGAACAATTCTTAAAAAGAAATCCACAGGCTGAATGTTGAACGAACGTGCAGATTTCGCCCGGTACAAAAAGAGGATCGTCGCAGATTTTACAGCTACAACTATAATTTTTCGAGACGACTTTTCGTGGTTCGTGGTGTCGTATGCCGAGAGGGAAAACAGGCGAAACACACGTCACTTGCACTCGACGTGCATTTTGCGCATTTATTTCACTTTTTCAATTCGAATTTTGATGTGGCCGAGTGCTAAATCTTTGCACTTTTGTATGTCACGAAAAAAGGTATAGCACGCGGCGACACACTGCGCTTTATATGCACTCAACAAATACCGATCGTAAGAGGCATTATCTACCGGTCGCGAATAATGAAACTTTATTTTCGGACAGTTGCGCACAAAAAAATGCCTTCAATAAAAAAAACGACACCGTGAAAAATGTTTTCGTCCGAGACGACGCGATCAACTCCTCCAATCCAAAAAAAAACTGCTCCACGCCGCTTGTCGTTTCCGGCATTTACCGAATAACGGTCCCTTTTTTGTTGCCGCTCAGTTGGTGGCAGTTGTGGGTGCGATCAAAATTCATCGTAATGCTGAGCCTTGAGCGCACCCACAACCGCCTAGCAGGAAATTGTCGAGTTGTCTAGTGACAACTCAACACATTTTGCGGGATTGTTGAAGATAATCCTTAAGTGGAATTATATATGTATAATGAACTTAACCCTAGAACCGTGCCCTCACAGAAATGAACTTATCGTGTCCTGGGGCACTCAGTGCCCCAGTATGCTTTTAATACACGTAGTGCCTCAGAACACGAAATTGTCTTTTTTCTGCGTTTACATATTTACTAAATAAGACACAGAACGACCAGTTCGATTTGTGCATAACACATGTTTCAGAAAATTGTGCATCGGGAGTATGTTATAGAAGTAGGAAGTCTCTAATTTATTGTTTGAAAATAGTTTGGGCACTCTGTGCCCCAGACACGGTTTCAGGGTTAAGGGCGATTGAGCAATCGATAAATAACTTCATTCGTATTTAAAAAAAATACAAATGTGCTAGGTCTATCTACTAGTTTCGCGCAAGCCTTATTAGGCTTCTTTTTATAAATAGCCGAGTGCCTCCCGATACGGAGATCGACTTCAAGATTTTTTATTTTCTCGACTATAGGTAGGTAGGTACGCTTGGCTGCCCGTGAGAACACGGACACGTTATGTTTCCACAGGATCATCGAATCCGGCCCTACTCATCAAACAATTTAGGGCTTGCAATGAAGTGTTGGATTCTCGCCACCTCCGTTGCTGCAAGATCACTAAGACTGTTGATGAAGTAAGCTGCAAGATGAGCTTTCCTTCTAGCGGCTAAAGCTGGACAGGTACAGAGAAGATGAAGGGCTGTCTCCTTATCCAGGCCACTTCTGCAGAAGTCGTTCGAGAAAAGGTCCAGTCTTTTTGTATGGTGACCTATAAGATAGTGTCCGGTCAGGATACCGACTGTGGTGCTATCCTCACCCTTTTGAGCAAAGTCAGCCTTTTAGAGCGTTTTAGATCCAGCTTAAGCCAGATCTGTCTCGCAGTGTGACATGTAATACCGTCTGCCCATCTCAAGACTCGATGATACTACGCGAAAAAAACATGCTTATTATTACCTTCACCGTGGAACCTGCTGAACGCATGCAGTATTTTTCGAATTAATTATTTTAATGTATTACCATAATCTACCAGTATGAAGCTTCCACAATAATATGTTACTTTTTTCACATCAACCATAAAAACTCTTAATACTACAAAAATGTGATTTTTTTCCAAAATATTACCTACAATTGTAGGTAATATTTTGGAAAAAAATCACATTTTTGTAGTATTAAGAGTTAATTAATTCGGTAGAAAATAAACCATTAACTGTTTTTGCTGCTGCGTAATTGCATTGAATACAAAAATTAAATTAAGCATTTGTGGTTATAAAGAAAATAATATTTTATCATACGAGTATTTGTGCAACTGAAACAAAAAGACAAAAATTGTAATTTAAAAATAAAATAGTTTTTTTACAAGACTATTATTCTTGTAGGACTCGCGATATTTTATTTATACTATGATCATATTATATTTATAGTTTTTACACATTTCTCTTTCATATTTGTCCTTTTTTTTAAATTATACCCCATAAGCTTTAAATGTTTTAAGAGCGTCGCTTTGTATTTTATATAAATAGTATTTGTATAGTAACTAAAATTTAGTTGTGCATTAGAAGAGCATACCTAATATAATAATATGACTAGGCCGATACTCTGTAAAATTTAGTGTTAAGTAAAATGAAATCCATTCTGTTTTATAAGTTGGATAACAATTTATTATAAAATTGTAAAAACAACAAGATTGTATTATGTTGCATTCGAAAGAGAAAAAAAAAGAAAAATATATATATGAAGAATAAAATTTTCTTTTCGAGAAAATATAAATGATTAGTTGGTTTTTTTAATACTGTTGAAGGTAACTAACTTCAACGGCGCACATTAAAGTGCATGTCACCTTTTTTTTGGGGAGTCTTAAGGTTCGGGACCTCTCTTTCTCCAGATAAACGCACTGTGTTGTAATTAAAACATTTATTTTATTGTTATCTTAAATCTACATCTATTACACTAATATTAATAATATAATTATAATAGTTTTATGACGCGGGGTACGACGGAAGGGGATAATTAAAACTCGGAGTGATTACAAGATTTTGGAAAACGTTACGGAGCACACGACGCGGCGGATACGACGCGGCGGATACGACGCAGAGAATATATAACGCGGAGTGATTATAGTGAAACGACACGGAGGGTATATTTTTGTATATCTTTGATCGACGACAGTTTCTGACTGAATGCATGTTCTATCACGATTCGGTTCTCTTACGATACAATACCAAATCGTTTATTAATTTGCTAAATAATCAAATCTCAAATAGATATGATAGTTTAAATGAAACGTGATATACAGATGAGACACTTTTGGGTGTTCGTCTGGATCGCGCTATGAGGTGCAAGTTGGACATAGGACAGATGGATATGATTGATAAGCAAGTTTCAGTGGAAGTGGATAGGCTATGATATATATTATACGAATGGTATGCTGGTTCAAGTGAATGCAATCGGATTAGTTATATGGAAAGGAAATGCGTTAGCATTTTCGTAACCTTTAAGACGATTGCATTTATCATGCATTTGATATTTATTTTAAAGGAACGCGAAAAACGTGAATGTCTGGATAGGGTATCGAATTATGGCGACATTGTAAAGATTAAGGAATGTAATATTATAACGCTTGTGATATTGGAATGATTGAAGGAATGAACTGATTGAGACATGTAATGCTTGAGACACTGTATTGTAAGTATAGGGAAGAGCACTTTACAACAATATAATCAAAATTTAATATTTTTGCGTTGCTGAATTGTGAATTTCCGATAGTTTTGTTGTTTTTCGTAGTGTCTTAAATTAGTGGTCATTCTGATCGAGTCGCCGTTGAAATGCAGACACAACATCGACATTTATTTCCCACTAGGCGCGTCCCGCGGCTAAGCTCACGTTTGTATGGCGCTATACTATCGAAACTGCAAAGTCAGCGGTTTCTAGTCTTGCTTCTCGTTGCTCCGTCGCTCCTGTTACTCCCGTTGCTCCGTTACTCTATCATCCATTCTCCATCGTCTATCCACCATCCTCCATCTTCTATCTATCATCCACCATCCTCTATCCACCATCCATCGTCCAACTTTACCATTTGGTAGTAGAAACGCATAACTAATACACCGAAAACGAACGAACTGCTGCTGAACTATATGAAATGCACTCAAATGTTGAAATAACTCGCGTACCACCAATTTTAAAATGATTTTGTTTACGCAGAAACCTTCGCGGGCGTGCCTTCAACAGATCACCAAAGTTTCATCGCAATCGGATGAATGGTTTAGGAGCACATACGGGACAAACAAACATTCATTTTTATATATATAGATTATCTAGATAAGGTATGTGGAGCTTAACGATTGTTGCGTCTGCATTGCACAATGCACACTAACAAATTCAAGTCCAATTTTGTTTGAAAATTCAAGATTGATGTTGAGTTTTCGGTGATACGAGTCGCATGCAAGTGAACGATAACAAAGTTTTAGTAAACCATCATCATCATAAATGGCGCGACAGTCCAAGTCGGGTCCTGGCCTCCTGAAGTCGTCGCCTCCAATCGTCTCGATCCAAAGACCGCGTCCTCGAGCTGCTAATTTTTAAGATGGCTTTGCTGTCTTCATCAACCGAGTCTTCCCATCGCTTACGTGGTTTGCCTACTGGCCTGTTACCACTCGCTTTGCATTTAAGAGCACGCTTGGGGATTCTTCTGTCTTCCATCCGCTCTACATGGCCAGCCCACTGCAGTTTACGTAGTTTGATGAACGTTGAAGCTTCTGGCTCCTTGAAGAGTTGATACAGCTCATGACTGTATCTTATTCGCCAGTCCTTTATGAGTTCAAAATTTTTCGGATGACCTTTCTTTCGAACGTGTTAACTGCTTTTTCGGAAGTTCGCGTTAATGTCCACGTTTCGCTGCCATAACAGAGCACAGGTCGTATAATAGTTTTATATATTCGCAGCTTATTGTTCCTGTGCACTTTCTTGGATTACATTATTGGAAGTAGCGAATAATACGTTTTATCTGCTAGCATGATCCGTCGTTTGATTTCGTCCGTTTCGTTGCCGTCTTTTGCTAGATTATCCCCAAGATATATGAAGTTATCCACACTCTCCAAATTATACTCCGCAATTGTTACATTCTGTCTGATTGGCGTTCTCTTTCTTGTTTGCGTCATTATTTTTGTTTTACTTTCGTTTATGCGTAACCCGACTTCTTTTGCGGCAGAGTCAAGAATGACAAAAGTTTTAATAAACGGGGGTTCCTTAATTTTCAAAAGATTTTTTAGCTAAGTAGTAGAACACATGAAATTTTGAGCTTATTACGCCCAACCCAATAACTATTTGTTGTAGAAGCAGCAGATTTAAAAGCTTGTTATTTTGTAGAATTCAGTAAGTCGGTATCTTTCTCCGAAAATTCCTTATTAGCTCAAAGTTATAAATAAACGCCTAAAAAACAGTGTTTGGTCACAGAGAGGGACATTTGTTAAAAGTGATAATCTGCTCATTCGTACCACTTCGTTAATGCGACTGGTCGTTGCGTTTATTCGGACCGGCTGCGAACAATCAATGGAATAAATCATCGGCTTGTTAGGATAGAACAACTAAAATTCCATCGTGATTCGATTTCCCAACGGTGACGACTAGTCCTGGCCGGCGTAGACCCAGAAAAGGATCGTGAGTGCCACTGAGTTTTAATTTCAGAGCCTGCCCTATTTATTTAGTTCGCGGTCGAAACTGGGAATACCAGTTTGAATTTGAAGTGTTAAGAATAGCAAACTAGTCTTTCGTAAACCTAATAAGAAAGAGTTGTTTCTTGTAGCAATTGCTCTGTCGCGGAAACTGTAACAAAAGTAAAAAAATTAGTTGGAGCTTAAAATCTTTTATTCCAAATAATCTAAGACCTGAAATTCTAACTTAATTATAAAATGGATTGTAAGTGACCCAATGTGCTCGCGATTGTTCCTGTTCACTCTTATGCGACGTGAAAAGCGACTTGTAAACGTCCGTCGCTTTGGGGTCCGCGGCAACGCTGTAGTCGTTTTTTAGTTTCTTAATGACCGGGTCTTCTAAGGTAGCGTTTCGTTTCAGCGGCAGTACCATTTTGTTTTTCGAAATTTTACCAACAGCCGGGGCATCCACATCGACTTTAATAGTTTCCGGTTCGATTATTGTTACCGTCGATGACGTAGAAGCTTCACTGGATGTTGTTGCCGTCGCAGAAGCTGCACTGGATGTTGTTGTCGTCGCAGAAGCTGTTATCTTTTTCAACGATTTGACTTGTTTGGATGCCTTTCGTCGGGCTACTCGAGCTTCCATTTTGACACGCATTAGATCGGTTTCTTCCTCGGTTCCATTCAGTATGACAATATCTTCCTCGCCGAATGGAATCTGGCATATGGCACAGACTTTTCCTGGGATCTCTTTTAGGGCTCGTTCCGAAAACACGCACCCGCACGTCCATAGAGCGACGAATCGAAACTTTCCGGACATTTCCAGACCGATCAACTTGCAAATGTACGGTGCACTGCGTGTGTCCAGGAGGCCTTCGGTCTTATCGTCATCCTTAAAGGAGGGATTGGCGGTTAAAACCAAGTTCCTGACATCCTTGAGACTTTTGATGTGGACAGACGATTCGGGCATTTTGTCTTTCTCTAGAAGCTGCTCGATTACGTTCTGCTTCGAATAAAGTCGACCGAGGCCACACATTACGATTGGCTGTTGGAGACGTTGCTGTGTCATGGAACAGTGAAGCCAACGAAACTGCCGTTCGGCATCTTTATCTTTCTGGAAAGTAGAAATTTACAGAAAATGTTACTTGGAACTTAAGGAAGCGGAAACTAAAGGTTTTGGTTGGTGTCTTACCTGTTCTGGTTTCTTCTTTAGGCGAACCAGCTCATCTCTTCGTGGAATAGTTCCGCCATCACATCCCATGGTGTTTTTAACTGGATTTAAAGTAAATTAAAACGTGAAGAACTTCTTTAACGATCGACTATTATTCTTCTGCAGCTAGGATTTGGAAATCAAAACAGCGTAGCAAAATGAGTGAAACCTCTGGTGACACTACAAATGACGTTTGCTCCTTCTTTGTTCTAAATTCAAATAAAAAGTCTCTGCCTATCAGTGTAGCTATTAGTGCTGCCACATGTGGCCGAAATATTCGAAGTAGACCGTTTTAAATTGTTTATAACAAAGTTCTTTTATTTGCTATGGACAATATAAGACAAATATCTACGTAAATTAGGGTAGTACTTTAGAAATGTGGAATTAAAGACTATTTTTTATATTGGAAGGTATAGATTTATTCTGGGCTCTGTTCATGATTTCTGCTATAGCTGCTATTAGCTGCTTTTGTATGCTTTTGTGTGTCCAAAGCAACCAAAAAGCTGCTTTCTCGTGCTTGCTATTTGACACTAGATCTGTTCAAGATTTTTAAAAAGCTGCTTCCATAGCTGCTTTTTGTTGCTCATACTCCGGACTGTAGCAAGAAAGCAGCAATTGGAATATTTATATGTGTGTGTAGCTATTAGTTTCGTCTCAACGTCATTTTGAATGTTTAAGATCGAAAATGATGTTTTATTAACAATGGAAATAAGCGAAAAACTTAAGGACACTACTAGTAGTGCTTATTTTCACTTTATTTTATTATAATATATTTCTTATGTTACGCCAACTTGCGTATGTATGTGTCGAACATCCGTTGTAAGCTATACAAGCTGCTTTTGGCTGTCCAAAACACGAAGAAGCTATTTCTTGCTATGGCTGAATTTGACAGTTGCTACAGTCTTGCTATTCTATGCTTTCGAAGCAGCTATAGCTGGCATCTTGAACACACCCCTGAAATCAATCTACTTTCCATGAAGTAGTGGTGGCAACGCTGGTCAAATTCATTTTCGAAAGAAAGTTTTCGAATTAGTAGAGCGAACGTAAACAACAATCAGCTGATTGTCAGTTTCGAGTGTTTTATCGTGTTTCGTTGCTACGAAATTTGTAAATAATAGCTTAAAGCATAAATAATTACCGCCGAAGGTAAGCTTGGATCTTTATTAAATATTAAGAGTAATTTCCATGTTTAGAGTTTTCAAAGAGTGTTAGTTCCCCAATATGGATTTCATTAATTTAATTTAAAACTTACTCCATATTGTAAATTAATTAAAGAAAAACGTTTAAAACGAAATCTGCACAGTCCATAACATTTTCACTTAGGTTAGGTTAAGTTTTAGTGGCGCCTGAAGCCTCATATAGACACGCACGAGTTCATGGCGATACTACAACTTTTGGGAGATCTAATGTCCTTTCTCATGATGGTTGCGCTCGCGTTTCGATCTGTGCTGCGTGTTCATTGTTAAATTCAAATAGCTCTATTATGTGTTGCCGCTAACTTTTGAAAACTAGACCTGCTGGTTTTCAATACTTCTTTAAAGATCTGAAAAGGTTGGTGCTCGAAGAGCCTCCACCGTCTCCTAGTAAGTGCTATGCATCGAAGTCATTAAGGGTCTCCCGTTCTCCAGGTAGTTTGCAGTCTGTAGAGATCGTTAGTAACAAAAACCAGTCTGTACGCGTCCGGTCCGATCAAACAATGGCCGGTGATAATTCTGTGTAAACTTGCACATTTCGTCCTTGGTACTGCTAAGAAGGTTTCGTGGTTTTGAAGGTTGATATCGCTTGGTACCTGGCCTAGCTAGTTTGCCATTTATCTTTTCTAGAGAGTTATGAATGATTCTTATAGGCAGGAGTATGCACCTTTTTTAGACAACTCATCCGCTAGTTCATTACCTGTGAGAGTTCCACTTTCCTGCACAGTTTGTGCAGTGCGCGTCGACAGTTCAGTATTTTTTTAGATTTATAGTGCAAGACTGTAATGCCGTTAAGCACGGCTGCGTCTAATCTCTCTTCCAACTTTTTGATCGCCCTCGTAGCGTTTCCGGTTTTTGCGTTCCAGCAGAGACGCTAGGTAATTTAATCGAAATTTCCCGTCAAACCAGTCCATTAGTCCATGGTCTCAATTGCTGGTAAGCTAATGGTCGCGTTTACGTGCGGACCAGACCAGTCTGAATAGACCAAAAAAAAACAGTTTGGTCGTACGCATAAACGCAAACCAAACCAGTCCATTTGGACTGATTTTGGTCTTGATTTTGGTACGGACCAAATGAAACCAAACCAGTCTCGTACTGTGAAAATGCTCACATAAATGCAAGACCGAAAAATACCAAACCGGTCTATATGGACTGGTCTGGTCTGCACGTAAACGCGACCAATGTGTTGTGAACGGGGTCCTTGGAAATGTTAGTTCGACTTCAATAAAGTTTAAGAATTGTATTGCATATGTTCGAATTGGTGGCTAAAATGTGAATTGGAGCAACGTGCTGGCTGGCTTCCAGATTAGATGCGGATGCCAGGGGGAGGGGGAGGTACGTTATTTATATTTCAGATCATAAAACTATCCATTGACTCGACTGACGCTGATGTTGTGCGTCGTCTAGACCAAATTTGTAATGGTTTGGATCGATGCCAGGGCATCTGCATTCAGTTCGCTGGTCGCAAGAGCCTCGGCGTGACCGTTTATAGTTAACAAGTCGTTCAAAGCGCAACTTCTTTAAGTGTAACTATGATGTAATTTATTCTGACTTACAGGAGCTTAATTTGCTAGCAACTCTGGAATCTGAGTCCGTTGTCTCTTCTGTTGATTGCTTCTACAGTTATTTAAACTCAATCATTTCTGAGCGTGTTTCGTTCTACTCCACGAAACTCCGTTCCTTCCCTCAATGGTTCAACAATATCATTTATAAGTTAGTATACAAAAAAAAACAAAGCACGGAGAAATTTTCTTAAGCACTGTAATCCTATAAACGCATCCCGTTTTGCTGATCTAAGAAAGCAACTAAAGATTTATTTATTTTTATTTATGATTAAAAATACGGGCCCCTCAGTTTTCGGCCAGGCCCCTGGGGCATATGGCACGTTGATTACAATAATGTATATAAATTATTTCATGTGCTTAAAATATAATTAGGAAGTGAGTTAAGAAAGCAAAAATAAGATTGCAAGTGGTGCCAATATAACGAAGATTGATAGGAGGAAATGTAATTCAAGAGTGAAATATGTAAAAGAGAATAATTGAGACTTATATCTAATATAAAAAATTAGGACATAAGTTAAACTTCATTGCGTACCACTGCTGATATATAAAATAGAAATAATAAAAAGGAAAAAAATTGAACAGTAAAAAGTAAGGCAAAAAAGAAAACATTAAAATCAAACGTGAATTCAAGCTTATGTCTAGAGTAAGGTGCTAGAAGCATGAGAGTAAGAATAATATATAATAAGCAACTAAAGAGGGAAATAAAGAAAGGTTTTCGTTCATATGTGGACAACCTAAATTCCTCTCTTTCTACTGGAAATGTTTAGCCGTTTTGGAATTATGCTAATTCTTCTAGAACTACTTCTTCTAACCCCTCCACTATTACACACTTGTTACTGAAGTTACTGATGTTACTGCTTCTTCTCCTGAATTTTTCTTGCAATATTTCCAGTCTGTCTACTCCGCCAGTTCACCATCATCTACGTCTTGTTCCATCGATGACCAGGTCAATCTTTTGCCAGAGTTCAATAGTTACGACGTTCTTGCTGTCATTAACTCCTTAGATGGTAATGGCTGTGCTGGACCGGACGAAATTCCAAACATTTTTGTAATAAATCTTGGACACATCCTAGCTGAACCTTTGGCGAAACTTTTCACTATGTCCCTCACAGAAGGAATTTTCCTCACTCAATGGAAGGACTCTTATGTTATGCCTATCTTTAAGTGTGAAAAGCAAAAAGTTGAAAATCTGTCTACTTTCTTGTTTTTCAAAAATATTTGAAAAGCTACTTCTTGAATTCATTTTTCCGCGAGTCAGCTCCCTAATATCAGTAAAGCAGCATGGATTTTTTAAAGGACGCTCTACGGAGACGAATCTTGTTTACTTCTCTAACTCAGTCTCATGTCCGCTCGAAAATCGTTTCTCTGTCCACACGATTTATACCGATTTTTCTAAAGCCTTTGACAGTGTTGACCACTCTATACTGCTTAATAAACTGCAATCGTTTGGAATTGATTCTGCTTTGTTGCAATGTTTCTCTTCGTACTTAAGTGATCGTAAACAATACGTCATATTTAATGGAGCTCAATCCAATCCATACTTTGTATCGTCTGGTGTTCCCCAAGGTTCCACCTTGGGTCCCCTACTTTTCGTTTTGTTTGTGAATGACTTTCTTACGGGTTTTCAATCTGATCATTTAATGTATGCCGATGATCTCAAATTATTCAGAGTTGTGAAATCTATTTCTGACTGTAGAAGATGACATTAATAAATTAAACTATTAGTGCATGCTGAATAACCTTCATTTGAACACTCAGAAATGTTTTAAAATGATATGTACAAATAAGGATGGTTGCCTTAGATCGACTACCACGTTGATAATGCTCTCCTCGTTAA
This sequence comes from Beris morrisii, assembly GCA_951812415.1. Lineage (NCBI taxonomy): Eukaryota > Metazoa > Arthropoda > Insecta > Diptera > Stratiomyidae > Beris > Beris morrisii. Next base: position 35,566,393 of record OX638311.1, read on the forward strand.
AGACTCACGCATAAAGGATTTAGGGGTAATGTTTGACAGTAGATTAAAGTTTGATCAGCACATTGTCGAAGTCTGCAAACACGCATTTGGAATATGTGGTTTTATATTAAGAACTGCTCATCCATTCCATAATATACATGTTTATACCAATTTGTTTAATAGTCTCTGGTTCCGTCTCGTCTAGAGTATTGCTCTGTTGTGTGGAACCCTCATTACCAATATCTTATGACTGCATTGGAATCAGTACAACGAGATTTTACAAAATCTGTTTTCCGAATGCTCAATTTATCTGACACTTGCTACGACACTTGAGTCGATTAGAGTTACTTGGCCTATCTCATTTAAAGGAGAGGAGACTATATTTGGACATGGTATTTCTATTTAAAGTAAATTTCGTTTTTAACACTAATCTTCAAGGTGAACTTCATTTGCGTACTAATGTATGTAATACCAGATCACAAACTCTATTCGTTGTACCATATGCACGGCTAAATGTATATTTCTCTCTCCTTTACTTAGGCTGCCTCAAATGTTCACTCAATCTTGCCTTAGTTTTCATGACTTCAGTATACATTCTTTCAAGCTGTATTTAAGATTCACGATGTCTATTAAATAACTATATTTAATTCTATTTAATTTTCTTTTTTTTTCATTTTTCTTAATTTATATTTTTCTTATTTTAATGTGAATTTCATTTATTTTGTTTTTATTTTTTTATCACTTGTCGGCTACATGTATAATTGGAATTAAACTTTCTGTTCATTGAGTCCTTAAATAAATATATAAGCTCTTCAGCTCGCCTTAGTGTCACCATTGAATTTTAAGCGCCAAACCTGTGTCGTTGCGGTGTCAATCGGTCCGGTCCTTCTACGATCAGTGAACTTACCGATCGGATATTATGTCTGCTGAGCCCTCTCAAGTGCTCGAGCACGAGCAGCACTTGCAGCCATGAACGTATGTATGGTCGAACGTTAACGATCACTGTGCGACTCTAAGAATTGATGAGATCGCTCCTTCCTCAGCATTGTGCGAATAAGTTGAGTGATCTCATAAACTCCAATACTCTTTTATTTATTCTTATTGTTGAATACTGAAAATTTATTGCACTCTATTCTTTCTTGTAGCTTTTCGTATTTATTTTGTCAATTAATTTTAACACAATTAATCCCAATAATTTTCTTACTATTTTAGAACAGAATGACTCAGTACCAAAGCTTTATATTTCCGGATATTCCGCCTGAAATTAAGTATGACTGCAGAAAGTTATAATTCAAAGCTTTTATTATATTTTTCACTCTTTAATTTTAGTGAGGACTTAATTCAAACTGATAAAAAATTGATAATTGTGGGCGTGATAGGAAAATCGTCATTTCCCGATTGCAATAAAATGGCTGGATTAAATGTTTTAGATACAAGTCCGTCACTGTTAAAGAATGATTGCAAAGAGGTTTGTAAAAAACAATGTAAATCTTTCTTTTAAATCTAATTGTTTTTCTTTCAGGGACGAATGACATTTTACTATAAAAAATCAGAGCCAATGCTTTTTATTCACTTCGAAACCACATTTGACAATTACTGCATGCAAAAAGTGCTCATAGAATCTATTAAAAGAGACGATCTAAATCAGTTCATGTCGTTTAATAGCTACGTTCGTACACGATTTGCACGGACTTTGCTATTCGCAACACAAATTTGTCATATTATTGTTTTTGTTGAGACAAATGTTACATTTGATGCATCGTATTTATCTTTGTTTAAGTCTTTGAAAATAATTAGGTATGTTTAATACTATTGATAACTGTTTCTGACGATTTTGTATCGCAAATTCTCTCCTCCATATCGTATAGAGAGAAACATGTATTACGGTTCCTTCCGAAGTTCGTTAAAAATTCAACCTCTGGTTCATTTTTGGGAAAAGATGCCCGACTTTGTTCGCCTCGCTTTATATTCTTTTTTGAAAGACCTCCATCAGGATTTGGTAATTGCTAATTAAATTTAGGTCCTTGTCGTCGATTGTAACTTATTAATTGAAATAAATGTAGAAAGCAATGATGAAGCCCTCTCAAGACTTGAATTCGAAGTCGAAGATAGGATTTATAAAATGCTGAGGAACGAGTTTATCATAACAAACAATAGGTATGCCAATTTAATTAGTTTCTAGTTACTTTCAACCAATTGATTTTTGTTGAATACTTTCAGCTCTATATCACTGTTTGCTATCCCCGGTAATAAACGGTTTGTTTATTACAATGGCGACACGACTATTCGAGAAGATCCGTTGCTGAAATCTATTGACATTTTAAACAGTTATATCAAAAAGTCTACTATAAAAGATGAAGATGAAGATGATCTTGATGATTTGAGGCCGTACAGGGTAATTATGTAATAGATGAATCGAAAATAATTTTTTCTTAACAATAAATTCTTAGGGATTTGGAAAACCATTAAAGCACTATAAAAATCAGACCGATGAACCGAATAAGAGTGAAAGAAAATGGAATTTTCTAGATTTGTTGAAGGAACATGTGCAAGAAGCATTACAGATTGGATTCGACGATAGTATGTCGAAATTTAAGGGAAAAAGTCATTTTCATGTTAGTTTAATTATTTTGAAATGTTGCATTTGATATTTATTTAAATAATTTATAGATACCAAATATGAAAGCGTGGTACGACACGTTTAAGCTGCTACATAAAATTTTTATTGGAAATCCGGATAATCCGAGTTTTGAAGCATTTGATCTGGACTATGTGAGTTTTTTGTTTCTTTCCGTTGACACTATTTCGACAGTTTTTTTTTTGCAGAAAGCATATTTGGAAAATTTTCATAAGATTATGGACATTGATGAAGAGTAAGTTATTTATAATTTGTTTACACTTTCGCATCATTTGAAATAGAGTGAACTGCTCTAAAAAAACGCTTCTTTGAAGTGAGCGAGTGAAGTAACTCACTCATTTTGGTAAACTGCAGATCATGCAAATGATTGGAGAATTAACAGAGTTAACTGATGGAACACGGTGAGAAGAGGATCGACCAACCAATCTTCTTGTTTCGTCCGCCATCACACAGAGAAGACACAATTCAACTCTACTCAAAGCAAAGCTCTTCTCTCTCAGCGGTATTTGAGAATATTATTTATTTATTTATTGCGGGAAGCAATTCACCTCTTTCCCTGTAACTGATGTCGCAATATAGTGTGAGTTCTATTGCCGACACTTCCACACTTCAGTTCTACCTGATCCGTGAGATCGGTCGCGAATCTTTTGTCGTGACAAAAAATTCTCTGCAGTTAACACGAACGATATAACTGCACAGACCAAAATCAGTCAATTGATGGACCGATCGAACAGTCGACTGTGTGATCCTTTAGACACGATAAAAAAGAGTGATACCAAAAAATATCTTTTAAAACCGAATCGGTTAAATTGTTCATCACCGACTACCTGCCGGAAGAGTGATCGCAAAAACAGCGTTTAAAGCCGATTCGGTTAAATTGTTCATTACCGACCACCTGGTGGAAGTTGATATTGGATCGAAACTATTTCTGAAAAGAAAGCTCATGTGATCTAGCAAACAGTTCGATATCTAGTTCTTATGTCGTAAGTAATTATCGCAAAGGAAGATCTTAAGTCTAGTGTCTCAAAATTGCATGAAAGTAAATAAATTATTAGACAGCATAATAAATCTGGAATTATTCATTATCAATAAGAGTGATATTAATTTTGTTTTAATTTTACTTTCAAAATTAAATATTTTTATCTCAATTTTTTCTAGATTTTTTTCAAAATGTTGTGATACCGGTTTGAAGAAAGCAATAGCACTTTATAATAATCCATTGATGAAACACTATGGAAGTGTTTTCCATAAAAGTTTGGTAAGTTACAAACATGCGTTTCATAATTTATTGTCAGCATTATCATCGTAAAACTTACAGTTAGATGAAGCTGTAAAAGTGTATATGAAGTATGCTCGTGGGCCGAATTTATCAATCAATGAAAAGAAATTGCGCGAAAAGTGTGAACAAACATGGAAGAATGGCAAACAACAATGTGAATATTTGAGCCTACGTAATAATCCTTGTGTTAAACCAAAGCATAATGCTGCTGAAGCTACAGAACACTCTAGCGGAGTTGTATTCGTTTCGACATGTAATTGTGGAAGAACACAGGGGCAACGAGAGGATCCATACACTATACGACAGGCAAACTACGAGTTCTTTCACATCCTTGCGAATAATTGTTCGTCTTGTAATAAAATAGATAAAGTACATTTTGCTGTGTTTGAACCATCGATAAACGACTATCGGTGAGTATATGTTTTGCTGTCGCCGTATCAACTTTCTTTCTATTTTTTATTTATAGACCTGCCGAAGTTGAAACAAACTTTCCCGCGTTTTTTGTTAGCAACACTGAAGATGTCGAAGAACGTATTTCAGATAACTCCCTACCCTTAACTGCATCTCAGGGATCGCACACTAATCTAAGCTTGGAATCGATGGATAATTTAAATGAGATCAATTGCGAAAGTTCGAATGAGTCACTCAATGAGCTAGTTATTAAAGTCGGTGAAAGTATTGATGAGAAAGATCGTAGCATTTTCCGACAACCATCCACTACGGAATATTTACCGGGAATGGTTCATACCGAAAGTCCGATCGGTTTACTTCCACAATTTCCTAGTTGGTCGTTAGTTTGTGTTGGACCTAGTTCCGTATACAGTCATAATACGGGGCTGCTCGAGCATTTCCAAAGTGGATTTTTATCCGGTGCTAATTTTCTTCTACCGTGGGACGTTCACGTCAGGTATACTTTTATATTTGCTCTTAGATTAATTCCAGGTCAGTATTCAATTTTTTGGTTGCATACATTAGACTGGAGCATTCGGCCTCGTGGGCTGCAGCATACCAAAAAACAAGGGGTTCGAAAAAGGGACAAGCGTTTATTCTGAAAATATTTATTGGATGCGAGTATGAATGTCCACGTGGACATCGTTTTATAATGAGTTCTCCGGATAAAGTTCTTCGTGGTGGATCAGGTAAAGTTAATTAAGTTAAAATCATTATGCACATAGAAAATACTTTGATACCTTCAGGAATAATACGTGATAGTGGAAGTAAAGTTGTTTATAACGATATGCCGCTTTATTTTCCGTGCCCATGTCGAACGAGTCAAATGATGGTGGCGCAATTAATGCGAGTTCATATTGTGACACCTAAGGCACCAGTTAATGTAATTTTGGAACCGAAGGTATCTCCTTAACTATTTATACATTATTTTAAAATAGTGGAATTAATATGAAACTGACTCTTTAGGTGCGGACTGGTGAGAGGAATTTCACATTTACAATGGGTCTACCGAATCCGCCGAAACTTACGCAAAGCGCATATTGGATTTTACGTCTACCGTACATTTATCAAGGCGACGATGGGCCAATTACTCCTCCAATTGAAATTACTGCCTCTTCTGCTATGACGTACGGATGTTTACAAGCCGGAATGTATGGTGTTAGTGAAACTGAAACAGAAAATTAATTTGGTTTGTAGTTTGTGCTTGAATTTTTACTATTTGAACAGAATGCAAAGCAATAAGCATTTTATTTCAAAATAAATAAGTGAATTTTTTTAGAAACTCGGAAACCGCTTTATATTCCAGCCAAACAGCTATGAGTTTATTTATGTACCTCCCCATTATTATGGTTTATATTGCTTCATATACTTATCTCCGTAGAGGCTTGATGTAGCGAATATTCTCCTTCTCAGAGAACTAACTACACAAGCCGAGCGCCACGCCGTTTTATTTACTTATGCCTCATACTGGTCAACTGACCGATTTGAGTAAGTCTGGCTGTCTTAATATACCCTTCACAGAAGACTTGCGGGCCTATTACGAAACTCGAATAGAGTGAGTAGCTCGACTCACATTTGAACTCGACTCGAGTTGGCATTATGAAACTCGACAATTGGAAAGTCACTTCATTTCCACCAGTCGAGTGAATTTGACATTTCTTTCAAGTAAGGCCGCGGTCCGAATTACGCTTTCTGCAATCGGTCCGAATTGCGCTCACGATGCATACAATTTGCATGGAGGGGTAATTTTCTGGCGCTTACACTGCTCACGGTTTCGAGGATAGGCACTGTGAGTACACTGTGTGCACACGATCGGTCCGAATTATATGCGTCGTAAGCGTGCATACAATTCGGACCGACTGTAAGCGTTGTTGGTAATGTAAGCACCGTGAGCGTAATTCGGACCGCGGACTAAATACTCACTCGATCGCACTACGCAGTTTATTTTACTCACGCTTTTTTTTCTAGTCAAAGTCGAGTGAAACTCGAAAAGAAGTAGGCACTCGTCGAGTTTCATAATTGCAGAATGTGAGTTTTTGGTCGAGTCGAGTTTCATAATAGGCCCGTAAGTGATTCTTGCGTCAAATTTATGTTATTTTAATGGTTAAATTAGTCTATGGTAGCTTTACTATGAAAAAATTTCATTCTTATTACAAAAACGTCTTGTTTTTTCATCGCTTGGAGAAATATGCTGGCATTTGGTTTTTTTAATTTTGATTTAAATAAAATTATCGATGCATTTTCAACACAGACCTAGAGTTCTTAGTCAGCTTCCGCGGGCACATTTAAATGGCCCCCGAAAACAAATCTCGATACCATTGAATCAGAGAGAGGTATCACCAGAATGGGGAGGGTCTTTCGTTTGTAGCTTAGTAGTTTTGAAACGACATTTTGGGTGAACATTTGAAAATAGAAATCAATGTTTTTTTTATTTATTTTTCTGAAACTACATTTAATTACGATTAAAACTACACAATTCGTGCATTTTTATTCGCACTAGAAGTGTTCGAAATTAGCACCCAAAGTGAGCAAGGCGTGAATTGGTAGGCAAGCGAACACAGCCTTAGCATCAGTCGACCCGCGCATTGTAGTCTTTAATCCTATCCTTGCACTTCACAATATAAAAAACACGAGATCAAGCGCTAAAATCAAAACAAAATCACCTCTTTTCGATAAACAATTCATTCAGTGTCACCATGAAAAAAAACATGTTTTTTTTCAAACTTGGAAGTATTGGTTTTAATTTTTAAACTCCTATAAAATGAGTTATTTTTATTTTTTATTATTATCACCAGCTACTTAGAGTAGAAACCTGAAGATGCCTGCAAAGTTTCTGGTTAATCAGTTGTACAGGTTCTGAGAAAAAGGTACTTGAATTTCAATGGAAAAAAGCCTATGTATTAACCCCCTTAAGGGAATTACTGAGCATACATTTGAACTCAGGCCAATTTGTTTTTTCAAAGTTGAAATTCTCACAGCTATAATTCGTGAACTTGAAGTCAACAGGACAGAGACGCGGAGAACTTCATTATTTAGTTTTCTCAACTCTTATTTTTAAAAGCAAGTTTCAAGTTCAAAAATTACCAATTATTACATACTTTCTTGATGTTCGTCTGATACAACAAAATATTATTATATATTCCTATCTATTTAATAAAAAAATAAAATAATAACATTACAATTTGATCTAATATAGTAGACAACATATAAATAATATACCAAAGGTAAGCGAGATTTGAATGCATACAATTACGGATTTGCATTTTCCATGTAATAGGTCCAAGCATCTGAAATTTTAATATGATTTGGTGCCAATTGAGAGTCAGCCATCACCGCCAAACGGCATTTATTCCCAGTAATATGAACGTTAAGCGATAAACCTAAAAAACAGAATTAACAAAAAACAATTAGGATTGATTAACATTAAGGATCCGGCATAACATATTACATGTTTTTGATTGTTGCGGCCTGAAACACATCAAATCTTGTAATTCTTGTCCCCATACAGTTTGTACGTTTGCGAAATCACCATGAATTTCGGTAATTGCAATCGGAAATCTTATTGAGAAGTAGTTTATTAAAACCTTGATCCAAACTTCTGGTACAATTATTGTCAAAAAATCGAACTTTGTTTGCGCCATCGATATTAAATAAATGGCAATTTGCTTTCGACGAACTCTTTCCATTGTCTCATGAATCGAATTCATGTGCTGCCGGCTGGGCTCTTGCAATGATAATTGATAAAATACTACGCCACTAATATGTTCGTATTTATTATACTTGCTCAGAAAGTAGCCCTTTTCAAACGATCTGGCGGTTATATTCAATTCCGATGGAACTTTATAATTGTCGTATTCTTTTAAAAATTTCCTTAATGATGCCGACAAGCAGGAATATATAAATTCGGATTCTTCGCATTCATCAAGCATTACACGATCTCGTAATGCTTCCAAGTCGATTGATTTCGAATATGAAACTACTCTACGACCACAATAGGATTTTACTTGTAAGATATTTTCGTCCTTTGTGGGCGATTCGAATAGTTCTTCGTAAACATATCGCGGAGCCTTGACAACTTCGCTGATAATATCACAGAGTTCTTTGACTGCGCAGTATATTAATGGTAAGTAAACAGCCAAAACTGCCATTACTGTATTTGAGTATTTCGTCCTTCCTGGAAAATTGAACAAAATGAGTGTTTTATAAATGAATTTCAAAATGTGAAAAGTTTAGCTTGCATAAATAAAAACAATGGAAATTTCTGTAAATACTCGTATCGATGCCGTAAAAATAGTGTTAGTAGGATATAAAAAAATAAAAAAGATAGGTATGTAGTATTTCTAGCTTAGTTAACAATGTTTTAAACAAATTGATTCGAAAAACCGATTTACATATAATCAATAGGCACATTAGTTCTTGAAATTAAAGATTATAGCTGAAAATATGTTCTAAATATCCAATCCCATCGTCGAGACGGGTACATTTAATGATTTCGTGGTTTTCAAGTTCAATAAGGATATCATCAACCAAATTAATTACACTTCATTGACTTTCTGATAAGTCAATCGCTTAGTTCGGAGCCTTACGTTATTAAAGGCGCACTAACTAGAATGAAAACGGCGTGATTATGAGAGTGATTTTTCAGTAATTAGTACTACCTCTCACTTTAAGATTGTCTCTACAAATAAAGACATAAAGAAATGCAATGGGTCGAAAGAAGTGAAACTGAAATGGAACTGCGCCATAGCTCATTTGAAGCGGGGAGCAAACTTACCAATGTTTCGCTCGGAACCATTCTGTGGAGTAGGTAAAGGCTTCATTAACGAGAGTATTTTAAGATGGGTAAATCTTCAGGTGGAAGATAGCGTCGGAATACCTTCCCTTAAACAGGTATAACGCGAGGGTTATAATGGGATATTTCTCAGGACATTATTTTCTCAAGTTTCTCATTAGAATCATCGGCGAATTATCACTAGATGCATGTCGATTCTGTGAAACATTCTGTGAAACCACATCTGAAGCCACTGCTCTGCATTTTGTGTGATTGTGACGCAGTGGTCAGATCTAGAAGGCAGAAGGTCTAGCCCCTGGCAACAAAATCGAGACCTTTACTCGTTACGGAGAGTTTCAGAGAACTGAATCGATGAGTAGGTATTTACACGTCAGTTAAATGGATAGCGAAACGTTTCAGTTTCAGTTAAATACTTCATTGCCGTTTACACATCATTTGAACTGATCGTCTAAAAAACTCTTAAAGGATTCAGGGATTCAGAAATGTGCTAGCAAGTAGCCAAATGGAAAAAAAGATACGCAGCTGTGAAGAGTAAGATTACGTAGACGAATGACGATAATGACGACATTAATCATCGAAGCGATGGTGAAGAATTTTATTACTTATTTTACGACAAACTGATTTTTGTATTGCAAGTGTTGCTTCACTTACCTGTTATTAATATATCCCGAGCAGCAAGAAATTCTTTATACGAATAGTACGGAGATAATAATATGACTGTAACACTTATCCGCCACATTAAGGAAACAAAATATTTAAAAATGTTCACCGGATTAAAGGATGTGAGCAGCGAATCAATAAATGCCTTTCGATTTAAATTTCTTTTGTACGATTCTCGTCTTATAAGATTAATCAAAAATTTGATTTTATATTGTGGATAGTTTTTGATTTTGTTGTATTCCCGTAAAAAATCGCTAATAACAGTAAATACGGTTATGAACAGGATCGATAGTAATTGACTGATGCAATTAATAGTTTGTTTCTTATCAACATCCGGCGATTCTAACGGATCATAATAGTAGATGAATTCATTCCAACGGTTGCTTGCCGTCATTGCAATATGTGTCCATAAATTTGGTATATGTTTTGGTTTTTTGAAAATATCCATCAAATTAGACGTTCCATTTGATGGCGTGTCAAATAGCTCCACCGTTTTAGCTGGTTTAATTAAAAGGAGATCGTTTGGTTGGAAATTCTCTTCTTCGGCTATTATTAAATGATGAACTCGTATGAGAATGTAGAAGTAGTCGTTCTGAAAACAGGTCAAAATGTACCTTTTTATGCGCATAGAAGTTGTCAAGTAGATTACCGTGCTTGAAGGAGTTTCTGTCCTCTCATCTGAATTGACTGCAAAATTTAACGCTTGTGGTTCTGATTCCGAAACCGAAGGTCCTGAACTCAGCGGTATGACAATAACTTGCCATGGTGGAATATCCGATGGAATATGTTTTGAAATAATATCGCTTACATAATCCTGAATATTATTTTCGGTGATCGGCCGACGTCTATAGGTAGTGGAACTCAGTATTATGTGCTGCTCTTCCTTAAAGTCACTAGATATTAAAAATTGTGTTATTTATTTCAAATGTAACTGGAAATTTACTATACTACATACATACCTATCATTTTTCACCCAGGCATAATGACCCCAACATGAAATTAATTTCTGACGTAGTTTTGGAAATTTCCATCCACCAGATTTATTACGGCTTTCAATTACATGCGTCTTGTAGTGTTCCCGAATTTTCTCGAAATCACAAATTCCGTTTACTTTCAGGAGAAAACTGAAAATTCCCGGATTACGTACTGTCTCAATTAGCGTGCGTATTTTTTTCGTTCGTGAAAATTCATAGCGTGGATATTTAATGCTTAGGCATTTGAGTAATGTTTGATTGGCTATTTGGACACCTGAAAAATGTAAGAACAGTATATAGGAAAAAAGCTGTATCAATCATGTGAATATTCTGGATGAACATTTCCGTGAAAAAAGTATAAGTGGAGGTCGTGTGCTTATCAACAACAAAACTAAGGAAACATCTCAGAAAGAACTTTAACAGTTAGCTCCATGGTAGCTCTATCGAATCAATCATCACCAGAATGCGAGGCTGCCATTTACCATCTATGATAGCCTTACAAGTGAGGAGGGAAAAGAAGGGAGTACTACGGGTAAAAGTGGTCAAAAATTTTCAGTTAAATTTGCTAGATTCTGAAACGCTACTGCGGAGATTGTTGGGAAAAAATCTCGGCCATAGTTGATTACCCTAAATTCTTTCTTCAAATGGCTGGATGGTATCGGTGATTCATTTTCAACTTTGCTGTCGCGGTCTCACCGATTTCAGACACGCTGACTAAGTCCACCTTGGACTACAGAGCCTGAAATTGCGTGTCAGTCTGTAAAGACCATGTGAACTGTTGCTCCGGAGTTGATCAATCCTGACTTCCGTAGGTCATTTGTGATACATTGCGATGCTACCAAATACTGAGCGGGAAGTGAAAAATTCAGAACTTACGTGGAAGGGACATCGTTTAAGATTATAACGGACTGTGCAAGTATCAAATGGCTGATTTCACAAGTGGATCCTAGTGAACGAGAAGGTACTCGTATCGTGAGGCAACTAGCCGAATATTCAAATAATGGTTGAAGATCCTCCTCATTCCTATCTCCAGGGTCCTTTTTTTAAGAAAAAATTGCTACTTTCCACCAATTCAGACGTAGGCCATTCTTTGGATATTTTGAAGTCGAAATAACTTCTCCAAAGCCTCCGTCCACAACAAGATGGTATTCATACAGTTAAGCTTAAGTACGAATTTCAAATTTTCACAATTCGATTAAAAGGCGTGTTGCTTTGTTGTTATTTTTCCATGTCGCTATAACCTGCTCTGGACTGGATAAGAGAGCAAAAAACCAGGACTATTATAAGCTCATGATTGGGAGTGTGATTTGAAAGCACGACGCTGGCTGTGTTTATGAATTAGCGGATAAAACTTCAATTTAAACGGCTAATAAAACCCGTAGGCAGTACAATTCAAAATGCATACACCACTTTAATTTCATTTGAACTGCCGCCGTTGGGTCAAGACTACGAGTACGTATGTTTGATAATGTTATCTCCAGTAAACAATTATTTATTTAAATTGCCCCTCTTTTTGTACAAACAGAATAGGTTGAATGACTATCGTGGGAAATTGAATGACTATCGTGTGAAATTCCATAAGACAACACTCTTCAGCTCCTAATGCAGCTACAAATCTCTTCCAAACTTTTACTTTCTTTGATTGATGATTATCTGAAATTAAACAAATACCAAACTCGAAACCTAGTGGGAGCTTTGACTGCACATTGTAAAATGAGGAACCATTTCCATAGAATTAGTCTCTCTTAGAGCAAAACTTGCAGAGCTTGTGCGATGATGACGACGTAACACCAGAGTACATTATCTGTGAATATGAGGGACTTGCTTACAAAAGGCTTCGTCACTTCGGTCAGGGGTTCATGGAACTATCAGGATTACTGACCATTCCTCTTCGAAAAATACTAAGGTTAATTGAAAGCGCAGGGATCGAAGAGGAATTATAGATAATTCAGGGGGCGTCACAATAATATACTTTAACAACTTCTTTTTTCATACACAGTAGGCTAGAATAGAGAACGAGAACTTACCGGGTCACCTGCTCTTTATAAAATCTATCTTGTAGCCTACTATCACGCGAAAATAAGCAATCGATCACTGCTGCTCTGGGTAAATGCGGAAAAAATTCACCTAATATTGTACTCCTCGATCGTTGCGACCTCCAGAACGTAAAAACAATACATATATAATATAAACTAAAATATAATGAATTACCGAGCTGCTAGTCAACTATAAACTATTATTGAATCCTATTATCTTCTTTTAAATTTAAAATTAATTATAAACCATATTATCTGAACTTGAAACATGAAAAAAAATCACGGTTTTAATTTTTTCGACTAAAAATAATATTGTTTATCATGTCGAAAAAAGAAAATCGTTATCACCAAGCCCACAAAAGAAGGCAATCCATTTCACTGATAAGAGAAATAACTTGAAATTACGTACTATGGTCAAAGGTGTGAAAAATACATCTATTCAGTTAAAGTAAGGACATTGTTGTTGATTAATTTATTTTAAAGAAATATTTAAAAATACTTACAAATATATGATATGACTAGAAATGGCAGCAAATAGCACGCCAAGAAAAAGAAGAAAGCTGTCTTCGTGAATATTCTGATTTTATATGACAATCTAAAAAAAAACATGAAAAAAAAATCGAAGATTTAGCAAAATTGTTCGTGGTAATTCACTGTATAAATACATTACTTTTCCATTTTTAATATGCTGTGCTTTTAGTTTATCTATAATTTCCTTTGTAGTCCAAGGTAACACATTATAATCAAGAGCATATACTTTATAAGTTTTGTAATTATAATTAAAACACAAACACGTTCAATTAGATCACTTTAAACGTGGAAACTACCACATTGTTTTTTTTAATAATTAAAATCAGCGCGAATCTATTAATTGCTCTAACATCGAGCATCTTACAATCGAGACTGACCTCTCCATTGACTGTAGTTATCATACTGACATGATGATGAGTTTTTATTCCTTTTCTTAATTTGTTTATACAATTTTATTCATTGTATATAATATTGATAACAAGACTCGAAATTTATTTGCACACATGTACCAATAATCTCCAGTGACGGTTGAAGGCTTCGACCGCTTTCAATCAATAATTGGCTGCTGATGTAGTTGAATCTATAAACCTAAAGGTGAATCCGTATTTGGATCATGCAGTTCGATATCTACTTACTTGAATATATGAATAACTGAAATTATAGATTACATTTTTAACCAGTTATTTCGTATCCTTACACCAACGCTCGTCTCTACTATGCGCCAACAACGCAGTGCCCGAGTTCTTCATTCTTCAAAGTAGAATAATCATCCTATTGGCTTTGTAACCTATTAATCCAAGTAGTGTAGCGCCTCTTAGCGCACTAGACAAACATCCTGCCAAATTTCTTTGCAAATGTTGACCTTCCCAATAATCAGCCTTCTATCTGTTTCATTTCTGTTCCCAGGCGATTGTGGTTTTCAGTATTATGCATTCTTTTGGAATTTTTCTAATCTTATTAACCTTTAATAACCCTGTCTAATAGACAAAATATACATACATGTACATATACCAATTTCAGCGAGCAATTGATTTCATATATTTGTTCTTTTTAAAACTCGTTGTACATGAAGCTGTTGGAATGGTTATTTTGACTAAGCCGAAATAATGTTACCGAAGGGTTGCTACATCCTAAGTATAAGGAAAATAAAGTCGATTTGACCTGGAACAGGTGGTATTTGATAACTGAAGCGGCGTGTTTGCCCATTTCTGAACTCTTTTGGTTGATGGTTTGGTACACAATTTTTTTTAATGATACCGAACTGGACTCAGGTAGAACGTAATTTCTCAAATTTCACACCGTTTATATATTCCGATATTCAGGAAATCTATGATCGCTATAGTGTTCCGTTTCATTCTGTCCTTATTCTGTTGCTATTTTTCTGTCCCTTGCTTCCTTAACATTACATTCTCAAGGACTAGGATTACCAAAATCAAATTTATTTTCAATTTTAATTACATTATTGGTAACACATAATTACTTAAACAGGGTTGTAGGTAGGTTAACTAAAAGACACGTCGATGGCGGACCACAAATGAAATCGAACTTAAAATACAACCAATATTATTAATTATATTTTTAGTACATTGTATACAGTCCGACTTAGTGAATTGCACCGCTTGTAGAAGACTATGGAAACAAGAGCTTGGTGGTCGTAACTAAAAACATCAAAAAATTGACTTAATGGATTTCACTTGTAAGCCGACGATGCGTTCTTTTAGAACTGAAAATGGCATAGTCACACTACAAACATGCCATGGAACGATTTCAGGAAAATTTGTGTGATCATCCATGCTTTCTATGAAGAATCATAGTCCAAAGGAATGTTGAAATGATTAAAACAACGTGGGTTTGCTGCTTCCACAATTACCAGGGGCTTAATTTTATTTGGTCCATCAGGATTGGTTGGTTTAAGTGGCAGCTCTGTTCTCCACCACAGCTCAATTAGCTCAGAGGCCGTTTTGGAATCACAAACTCGTGTTAAACCCGGATGTTAGGGGTTGTTGTGACTGGGGAATTTAAAAGATGAATGTGAGAAAAATTGATCGTTATAACCACCCTGTGACATCAGGATTGACACAGAAAAGAATTCATATTCGTTCCTTCTGAATCTTTCTGGCTGGTGCTATTTTTTCGCATTCAGAAACATAATTTCTATCGAAAAGTCTGCGAACTAGGACTGAACTGAACTGAATATACTCATATAACATAAATCTAATGTGGATAAGATTAAGAATAAAAAGAAGCAAATGAATAAAAATGTAAAAGCAAAACATAAAATAAGCAAATGATAAATAATAAAACAAGAAAGCGCAAAGATGTAAACTTAAGCTAATGTGAATATGTAATAGGGAATGTGTGGCAGGTTGGAATCATATCCTGTGTAAGAAGGTGTAGGTGATTGAGTAGTTGTAGGAGAGGTTCTGGGTCTGTCACTAGCCTTGAAATCATTTGCATTTTTATCTGGATAAATTTGTAAGAACAAATCCTTGGCTTTAGACTGGAGTATCGGATCATTAATGGGACAGTTTCGTTCAGGTAGCCTTAGAAACTTATCATCAGCCGTTCTCGTCCAGGTCCGCATACTAAATTTGAATGAGTTCATGCTAGAAGGGCATCAGTCCATTTTTGTAAACTGTTTGAAAAACAAAAAAACCGCCTGTAGACAACAGTTAATTTAAATTCATAACAATACTCTGCCGAATCAATAAAAAAAGTTATTTATAACTCATATAATTATATTTTACAAATTTATCTATGCCGCGCGAATTTTGACGAATTTTTGAAACACGTGGACTGATGCCCTTCTAGCATGAATCGAGTTAGCCATCAGAATAACTTGGTAGGTTTACTCGTCATTCTAAAATCCATATCTTCTTCGTCAGACGGTTGACACTTTGTGGTTAACTTAAGAAATACTAGGAGATTAGAAAAGGGTTAAACATTTTAAGGGGGGTGGTAAGGTGTGTGGGTGGGGGTGAATAACTTTGGATTACAATATCTTCCGACTCAATTGTACCAGGAAGATAAAAAATGGTTTGTGTCAGGCGCATAGCATGAATCTTCGTAGGGATACGATTGCTAAATTTCACAGAATTTTTTGATTACTTCTTAGAATTTGTCAATTGAAATTTTATTTCTGAATGAAAACTACGTGTTTATGGTTATAGAATTCACGGAATTTCATGATCGAGTTATTGCGCTAGCCCTATGAAGTTTCACGCTACGCGCCTGGTTTGAATTATTAGTCGAGTCTACTGATATACAATTTTTGAGAGGGGTGGTGAAGAGCGGAAGTGGGGAGAGAGCCATTTTTAAAAAAATTAAATTTTTATATCTCAAGAACCGTACTAGATATAATCTTAAAAATTTTACAGGAGTTAGGACTTGTGGACCTCTACCGGGGAAAAACATTTTGAGGGTGTGATTGTAGGGGGTGAATGTGGCAGGGGTGGAAATTCTGATTTTCATTTCTCGAAAGTCGCAAAGGATAGAAAGCTAAAAATTGGCATCTAGATAGAGGTACTATTAAGACATCCTAGAAAAATAAAATTTTTGATAGAGGTAGCAATGTACAGGGGTGCGGGATGGTTTTTCATATCTCAGAAACGGCATATACTAGAAAGTTTAAACTTTATACCTATATGTAGATGTGCTACTAGATTAATTAATGATAAGATGTGCCGGACCTCCAAAACTTCAAAACTAGTGAAAACACAATTTCGATAAAAATGTGACTGATGACCTTTTAGCATGAACCCATTCACTTTATGTAGTTTTTTCTTTTTGAGCCTTTCATATGATCTCGCAACACCTTCATTAATTGCCATTCTTTGTTTTTTGAGAGCTGAGAGCTTTGCTGTTGCAGAAACAACTAAAACCGATTGATATGCACACCGGTATCCAACCGTTTAAAATTTCTACTTTTTCTTGTAAATTTTTTTACGATTTGTTATTTTAATTATTGTACCATACCGAAATGTAACAATTATAAAAACAAGTGAATTACAACAAACAGACTTCCGCACACACTAAACAACATAAAAAGCAAATAAAACAAATCACAATGAAGTACTTGTTCAAACAAATTCTATGAACAGAAACAAAACGTTCCTTTTGAAGAAATCGTTCAGAAATCTTAAGATTTTAGAACGAAATACGATGCATGGGAAAACTTAAGTTTTCTGGAAAATTAAGACTTCTGAATACCAATGGTATTTGTATAAGGAACCACTGATGAATATTAAAAGTTGTATCTTACAAGGAGCTATTCTAGTGACAAAATTAACTTTGCAAAAAATTCTTATTCTCGAAACAACCGATGTTATATTTCGACGTTAATCGCTTCCCGGGCTTATGGCCCAAAACCGTAATTTACGCGTTAAGGGTGGTAGCAAAATGTCCCTCTGTCGTACGACGGATTTAGTTTTTTTTTATTATTATCAATTAAAACTAAAAATCCGTAGAGATTTTCTTTTATGATACTCTTGAAAACGATAACTAAAGATTTCACAATAAGACGAAAAACCAAGTCGTATTGGAAAATTCGTTCGGTCATGTGCAATGTGTACAGCGACTTACCGCTTCTGGGATTTTGAACTTCAAAATTATAAAATTTCGTCCAGCTGTTGGCACATTTTTACTTTATTATTTTTTAATAATAAAGTATTGTTATCGACCTGAAATTTCAAAAAAATTTGCTACTCTGAAATTTTGTATTTTCACGTTTTAGGACTAGTAGACCCCAAAAAAGCAAAAAAAAAAATAATGTCCGTCATTCCGCCGTAGACGCCGTACGCAAAACCGTTTGAAGGTGCGTAGCTCACAAACCCTTTGAGATATTAAATTGAAATTTTTATGGTGGGTAGATTGGGTGAACACCTATGACTGGTATATTTTCGAGGGGTGGGGGTACAAGGGGAGAGGAGAGGGGAGACGAAAAATTTTGGTTTCTAGATCTCAGGAACCACTTATGCTAGGAGGCTGAAACTTGGAACTTATGTAGTACTATGATAATGGACTCAATTGCAAAATAGTCGATATTGGTTAAGGGGTGTGGAAGTGGGGGGGAAAACAATGAGTCTTTAACGCATGAAAGACGGGATTGAAACATTCTAAAATCGATATCTCCTGAACAATTGATGTCAGAAGATTGAAACTTTGTTGTTGTCCTTAGGGATACTTCAAGATTAGACAAAGTCTAACATTTTTAAGAGGGGTGGTGGAGTGTGGGGGTGGGGGGTGAAAAACTTTGAATTGCAATATCTTCTGAACCAATTACACCAGGAAGATAAAATTTAGTTTCTGTATATGGGATCACAAGAGGAGTCTACCGAAACTAAATCTTTTAAGGGGGGAGGTGGAGCACGAAAGTGGGAGGACAGCAATTTTTCAAAAAATGTAATTTTTATATCTCAGAAACCGTATCAGATATGATCTTGAAAATTTTACAGGAGTTGGGGTCGGTAAACTTCTAGTAGGGAAAAACATTTTGGTGGTGTGGGTGTTGGGGGTGATGGTGAATGGGGGTAGAAAGGCAAACGTTCTGATTTTTATTTCTCGAAAACCATAATGAATAGAAAGCTAAAAATTTAGGAATTTATAGAGCCACTATGGAGACATCCTAGAAAAATAAAATTTTTGATAGGGGTATCAAGGTGCGGGGAGAGGGGTGGTTTTTTATATCTCAGAAACGGCTTATGCTAGAAAGTTGAAACTTAGTACGTATATATAGATGTACTATTAGAGTAATTAAAACAAAAAAAAGTTCAGATTTTTATTGGCGTTCAGAGGTTGAGTAAAAAAATTGTCCGTGAAGCCACATTTTCACAAACTTCGTTAAACTTTTAGAAATGTCGATCTATCAAAGCAATTTTACTTCTGCTGGCTATTTGTATAAGCGCCTAGTAACGATCTTCAAAATTTTTCGATATCCAACCCCTAAGGGGGTGTAAAGTGGTTGTATACATATTCACGAATTCTGATATATTTCTAAGGTATATTGAGATTAGGAATTCACTTTTGCTTCTATAAGCTTTAAACGTAGTCGGGAAAAAACCGATTTAAGTATTTTTCTCTATTAAACCCCCTGGGGGTATTGTTCAAGTTTTCACTGATTCCGAAAATCTCTTAGGTTTAATGTGATCGAATTCGCTTTTACTACTATGAATTATTCTATTGATAAAAAAATACGTAAGTAAATAAGAAAAATCTGCCAACAGTTTGGGCGCAACAGAAATAACCAGGAGGCTATTTGGAACGTTATTTTTTAGGTTGTCAGTCGCATAGTAACCTAAACCGCATTTCATCATTAAACACGTTTCGGACTTCTACCCATAAAATAATAAAGTTGCGCCCAGACTGTTGGCAGATTTTTATAACTTTGGCGGTTATTGCAATGAACTCTTCGAAATGTTTGAGCAAAAGGACATAGTACTAATTTAAAAGATTAAGATTACAAGTCTTACAAGCTGCTTTATTACAAAAAAGAAAACTGAAATACAAAACCTCGACAAAATTACGACGTCCGATAGAACTCCTGACAATTGTTCATTATCTGGACCAACAAGTTATGGCTTTCGTCATCGAATTCCTGGTCGCCCTCTTCGAACAAAATGACCTGGAAATTATTGGCCGGCAATTAGTAAATATTTCAGACTACGATTCAATGCCCTTACTTCTCGGGCGTTAATAGTATCGGGACCAGCCACTTTTCCGATAACTTCAACCCAGTCGGCCGGTCTTCCATTCAACGGTTCCGGTAAGTCGATTCGTATGCTGTGCTTGTCGGTCGTTTGTCCTTTCACCGATTGTCCAGTGTAGTCACCTTCGAGTTTAACAAAAACGCTTACATTTTTCCCTACGAATTGACGTAAAAGGGCTCCGTTTACGATTGAACGCGGCTCAAATGACATTTTTTTATTTCGATTTCACAAGTTGCGGTCGATAGTAGGTTCGTTGTTTCGACAGTGCAACTGTATGTGACAGTAAATTAGGCGCGAAAATATAAACAGTTTGTTTTAGTTCAATGGATTTTTTTTTCAAAATTTATTCAATTTTTTAAGTTTAAAGCAAATGGTGTGGTAATGTGATTTAGGGGTCCGTAATTTTTACATATTTTTTCCGTTTACTTTTCCCAAAAGGTGAATTAATTTTGTTAAAAAAGAGCAAAACACGAAAATTTAAGCCAAGCTGCGAACCTTAATCTAAGTATTGTACTCAATACTAAAACCGTATGCTGCTTCTTCTTCTTTTTTTCGCATATCGATTCAACCTTGACGTTTAGCGCTAAAAACAGCGCGCAGCGAAAAAAGCGAATTCAATCGCGTTTTATTTATAAGCGAAAAATCAATTGATCGAAAATGTTTCGGTGAATATTTCGAGTTTATCAAAAGAATTAAAGGATAAAAATTAATAAAAAAGGGACATACGGAAGAACGTGTTGTGTTAGTCGTGTTTAGAAGTGTTTTCCGGCGAAGAGGAACGCGTAAATTATCGACGCAGCTCATGTGTAAATTTCTTGTATCGAAGGGGGACAATTGATTTTTCACTTTGCATCAACGATGAGTGAGTATAGCAAAAAAGGATTCTTTTCATTATTCGATTTTTCAGAGATTGTGGAATTTCGGGTTCACGTTAAAGATGTGGAAAATCGAAGCGTTCGCCCGTTTTCAGTATTCAAGGCTGCCGCGTCTTTTCCCTAAGCCTGTTTTAAAGTAAGAATCGTTTGAAAGTTGTACGGATTCCTTTGCACATGACACTGATATCGGAAGGTGTGATGAAGGCAGTGATTACATATGAAGCTAAATTTTCTTGATTTTATATACAGTAGAGGGACGATATAGTGAATTAAAAAACCGGTCCTTGTTCGTTGTAACGAGCGTGGAGTCCTTGTAGCACATTTTATCAAAATTTGAATATGTTTGCATACAGTAGTAGTTTCGAGTACAGTGATGTCAAAGTCTTTAAGTTTAAATAACTAAGACTAGGACTTACTGACCCGGTTGCCCGGTATTCCTCTTAGGGACCTTATACTGTAAAGCCTACAGCGGACCAATGAAGGAATGTTTACAATTTCCCAAGATTAACTGTTTAACGTGGTCCGAACTCTTTGGACCTTGCACTTGTAACCACGGGCGTACGCAGAGTTATGTTTCGGGGTGGGTCACAAGATAGATGAGCTAGCGGGAGCGGGGAGTCAATTGCTAAAAAAATCAAGACAGTGACATGGTATTTAATTCGGAATTAAATTGCTGCACATTTATCTTAGGTACCATTATTTCTTTTTTAAGTAACAAATTCTAGACGCCTGCTGGACTTTTTTCCGAACCTGGTAATAATTTTTTCAACATTCAACTCAATGTCTTGATGGACATGCTTCAACGCTAGCCCAGTCAAACGCTCCTCATCCATTTTAGCTCTCAGTCATGTTTTTAGTCGCCGCAAAGTAGAAAAACTTCTCTCTGCGGTGGCGACACTAACTGGCAGAGTAGCTAGAATTCTGAGAAGCATTTGAATAGCTGGGTACATATCCTTGTCACAGCTATCAAGAACTTGCACAACGGTTTCAGGTATACTTCCATTGTCATTTAGCTCTCGCACTCATTTCTGCACCCATACAACGTACTTGTGCTCCACTGATCTTACAGAAAAACCAATCAGTTTTTGATAAAACTCGGCTACACTTCTAACAAGATCCATGTTATGCTCAGATTCTGATTCGCGTTGAAGAAATACGCACGTCATATGAGAACCTCGTTCTTAAATCTGAAACTACTTCATCGAGCAACGGATTATAGACGGCTCTGCGAAAGTAGTCTTCAGGGGAGGTTACGGGTGGATTTTCGCGGCGAGTCTGACGAGAAGCTGTACGAGGCATCAACACATCTACCTGAAGTTCTTCTGCAAAAATTTGAACTTCAGTAAAAAATTTAACATTTTCATAACCGCTATCGATTCCGACGCTTGCTTTAAATCAAGTGATGGCTTTTGGAGGTACTTGCTGAGCGAAGATGTGGTTCCTGAAATAATAGAATAAAGGACGAAAGTCAGATGCGTATTTTATTTCATACTATATACATAATAGATGTGTATAACTACTTACCAAGGACATCTGCGAGACTGACCATGGAAATCAAAAACTCAGAGGTTTTAATAGCCTGGAGCAAACAGTACGCATAGGAAGATGTTTTGAAATCCTTCAAAAGCGAGATCTTTTCCAAGGCTTTTGCTATTTTCGGTAGGTTTCCCTGAAACTGTAAGTGCCCGCCATGCTTTTCACTCCATTTCGTTTCACACAAGCCGTGTAAAGAGGCACCAAGTCCATCCTTAAAAACTACATGTCGCCTTGCTGATGTATTTGCGAAAGCGATAACTTTTTTAATTGTTCCTATTGTGTTCCGGCATAAAATTACATTTGAACATTTCGATAGAGAGTTATTTAATGCGTGATTACTACAAAGACACCATCTTGCATTTACAGCCCTCTTCAGCAACTCTTGAACTGCTCCCTTTACGTCTGAAGCCATCACAGAACAACTATCTGTGCCTATTCCAACGCACTTCACTATGTCAACCGAGTACTTTTTTAGAAGTTCTTCAACTACATGAGCAAGAGCGATACCCGTCAATCGGCGTTCACCATCTTCATCAACGTCTTCAGGGCGAATTGATCGTAAACATCAGCAAACGTCACAAAATCTTCTCGTATCACACTACAAAAGTAGTAACGGAACGACAGGCTCAATTGTTCAGTATGCGATAGATCGGTGGTTTCATCGAAAATTATTGAATAGATTTCAGCTTCTTTCACTCTACTCAGTATCACCTCTTGAATCTCTTCCTTACACCATTCAATTAAGTCGTTTTGTGTTCTAGGGCTGATGTAAGTTGCATTAGCTGATGTAAGTTGCATTAGCTGATGTAAGTTGCATTAGCTGATGTGTTTTTTTAAATGTTGCAGCAATTTTGTGTCCCCAGCCTCTATTCTGAAGCGGAGTAAGGCTTTGAAGTTACCCTCATTTGATACGGATCCTGTAGATTCAAAATCGATTTTGTTGAAGTTGAAGGTGTGGAAGGTTTTGCAAATAATGTACCGTGGTTGTTTTCTTTTATTTGACTTTCACGCTGTGCTGATAGTCTGTTTACAATCTCTAATGAAAAGGCAGACGAGCTCGCCAAAAGAGGGTCGGAGATGAGCATAGAGCTGGCCGACGAGTCGGTTCTATATCCCATCGAATGTGTAAAGGGAATGATTGATATTGAAGCGCTCAGACAGATGGAGGGGGCCTGGGTGAATCTCGGGATGCCGGCAAGCAAGAATCTGCTGGCTGAAACTTGATAGGAGGAACTCTAGCTTCATTTTGTCTCTGGGCAGGGACATTTGCAGACAACTTATAGGGGTCCTAACGGGACACTGTCCCTCTGGGAGGCATGGAGAAAGGCTGGGAATACCCATGGCTGATCTGTGTCGCTGTGGTGATGAGAATGTTGAGCCAACACTGCAGCATCTAGTGTGTGAATGTGAAAGCTATAGAGCTGAAATCGTTTCATCCCCTGAAATAAATTGCTTCAATTTGACGAACCATATCCCAATTCCTGGATCTATAGCAGATCCAAAGTGCCATAACATTTATTTAAGTTTTTTTTATATCCACAAGTTTTATTTATATTTAAATTAGTTGCTGGATTCTAATTATTGTTTTTTCACAATTATTTCTATAGATGAAGATGATGCCGAAAAAGGTGTACTGGATCTATCGAAGAAATGCCTTAAAAAAGTGCCAAAACAAGATGATGCACAACAGTATCGTGTTCTAATACTGGATGATAATGAATTACAAAAAATCGATAATATCGATTCATATCTGCGAATAGAAAAGGTAAGACTGAAAGGCGTTAAATATACAAAAAGCTCCGACATGTTATTAATTTCGTTCAATAATTTTTCTCGTTACAGCTTTCGCTTAGTAAGAATCAATTACTACGTATGTATGGTGTTTGTCGTTTACATTGCTTGAGAGAATTAAATTTATCATTTAATGGAATCTTAACAATCGAAGGACTCAAGGAGCTAGTCCACCTAACTAATTTGAATCTCGAAGGCAATAACATTAAAACGATTGAACATTTAAATACTAATATAAAATTAGAATCTCTGAACTTATCGGAAAATAGTATTGGAAGCATTTCAGATATATCATTTTTAAAATGTCTGAAAGTAAGAATAGTATTTTATTTAGGTTTTATTCAAAATAATTTTTGATAGCTATGATTTGATGTGCCTATATTTTTAGAGTGTCATTTTTAGTTGTTATTTAGTTATGATAGAAAGTTTTCGTTATTCTTTCGTATTATTGAACTGTTCACAAACGTTTTCCGTTTCTTGATAGAATACCGGGCGAACTTATATTTCTTTATTACAGTTTGTTTCTCCCTAAATATATGTAGATTGGCATTTAGCATCTGTAGATGTTAGTAAATTCACATCAAATTAGTGTTTATGTTGATATTTTGTTTAATTAGATTAGAGTGTCCATAATAATAAAGGAAATGTTAAATTTCGTAGGAACTGAATCTTCACGGAAATCGTTTGACTCATCTCAGGCAATGTGACAAGTATTTGCCTGTATCGTTAGAAACACTAACTTTAGCTAAAAATAACATCAGTGACTTGAACGAAATATGTACGCTGTCCAATCTTTGCAATCTTCATAGTATTACAATTAATGAAAACCCCTGTGTTCAAATGACCGGTGGCCCAGAGTAAGTTTGCAATTAGCTTGAAAAAGCTGGTGATTAATTTAGTATATTCCATAATTCAGCGGCTTCGATCATAGACCGTTTGTGTTAAATTGGTGTATGGGTGTTAAGACGATTGATGGATTTGTGGTGGATCCAATTGAAAGGTAATTCAGGTATTGCATAGTGATGAATAGTAACTTATACAATATATTATAGTCTAAAAGCCGAATGGTTATACAGCCAAGGGCGCGGAAGGCAGTTCAGAGTCGGTGAACAGATCGGCTTAGCAAGATATCTTAGCTCTGTTTGTCCGTTACTTGGTAAAGCCTTGGAGAATGAAAATGAAAGGAAACTTCGATTGATTTTAAGTAAAGCTCAGCAACATCAACGACAACTTCAAGAAGAAATCTCGGAAAACGTGAATACTTCGGGAAGTAACTCGCCATCATCGGGTAGAAGAAAACCATCCAGTCGAATACAATCACCGCGATGTAAATAACGAGGCTTGCGAGAAACTAGAGATTTTAAAATATAATTTTTTTTTTAATTTACAGTTTCTCGACTCGGTGCCCGACAAGGTTCACCGGATTCAATGTCAAATAGTTACCATGGCAATACATCGTCAAGTTCATTTATTTCGAGCTCAAATGAGACGCGTAAGAGAAATAATTATTTCGTTGAAAGCTTTACTTTAAATTAATTTTCTTTTTTAAAATCATAAGTTACGGGAACAAATCTTATTCAAATGACAACGTCACTTATCGAAAATATTCGAAACGATGCCATGATGTCGCAAAGTGTCGATGCAACAATTATTACAAATAATATTTCAAAAAATGCAAATAGTAGCTTTTCACAAGAGTCATCGCCACGCACATTGACACCAAATCAATACAATGGTAAGAATTAATCGCAATTGGAATCTGGTAAAATTTTCATGCTTGAAATTTCCAGATCAAATGCAGGTTCCAATTTCGAGTGGACCACTTTTTGCTGCTTCGAAAATGGTTCCGGTGCCCGAATCTCTTATGAGTCCTGACGTTTGTCCAGCTTCGGTAGTGCAACGTGTAGCTGTTTCATCTCTTTGTTCTCAACAAGTAATTTCCAATGCGCGAACTAATAAAACTAAAGGTATGTCGTTTCTTCTATCGAGAAGGATAATAACTAAAAAGTTAATAATCTTGTTAAGGTATCTTAGATAATAAAAATGCGTCACCAAAATTAGCACGTAGTCCACATTTAAAACGCAATAGCGAAAAATCTCCGACACTTAGTCCACGCAAAGTGAATAATGCATTAAATCAAGCCCATGCTTTAAAACCATGTCTGGTTGACAATAATCAAACGAAATCGAAAACTTCACAAGGAACGGTACAGATAACACCACCAGATGGTTCGGGTACAATTAGTTCGGACGATGATAGCGATCATATTAATGTTGATAAGTTGAAGACGATCAGAAATAAGGCAGCTCAACGGTACGATTAACTACTCTTGTAACAAGTAAAAAAACTTACGTTGCTTTTTTTACTTCGTTTTATTTAGGAGTCAGCAACAGAAGGAAAATGTCGATTTATCTGCGGTTAATATAAATCAAGCGACAGAAACTTCAGCCATTATAATTCAAAAGATTTGGCGTGGTTATCATACAAGGAAGAAAACGAGAGATCTAGCGGAGAAAATCATGAAGCAAAGGACACAAGATTATATAGTGTAAGTATAGTTTTAAAGAAAATAAAATATTTTAATCTTGTCGGTAAGTCGAAACCTTCGGTCATGTTAACGGATTTTGAACATGGGCAAAAACTTTTGAAGTGGTTTTCCCTAAAAGAGCGGTGGAGAGTGTATGGCGTATTTGTGGAGGACGAAGTTCTCTTATGCCAGTTCAACGTATATTTAGGATGGATCCCGATCACCACCTCTTGAATTGAAATGCCCTTTCGAACTCAAATCCATTTTGTTATATTAAGTAAGAGCTGAATACTTTAGGATTGTAAATTTAGGCTGTCGTAGAGGTTTTCAAAGGTTAAAGTATCCAAATAATTTAAGGGAGAGAAAAACGTGAAATAAAGATAAATGCATTTCGTCCGAACTGATTTATAGAACTAAATTTGGTGCTAGCTAATTGTAGTATAAATGAAATCATAGGATGTTAATAGCTGTGTTTTTTTCAACTGGATCAAGATCAAAATCATTCGTTTTACATTGAAAACAACAACAAAGAGATGATCCAAAATCATAATGGGATCATAGTTGGATCAGTTTTGCGCTTTTAAAGCTTATTTAAATGTCCACTATTTTAGCATTTTCACAGATGGCGCTACGCGATTCAGCAGTAATGACCAGTAAATTCAATTTGTAGTAGGTATTTGTTAGTCGTGGGAACTCAATTCATTTTGTACGGAAATTCAAGTCCATGTGTAAGATAGAGACAGAATGTACAAAATTATTGAAAAAGTTTTTGTTTATATGACCTTTGTACAGTGCCATATTATGCGAAACTTTGCCTCCAGGGCAGCTGACAGTTTATCCGAGGTATTTACCAACAGAATTGTTAACCCTGCTAAATTAGCTTTTGGGATGATCCACATCGTTTTTTTCAATTGTGATCTGATCCAGTTGAAAAAAACACACCTATTAGTTTAATCCAGCCCGAAAACTTGGTAACGTATAAAACGCACTCTCTAAGCAAAAAGAAATAGTTTTTTCCGGATATCCAAAATCACCCAACCCGGTTGTGGTCCATTCGTGTGTCCGAAAACGCGATAAATCAAAAACACATTGACTTAGTTACTTAAAATTTTGTATGCGCTCGTTAAATAGAATTTTTCGTTCGTTGCGGAAATCCTCTGAGTAGCTCCCATATAAAAGTCTTTAAAACAAGTGATTTTGAAATTTTGTAAAGCTATTTGCCCAATATTTATTGATAACGGGTTGACCGAAAAATATCGAACTAGTCCATCGAGTCGCCTCCATAAAATATTGTGTATTCATCTTTCGGAACGTGTTATAATTCGATTCGTTCAACCAGAACATTGCATAAATTAGTTTTGAGCTAAAAGTAAAGTCAAGATCATTGATGAGCGAAGATTTCGAGTTCGTTAGTTCGCGAAATTACTTCGAGTTCGCTTCTTTCGGCCCTCCAGAGTACAACGCGGCAAATATATAATACAAATTATCCCATTAAATAATTGTCAATAAAAATTCAAAGTTTTTGATTTTTTGGTTATTAGTCAGTTCGTTCACTCTTGAACGAGACGAATGAACAAATGTGGTGACTATACTGTGCGCATTTCCGACGTGCGAGTGCATATATCAACGAAGCGCGACTGATAATGTAGGAGCGACGAGTGTGTGTAGAAGATGACGTTCGGTATACATTATTCAGGGTCCTTCGGTCTTATTTTTGGGCGAGTGTGTTGCCGTAAATTTGCGGGCCTATTACGAAACTTGAGTCGAATGAGTAACTCCGCTCACATTTGAACTCGACTCGAGCTAAAGTTGGTATTATGAAACTCGACATTTGGAAAGTCACATCATTTCCAGCAGTCGAGTGAATTTGACATTTCTTTCAAGTAAATACTCACTCGATCGGCTCTCATAATACGCAGTTCTTTTTACTCACGCTTTTTCTCGACTCAAAGTCGAGTGAAACTCGACAAGTAGGCACTCGTCGAGTTTCATGGTCGCAGAATGTGAGTTTTTGGTCGAGTCGAGTTTCGTAATAGGCCCATTGATTTCTCATTCTTCGATTATGCACTTCAATCCCTGGCAATACAACCTTAAACTCATTTCCTATATTTAATTTAAAGATTTTCTTCGAATACGTCAATAATCGCTGTGTTATGATTCGTCAATAATGGGCGCTTTTTGTTGCAGGAAGCTTTCAAAGGATATGGAACTGACGAAAGCACAATTAGAAAATGAACGTAAAATCCAACAGTTACAAATGCAAGCTATCAATGCCTTATGGAAAAGAGTTTCAACAATGCAATCACCAGCTACTATACAATCAAGTAATCAAGATTCAGGTACAAACGTGGCGCAAAGTTCAAGTAATGCGAAAACTATTACGTTAGATAACAGTTCAACGGCCGTTGTAACAGATCTTGCAAAAACCTGTTCAATGCTAACGAATCAAGTAAGTTACTAACTGGTATTGTACTTTCCTTTTTTTTTATTAATTATATCGTCATCAGGTTCAACAATTGCAAGGATCTATGCGTGACATAGTCAATTGTATGACATTATTTTGTGGTCTGCCGCAAGAAAATTTACGAAAAGCATTCAAAATCGACGAACTTAAAGATACGTCGGGAACGCAAACCGAAATTATAGCGGTACATACACCACAAGTTGAAAATCATGGAATATTTCCATTCAAAATTCGACCATCGTCTCTACCATTAGAAACGGGCGATGCATCATCGCAAAAACTTGCCAACGAAATGATTAGCGAAAAAGAAGATAATTCTGTTCAGGAGAAAACATCATCGGCAGATGTTATTGTATCATCGTCGGTAAGTCATGATGGTTCTGGTGAAGGTCATATAAACGATGAAGATAAATTGAATGCAAAAAATTTATTACATTCTCACGTTAATTAAATTATTCTAATCCGAACAAATATTAGTCATTGTTATAAACCGCGAATGATCACTAAATAAAAACTGTTTTCGATTTTACTGTAGTAAAGGCAAAATCTGCATTCTGTACATTATGTTAAAGTTTATTTCATAAGACGTTTAACGTTGTTGTTTTCTTATTTTCAATCTCAATCTGCAGTTAAACTTATAGGCCGTTGTTTATTTACACTTATATTGAC
Source organism: Beris morrisii (assembly GCA_951812415.1). Classification (NCBI taxonomy): domain Eukaryota; kingdom Metazoa; phylum Arthropoda; class Insecta; order Diptera; family Stratiomyidae; genus Beris; species Beris morrisii. The sequence continues at coordinate 35,596,299 of OX638311.1, forward strand.
TACAAGTACTTTCATTTTTTTTATACTTTTTTAGCATTCGACTACAAAGTCTATTGATACGGTAAAATATTAAATTAAATTGATAGTGATTGATTTATAAAATTTCTTACATATAAAAATTCAACTATAATTTTTCACATATATTTACATATAAATGCAATCTCTGAAAATACTACTATACAAGCAAAAAATTATTTACTATATTTGATACCATCTATGGCTTACGGAACGGCTATCTTTAAACAAAACAACGTGAAATTTCTTTTAATTTTATTATTGCTTTACATAAAAGCATTTGCTGATATTAAAACTTGTAAATGAATCCATTAAATGCAAAACTAGTTTCGTCCATAAGAGTTGTTAATGCTGTAATACCCGACATCAGAACCAGTTAATTTTATTTCTTTATATTTCATTTAATTTTATTTTTTTATATTTCATTTATTTTTAATTTAATTATTTATTTTAACTTTATATTTAATAAGTTAAACGCAAACAAATTTGGTTAATGTTTTGGGTACAATGCCACACTAGTGCAGTGATGTGTATGTGGTTACATATTCAGGGAACAGAGCTGACATCTGAATGTATTTGAAAAGATGAACTTTTCGGGTTCATTTACCAATAGCTTTATCTACAGTCAGATCATCAGTTTCCAACATTTTTTTTTGTAGGTTTTTATCGGAAACTGCAATAACGATGCGGTCGCGTAGTAATCGTGATTCTTGCTTATCGAATCCGCAAGGTTTTATTAATTTCTTTATATCGATTAAGAAAGAATCAAATGGTTCCGAAGTACACTGATTTCGACTGTGAAACTCGAACGTACTTGATTTTACTTCGGCCTGCAGAAATTTCCGAAAGCGGTCACCATACTTTCGTATTTTCTTTTCTCATCGGCCGCTAACTTGAACGAATTATATAATTCGACAACATTCGATCCGATTGCGTTTAAAAAGATCGCAGCTTGAACCTCATCGGGCTTTTTATTTAGTTCTCCCGCTATATAAAAAATGTCATAATTTTGCTTAAATATTTGCCAATTCTCGGCCATTTAAATTTAAAGGTGAAATTTTTTTTTTTAAAAAATCCATTGTTCTTAATACCGTAACTGTTCTTGTTGCGGTGATCTTCCACGTGGTTTTTTACTTTCTGATGTGCTCAAAAGGCTTACTTTCTTTATTCCCATTAACTTTCACGAAACAAGGTACGTTCCCGATTTTAAAGCTCGTACATGATTCGTATGTTGAGCTTAATTCGAATATTGTTTTTATTTATAGAAAATCTTTATACATTTCACTTCGAAAAATGTGTTTAACATTAAGCCTGGGGGCGCATAACGTGCCGCGATTTGACGTTAAACGCGGATATAGTCACGATCTAGTGCGCTTAATTCAAAACGGCATTATTAATGACGTTAGGCGATAGCTCGACAGTCTCTTTGTCACATCAAAGGGCACAACGGATTGCTTAACGAGCTTATGTGGCTACGTACATTTCTCTCGTGTTAGTTAACGCGTTTTCATTCGCTAGATGTTAACTCAAATGAGGCCCAGATTGGAGAACTAATTATCTTTTTAAACAGCTCCGGATGGGTATGATAATCCATTCCAGCCCCGGGTCTCTGTAAAACCTTGTATCTACTTCATCAGCCCTCTACGACCAGATTAAGCGAGTTGTGGTCTCAAATCGGCACTTTCTGTGCTAATTGGGCCCTGTCTCGACTGACGGGCCATCACGTAAACCAACCAACCGAGTCCCCAGCATAACAGCGACACAGAATAATTCAGCGACAGAAAAGTAAATACACTCAATTGTAAAAATATTTTGTAGGAGCCAACTGGTATTTTAAGTGCTGAAAAGCACTGAGTTTGAAATCAAACTGTTAGCGACAATTCGAATTCATAGTTGTATACTTAGTTGATTTGAAATGCCTTAAGGGGTTACATACACCTGGGTAGTTCAAAAAAATCGATTTTTCAAAAAGGTCCTTATTCGAAAGTACCATCCTTTAAGTGTCTACCCTGAAAATTTCATAAAGAAATTCGCTGTAATGATGAAGTTACAGCGTTTTTTAACCGACATGGTGAGCAACGACTAATGGTTGGCGCGTATATGTTCGTAGCCTTTGTCATCTGTTTGACTATGAGCTTTTTTTTAATTCCGGGTATTTATGACCTTCTGTATAGCAGGGATATGTTTTCAGTTGGTGAGGTTTAGCTATACTTGTTTCACTGTTAAAATTCACAGAACCTTATTTCAATGTAAACTGTACCCTAAACTTTAAATTCGTTTTTCTCGAAACAGCATTTTCAAAAACGGTACCTGGATTATCTCCGCGACTACTGGACCGATCTTGACCTACTTTTGCACAATTGTGTTTAATACAACTCTCTTACGTTTACCGATCCATTTTTTTCGATATCTTGCCTAGTTTTTTTTTTATCATAATTACTAAACAATTTTGAGGCGAAAAATATAATTCCAGAGGCTGCCATGATCCGACAAAATTGAATTTTGAAATTCCGGCTCGGTAAGCTTTGAAAAAAAAGTTCGATAAATAATGGCGGAGGAAAGTCTGGTATTGAAATCGCTCTCAACAAAAACACGTGCCAGCAAAACGACTGTAACTTTTTTACCGTTTCAAATTTTCCAACCAAATTTTCACATAATATGGACAAAATGTAATACTTTAAGAGATATATAATGGTTGTTCAATTAACTTCAGTTTTATGCACGAAAAAAATGCGTAAAAAGAGCGTAGTTTTAGCCGTCTCAGGTGTATGTAACCCCTTAATGAATGTAACAATTATTATAATTGCTGTAACTGCAAGACTCCGTCCCACCAAACAGAAAGTCAACGCGAAAATCAAGTGGGCGAAATTCTGTCCACTTTTATTTACATGCATTTTAAATGGGAAGCAGAATTCTGCCCTAGGTTCTTACAAGGCTTCATTTAGAAAATGATGGCAATTGGCCAGCCCTAAAACCTACCTGTGAGCAAATGGTTTATACATTTGCTATGTTTTCACGCCGTGTTGGGTGTAGTACTCGCTATAATAGTTTGTGATGTTTTCCAATTTGCGGCTTCCAGCTGGTTGTCAGTCTGACATGCGGCTGTTGTTTTGATTGTAAAATTGCGGGTTCCGGCACATTTCAGGTACTTGGGCTTATGACGATTTTCACTGCACAAAGTTTTCTTTCACATTATCATTAAGTGCGTATAGTCAAGTGCTTGACGAGCGGTCATCAAAATGCAAAATGATTTACTTACGGTAATGGTAACGCTATCTCGTGATCGTGTAACACGTTTTCATTACAGTTTTAAATTTTTTCGAGTGTTGTTTTTCACATTAGTTTTACAACATTGCCTCAAGGATAAGTGACCAACCACTTAATTGTTGACGTGGTTTAGTTAAACTACGAATCTGAGAGTAGACAACAGCATTTTTTAAGAAATAGAGGAAACAGCCTAGTATCTTTCCAATAGATTGTAAAAGGTAATTGGTCTGTAATTACAGGAGCATCTTTTCCGAGCTTAGGTAGTGGTATTATTTCTGCTATTTTTCGCTTATTGAGGAATAGCCTGTTGCTAGGCAACTACTGCAGATTGCATTTAGGTATATGATACCCCTTTTGGGAAGGCCCTGCTCTATCATTCCCTGGAAATTTTCTGTTTTTCATCCTTTGTAAGATCGACTTACTTTCTATGTGTTGAACGGAATTGCAAATAAGTTTGATCGTTGTGACATTTATTATACAATTGAATCTTAATACTATGGTCTTAAGATTATATACACGTTTTTAGCTAAGTCAGCAATTCACATGTTCCCATAATCAGTTAGCCCTTTGCAGGTGGATAGGATTTCGTGTGTATGCAAAAAGTGCACAAGTCATGTGCATGTGGATAGAACTTCCTATGCATGTAAAAGTTGTAACGAATATGTCCGCAGAACGTCCGAAAGACTAGGCCTTTTGGTCTTAAATTTGGACGTAAAGCCTGGCGGACTGAAAGTCATCCTCCATTTATCGGAAGAAATCGTCATTTCTTCGTCAAAATGAAGGACAACTTTCATATGTTCTTCGTTGACTATTTGTCATTGGACAACGTTAGTCTCACGGATGGCCACTGAAACGACTGAGCATCTAGCATAAAAGCACGTGCTAGCTCGTCGGATGGGGTGGATGTGTCGTTTCTTTCCGTAAACTGAATTAATTATGCTCGTGGGGCCGACGAATGGGTTTGAGAACTCCCATTCTATCTGTCGGCGGGCTGGAAAGGATTCAAGGTACGGGGGCCAGATATAAAAATAGGGTGGTGGACAAGAGTGGGAAGGAAAAGGGTTTTGTGGGAAGGAACATCTGGATGAGATCACCCGACGGGCGATCCGGCATGAAAACACACCCATGTGTCGGTGTTATTTCGTCAAGAACGAAAGAGTCGATCCGTCTGGGGGCGAATGACTATGGCTCAATCGTGCCGATAAGCGTATGAAAGCGGCGCTGTTGCGGCCGGACCGAGGCCATGCTACTGCCAATGATTCTTCTCGGAAGAAAACCATTTGGCAGTCTCATTGGGCTCAGTCCGATCGGAACAGCTAACCAGCTGCTTATGTGTACGTACTTGTACGAGCCCTGAACTACAACCATAATGATTGCGCTAACGTTCACGCAATAATTAATACGATAAGGACGTCGAAATGCCTGATTGTAAAACTCCGGTGGTTGTTTTTCCCCTTTGTTACGCGAACGACCATGAGAATGAGGGCCGGTCCAGCAGCTGACAATTGTCCCGCCTCAGTGGTACACCTAAATTTTTCGAATAGTTGTGGATGTTAATGAGGATCTCGTGCGGCGTGGATTCACTGGTACCAGGTTTGGTACTCATCTCGGAAGGTGTTACACCGGTTGAAAAACAAAAAAAAACTACCAGACAGTTATCAGGTCAACCCCTAAAACCCACCGGTTCACGTGATGCCACGCTATGTTCAAATTTGTGTAATTATGAATCTATGTAACAAAAAAAAATGATGCCATGGGTAATACATCTGTATTTATATTTGATGTAACTTGTACTTTTCTTTTGTTTTCAGGTTTGAGGGCAACAATTTTAAGCGGGAAATGGAAAACGTATCTCCGTTTAGTTGAAAAAGACGTTGACTGAAATTTACCTACGTCGTATAATTAATTTGCACAGATCAGTTCCAAGTTATCGCCACGAACGTGTAAAACCTTTTCCTACATTTTTTTTTTCACGGAGGAAAAAAAAACATTTGAAAGAATCATGGTCGAATCCCATAGTTGAGTTCAAATAAAAACCAACACTAAGTTAACGACATGAATTCCTATCAGAACCCTTCGTTCGATCAATTGAGGAAAAGGCCTATTGTGGCAAAATTTAATAAACTGATGTAGTATCTCTTTACCTCGGGAAATACCAGAGGCCCGTTCCAAAGCCCAGACACACTTCACATTACCTTATTTGAATATAACCGATCTGTTCTCGTATGAATTAAAGAAGATGAATTTAAACTTGCTTAGAATTTTTTTGTTTTTCCTTCTGGGTCCTTCTGCTTAGTTTTTCTTTTAGCTTGGCTTTCCTGGGATCCTTGCTTGCTTCCGTGATGACTGTGGTTCTGCGCACCTTAAGCACTTTAATTTATTTTTGCTGAGAGTAAAAAAAAACTTCGCGGTCGTATCGGCACTGTCACTTGTACGTTCGGCGGCTTCTATTCTGCGACTGGGGGCGAGCAATCGTCTTCGCTCCCGCAGGTTAATTTTTCCCCCGCTGTTGGTAATTCTGGCGCTAGTGTCGCACTGCACGATCGGTGCGGCGGTGCTGCCAGGACGGCTCGTCACAAAGTGCTGACCTGTTTGTCTGCATTCCTGTGGTTTGTTTGCCCAATTATTCCTGGTGTGCTTCCTTCTTAGGTCTCGCTTCACGCCCTGGGGAATAACGCGAACACTGTATTCACACTCACCTCAGTTGCTTAACCGTCCACAAGAGAACCACGAAATCAAGTAACTATCTATTATTTATTTATTCGCTTACTTAATTACACATTACACATTATATTGTAACGAATAGGTCCGCAGAACGTCCGGAAGACTAGGCCTTTTGTCTTTAATTTGGACGCAAACCTGGCGGACGGAAAGTCATCCTCCATCTGTCGGAAGAAATCGTCATTTCTTCACCAAAATGAAGGATAACTTTCCTATGTTTTCGTTGACTATGTCGTCATTGGACGATATAAGTCCCACGAGCGGCTATTTGAAGTGACAGAGCAGCTAGCATAAAAGCACGTGCGTAGCTCGTCGGATGGGGTGTGTTTGTCACTTCGACTCGTGGACGAATGTTTTCTGCTCGTTTGGGGCCGACAAATGGGTTTGAGGAATCCCATTCTTACGGTCGGCGAGCTGGAAAGGATCATAGGTATGAGGGGGCCAGATGCACGATAAAAGGGTGCGGAAAAGAGTGTGAAGGAGGATAGGTATGAAGGAAAGAACATTTAGGGAAAGTCATCCGACGGATGACCGAACATGAAAACCCACCATGTGATGGCGATATTTTGTCGAAAAAAAGGAGTTTATCCGTCTAGAGGCGGATAACTATGGCCCAGTCGTGCCGACAAGCGTATGGAAGCGGCGTTGTTGCGGCCGGGCCAAGGCCATGCTACTGCCAACGATTCTTCTCGAAAGAAAACCATTTGGCAGTCCCATTGAGCTTGGTCCGATCGGAACAGCGAACCGGCTCCTTATGTGTGTGCTTGTGTAAGCTCTAAACCCTACCCATGATGATTTCAGTAACGTTCAACGCGATAATTACGATAATTAATAAGATAAGGACGTCAAAATGCCTGATTGTAAATCTCCGGTGGCTGTTTTCCATTTTGTTTCGCGAACGACCCTGTCCAGCAGCTGACAAGTTTTGCGAATATACAGAGCACGTATTAAGACGAATGAAAGGGAATTGGTGACTTGCATTTCAATCCAATACTCGTCAATTTTTTTTACGCGCAGAAAATAAACTTTGGTTGTCGGGGTTTCCTCCTTGTTCAGCGACTATACGATGACTGGGCACTTCGGCGTCTGGCAACGCACAAAGGCGAACCTGCTTCTATGGCGGTTGTTGTCTGACGGCGCACGTCCGATCACCTCGGCGTCTGGCTAATGAGAGAGGTTGAGTGACTGTCTTCGTTCTCGCATGTTCCTTTTTTCACCGCTGTCTCGTCAATTCTGGCGCTAGGGTCGTGTTACCGACTTTTGCACTGCACGATCGGTGCGGCGGTGCTGCCAGGACGACTCGTCACAATATATTACACTTTAGCGACCGCGGAGGCTACTCGATCTCTCGAGAATCGTCACAAGACTGCCTGTTTCTCGGACTTGGGGGAACCTGTCAGCAATTATCGATAATTGCTGATCTGCATCGACCATCGATCAATTTTCGACGGTTGACCCAAGTTGGACAGAGTTGATCGATAGTCGATGTTGCAGATTTCCCGCTGACCGCCGAGCAAAGGTATCCGACCGTCGGACTAATTTAAGTTTATCACCTCGTATCGGAAATTGTGACATAGTTCGAATATTGAACCCAATCACCGATACAAGGTGCGCGTAGGGAGAGTCGGGGCCAAACCGGACCACGACAAAATGATTTGGTTTGTTTTGGTTGGTCGAATCTGTACATGTGTCGTTGTTGTTTTCACGTATAAATTCACTTCTTTTATACCGCGAATTTCGCTGTCTTTAAATTAATAAAACACAAATTTTTTTTTGTGGAACTTGGTTTTAAGGTTTGCTGACCCTGATGCTCATTGCTCAATCTAAGACTGATTTTATTTACCTAACCGCCTGTGTACCTTTTCCTCAACTGTTGCTTTGAATGTTGCCAGCAGTTTCAAAATTCTTTTCCATATTGACATTATCTTCTTTAGTCGTTCTAATTAACTCTCGCGTTTCTAGTTCAATAACGTCTTTGGTTGTTATCAATTTGATTTTTGAAGAAAACACTTTTTAAATTTTATTAAACTTTTATTGCTTGAAGATTACGCATTTTTGTTCTTGGCACGCGCAGCTTGTAAACAAGAGAAGTGGACAAGACAAAACTTATCTTACAGCTTTTTTGTTATCTCTCGTCTGGTCTGACTAAGTTCTCGATCGGGCACAGTTGGTAGTGACGTGCGCAGTAGTGGTGCTGATCATTAGACTCGCCACACGTCCATTGAAATTTCTCGAATAGAGCTTAATACAACCTCTGCCATTGATTCCGATAGTGTTCGTGCAGACACCTGTTGCGATTTAATTAGTCGCACCGGGTTGGATGAGCTTATGACACTTACCATATAATGCCTTTTCGGTTGACATTAGAACAGAAAGTCTATTGTGACTACTTCGTAATGTGGTGTACAATGAGCTTAAGGCGTGTGATTCTTTTTACTTCGGGCAATTTAATTGCTGGTTGAAATTCTCCTATCTGCACTTGTTTTACGATTTCGCTTAGACCATCTTCTAATTCGATTACGGCCAAAAATTCTGGCATGTTATTGGTCCTTTCTTTCATCTTGGAGATATTGGCTGCTCTTAATTCTTATTCGCTTCAGACAGTTGAATGAGTTTTCATGATTCACTCAGTAGAGAAAGTGCTTGCTGATGGCGTCAACTAATAAAACTCTTTGTTGTGGCCTTTCTTCTGTTAGGTTTGTTGGTTCGGGGATAACATCACTCGCCAATCAGTTTTTGCTTTGTGAAAAAATGGTGGTCCGTTGAACCAGTTAGCTGAGCTGATGAGTTCAGTGGCGTTACAGTCAGTGGCATCTCGTCGCTTAAATACAATTTTTAGTGCATGGTTGCGTTAAAGTGCGCGTGTTAAATTTGTTGGTGACAGGCTTTTAGTCCACAACAATTACATCAAAGACTATACAGGCTCGTGTTTAAGGCTGTACTCAGCCAGATTATCTCGTTTCTTGGGTCGGACGGATCCTCGGGTAAGTCAATTTTGCAATACCCTATATTATTTCATTTTGTTTATTAAAATAACAGATAACAGATAGTGTTAGCGATGGTGTTTTCATGCTCCTCTATCGTGAATGAAGATTTAGATTTCGGCAAGATGTTTGGATACAGGTGGGTGTAACGATTTGGTCCGCAGAACGTTCAGTTGACAATCGTCATTGCCAAAATTTTGGACGAAAACCTGGCGGACTGAAAGTCATCCTCCATCAATCGGAAGAAATCGTCATTTCTTCAACCAAAATGAAGCATAACTTTCATATGTTATCGTTGAATATTTCGTCATTGGACGACATATGTCTCACGGACGGCCATTGAAACGACTGAGCTTCTAGCATAAAAGCACGTGCTAGCTCGTCGGATGGGGTGGGTATGTCGTTTCGATCCGTGAACACGATAATTATGCTCGGTTTGGGCCGACGAATGGGTTTGAGAAGTCCCATTCTATCTGTCAGCGGGATGAGGAAAGGATTGCTGGGTACGGGGGCCAGACAAAAAATATGGGTGGAGGACATGAGGGTGCAGAATGATAGGTATCGTAGGAAGGAACATCGAGATAAAATCACCCGACGGGCGACCAAACATGTGTCGGTGTTATTTCGTCGTTGTTGTTCTTTCTCTCGTATACGTTGTTGTGAACGGAGGCCTTGGAGTGAATATTTCGACTTGAAAAAGTCAAAATATTCGAAGGAAAGGAAGGTTCAGGAAAGAATGGGCCAATTCCTCCTACGTCCGAATTGGTGGCTGAAAATCGAGCGGAAGCGACACGCTTGCTGGCGACCGGGACTAGCTACGGCAATTGTGGTGGGGTTCTTGCTCGATAGTCAGACCATAAACCCTTGGCCTGTATAACAAAAGATTTCGTGTCGGCTTACTCCAGGGATTTAAAATGGGACTATTTTCCCAATAGGTCGTGAAAGTCCAAGAAGCGGTGGAGTTGCGTGACTTCGCGATTTATCAGGGCGCTTGGTGTTTATAGCGCCCTGTCTGCCCACTCTACCTCAGCCATGACTATCCTAAAAATTAACAATCGGTCATGGCCCCTTATTGAGGTTCAGGTTCGGGGGCTTAAACGCTTGGGTTCATATCAGGTCGGCTCTTCTTAGCCTTTAAACATCTTCATGAGAAAAGGACTAAGCCCAAAATCACCAAAAAAAAATAGAAAAAAAAAGGAAAACCAAAACCAAAACAAAATTTGGAAATAATGAAAATAAAAAAAAACGACTCACCCGTAATTTACATTTCGTTTGTTTTTAACTTATTATTTTTTTTATAAATTTTTATTTTTAATTAATTTTTATTTTCAGTCCGTCTGTCCTGTCATTATTTTTATTTATTTTATATAATTTAATGCATTTTTATATATATTTTTTTTTTACATTTTAATTTTATACACGATCTTTTTTATTTTCTTTTTCTTTTCACTTTCCTACCACTCACTTAAAAATATGACGATAAAAGCTGCAGTCTGGTGCGGTGTTCTCGGATCGACTGGGCTCAGCTGCGGCCGTCCGCCGCGCTGGTTTTTCTGCGACTGGGCCGAGAGGAAGGGCTGGCTTGTATATGCCGCCATCCTTCTCGGCTTTGTTAAGTTTTTAAGTTGCCTGATGCACTAATTGAACCGCGCATCTCGGATGCATCGGTTCTACAACAGTGTGGCTCGTAACATGGGGCCTCCAACAAAATTTGGTACTCTGGATGTACACAGCCATAATAAGACCAATCTACTCACATAACCTTCCAAGAATCAGGGGGATTCTGGTTAGATTTGTTCGGTTTTTTTGTTGCCCGTACCTGTTTGACTACAGGTATGTATGGCGTGAGGAAACACGGAAAGGGTTTCTCTCTTTAATTTAAAATGCGGAGAGATTTTAAATTTACGGTTTCTTTATTACCGGAGTTATCGAAGGTTTACAATGAACTGAATTTTAAATCTAAGTTTGTTTTTTGAATATAATGAATCGGCAATATTTTCGATAAATGCATCATCGTCTGATGAATCGGCAATATTTCTGATAACGCATCATCGTCCGATGTGTGGTATCGGATTACATATTTTATGTTGCCGATTCGATCATTGCTTATGTTACCGATTCTGCTGTTTTTGCATGATCGCGTGGCATAAACAATGATGTAGGTGGTCCACATTCGTTTGGTTTATCATCGAATGTGACTATCTTACCTTTTGGGCGGACTTGAGGAACTGCAGGTTGTGTTTCAGCTCTGTGGTATCCGTTCGCTACCAATTGAAGGTTGTAGCAGGTATTTGGGTTGCACTAGACAATGCACCTTTGTACATCAATTCTCAGTAATTCTGATCGTCAACTGATGTGAGCTGTCCCAATTTTAGCGGCCAGTTTTCGTAATGTGCTAAACAGGGCACTGGAATAGCAGTACTAGTAACACTAGAGTATAAAGCATGATGAGCAGTTGATTTTAACTGCTCTATTCTTGCCGTCATACGATTACTCTTAACTTCATTGCACGATTGACCTTGACGTACTTGCGAAAATAACTGATTTTGATCAGTACATAGTTATGTTTGCCTTCGAATGGTCACATTCCACTTTTTCACAAGTGCACACATCCTGATCACTGCCACTAGGTTATGGCAGCAGCGATCTAAACTATAGATCGACTCACCTAGAGCAGTTACTCTTCGTCTAATTGATTGGTGAGTAATTGATACTGTTGCGAGTTAGGGTTCAACGGGATTTCAAGTAAAACACATTTCGATTAAAATCAATAGAAATACGAGTAACAACACTTTATTAATTCGCTTTCAATAATAACAAATAATCGCAAATAATCGGCAACGCTTTCCGATTTCATGTACTACTCGATCACTGCTCGATCGCTGCTACCAATCAAAATCGCTTTACAAGCACTTTTCAACAAAGCAAAAATCCTATGGAGAACGATTTTTTCACATGTGGCTCAGAATATTGCTGCGAATATTGTGGCCATCTCTTAATTCTTGTAGTAATGGGTAAATAGGACGCCCCTCTTAACCTACTACCTATTCGCTTAAACGAGCACCGATCCTATCTAAATATACCAATTGTGGAATATTATTGTGGTTTTTATGGTAAAAAAAATTATTATAGTAAATTCTCAAATGGCCACCTACATTTTGAATGCACTTTAAAGCGCGTTTTTAAAGTATTTTCTTAGTATTTATGCTCCTCAACTGATGCTTTTGTTGCTTATGCATCGATCCTGGCATTCAGATGTTGCTTTCTTGCTGCTTCCGTTGAGTAGAGAAGGTCCTTCATCCGTCTCCATACAAAAAATCAAGTATGTTGATATAAGAAGATCTTGCAGTTCAGTGTATCATTTCAACCGATCCAGCGATTGCACTAATTAGAATCTAATCAATCTTTGCTTGTAACGCAGCAGGTAAAAAATGGAAGCTAATCGTAGCCAATAAGTCCTATCAGGGACCTGGTTAATACACTCTTCGAAATTATACACACTTGTATTCCTTTTTAACTATTTTATTATTCGCACTACCTTCAATAATGCTAACTTGCACTCATGCCGGTCTAACAAAGACTGCCCACTTCCTAATTCCTATACCGACGCTTTCAACGATATCTTCGCTGCCAGTCCTGTAGATCATTTATTAAAAAATATAAGTAATTGAACCCTAACATGTCCAATGAAATTGTCACTAAGTACACCATTAAACTGTAATGCTAAGCGTCTGATACTGATTGATGAATCATTTCGAACTGCTTCCAATATTCTTTTGCTTTATTCCATATTTTGTTTCCAAAATTGTGATTGATTTTAGGATTCTTCGCTTTGCTTCACCACCTAAACTTTATCTAGTCGTATTTTCAGCTTTCGAGTTTCACTAGCTGAAGCACACGAGCTCCGCCATTTCACCGAAATTTTACTGCTAGCCTTTTCCACTTTTTTATGTGCAAATACTGTGTATTTTTCCCCAACAGTTTTTTTTGTGAGGTGATTATTACTTGCACTGTCGCCGTTATCAATGTTAAAAAAAAACCGAATGCTCTTGTACAAGTTAATATAAAGAGCTAAGTTACAGAACGGTTATGCAGCTCTCAAAATAAAATCACATAACCTGTAAGCACGCTTGCCGATTTCCATAATATGTACATCGGATTTTAATCGAGTGTCAAATATAACACCTAAATCCTTGAAGTTGAAGACTTCAAGGAGAAGGGAGTCATCAATGTGGTAATTAAACTGAAGATAAGAGGATTTATTTATATAACACATCTTAAAACATTTTTGCTTATTAAGGGATAGCTTATTTGCGGAGCACCAGGAGGCCATTTTGAAGAATGAGACAGTCTGCCAAAGATTCAACTGGTCTAAATAACTTCAGATCGTCAGCATACATTAAATAATCTGAATTAAATTCTGAGAGATCATTCACGAATAAAATGCAAAGCAGTGGAGTCAAGGTTGAACCTTGTGGAGCACCGGATGTCGCGAGATAAGGAGCCGATAGGCATCCTTGGAAGATAACCATTTGTAACGAATATGTCCGCAGAACGTCCGAAAGACTAGGCCTTTTGGTCTTTAATTTGGGACGTAAAAACCTGGCGGACGGAAAGTTATCCTCCGTCTATCGGAAGAAATCGTCATTTCTTCGTCAAAATGAAGAATAACTTTCATATGTTTTTTCGTTGACTATGTGTCATTGGACAGCATTAGTCTCACGGATGGCCACTGAAACGACTGAGCATCTAGCATAAAAGCACGTGCTAGCTCGTCGGATGGGGTGGATGTGTCGTTTCGTTCCGTGAACTGAATTAATTATGCTCGTTTGGGCCGACGAATGGGTTTGAGAACTCCCATTCTATATGTCGGCGGGCTGGAAAGGATTAAAGGTATGGGGGCCAGATATAAAATAGGGTGGTGGACAAGAGTGGGAAGGAAATAGGTTTTGTGGGGAGGAACATCTAGATGAGATCACCCGACGGGCGACCAGGCATGAAAATACACCCATGTGTCGGTGTTATTTTGTCAAGAGAAAAAAGTTATCCATCTGGAAGCGGATATCTATGGCCCAGTCGTGCCGAGAAGCGTATGGAAGCGATGCGGTTGCGGCCGGACCAAGGCCATGCTATTGCCAACGATTTTTCTCAAAAGAAAACCGTTTGGCAATCTCATTGGGCTTGGTCCGATCGGAACCGAGGACCTGCTCCTTCTGTGTGTGCTCTTGTGTAAGCTCTAAACCCCACCCTTGATGGCTTTGGTGACGTCCAGAGCGTTAGTGGTGAATATACCGCGACATTAAACAAAATTTTGACGACCAGCTGAATTGAGACGCACTTCATCTTCGAATCGCCGGATGATCCCGGCTCCGTTTGAGCTTCAAAATGCTTAGGTTTTTGGCGATAGCAAGTTTTTTTTGCGTCTTCGTGGTTGGTCAATACGAAGGAAAGCACAAAAAAAGAAAAAGGAACTAGTAAGCGCCACGCGCTCTGCCGGCAAACGGGACTCTGGTCCCGCTAGTCCGCTTGTAAGTTCACCTTAGGATAAGTTACTAACCTTCACGTTACGACTTGTGATCCGTCTTTCACGCTCCTCCGTATTGAGCTCCGTTGTTATGGAATCTGCTCGTGTTGGGGGATTTTTAACTTTGGAAACACTCGCGCACTTGCGAATAAACTCTGGTTGGTTTCAATGGTGGACGGTGCTACACGCACGGGCGTCTGTATTCTCGGCGTCTCGTTGCGGCAAACACAAAAAAAGCACGTCTGCTTGCGTCGGTATCGAAAGAGGCTGAGTAATCGTCTCCTCGCTCGCAGGTTACTTTCTTGACCGCTGTAGGCACTTCTGGCGCTAGTGTCATGTTATCGACTTCGCTCTGCACGATCGGTGCGGCGGTGCTGCCAGGACGGTTCGTCACACATTTGCTTACGATTATTAAGATAGGATGAGAACCAGCCTAATAGAGCACTACTTAGACGAAATGACTTCAATTTCTGAACAAGTGTATAGTGGTCAACTCTATCAAAAGCTTTCGAAAAGTCAGTATACACCGTGTGAAGATCAATTCGGTTTCAAGGGTCCTTGATACTGAATTTGTAAAAGAAACTAAATTCATATCAGTTGAACGACCCTTGAAAAATCCATGCTGATTAGAAGAAACAGAGCTAATAGTACGTACTATGTCTACATGATATTTGCTCGTGGTCTTATTATACATGTGATATAAAATAGTAACAGCTAAATGCAACCTTGCAAAACACATTATTCCATGTGAAACTTTTCTGATATTACTATCCGTCCTGTAAGCCAATGTATAATCTGATATGACAATATTATCCAATTTACATGTATTTGTTTCAAAATATCAGCTTGCTGATACCAATTATCACGAATTATATATTTGATATTAAATCTTAAAGATCTAGCATTTTGATAAATAACTTTTAAGTCTTTGCAGAAACTGAGCATTTAATCGATTTTTTATCTAATTCTTTTCAAGGTATAGTAAGAGGTTCGTGGGGTAGTGGTATCCTCGGGGGTTTAAAATTTCCAATTATATACAGATCGGATAGTGTTCTGACTCTACTTAATGCAACATACAACATAGACCTTGTAATGCGTTTACTTTTTTCTAAATCCAAGCAAACAGTATCGTATGTTTGACCCTGACTTTTATGAATTGTTAATGCTTCGGCTGGTACAATGGGGTATTGTTTTCGGGTGGTTTGGTATCCTTGCCTTTCTGAAACTCCAATAGGTACTGTAATTTTTGCAATGGGAACTAAGTTGATGGGAATGTCATATTTCTGCATTTGACTTTCGTTTTGCCTACGAAGTTTATTACCAACTCTATCTATGCCAAAATCGAGCCATGCAAAAGGTGGAACATTGTTGCTGGAGAATTCTTGCAAATATGTCAAAACCCTACGTGCTCCGTTGACTAAACCATCTTCTACGTCCATATTACTGATGATCATGTATTTAATACTTACTTTTAAAATCAGTTCATATGGTAACCCACACGGTTTCAATACGTTTTTTATTTTTTAATAGAGTTAACATTTTTTCCTTTTTTTTATCATCTTTTTTATGCATTAGAACTTGATCGTCGGCAACCGAAATATATTCTTTGCCCTTTGATGCAGTAATTTTTGTTTTATTGTATTCATCGACACATATATTTTCAATATATAATCTAATTGCATTATTCGGAACTGTAGATGTTTCTACTTCTCTAGTTTTAACCAAAGCTATAACATTTTCAGTCATTGTGCCTTACGCTAAATTATTAAGTGCTGTAATAAAATGAATATCATTTTGTTGTCTCATTATTTGTGTTAATTTGAAACACTTAAATTCATCCCATAAAATATTTCCAGAAAGACAGGATAGTTCATTTATTTTTGGTGGTACATACATCTATCCATTACAGGGGGTAGTTGATTTAAGTCACCTACAAGTAAAACAGACACTCCTCCAAATGATTAATTTTTTCCCATTACTTGGCTTAGTCTAATGTCAACTTGAAGTAGTTGACGACTGCCTACCATAGACGCTTCATCAATAAGTAGCAATTTTAGATTAATGAGTTCTGCTCGTATATTATTTGCAATATCTTCGGATAACTGTGACAAATGCAGAGTGAATAGTTATACCGTTAACAAGAAATGCAGCTTTTCCGGATGGAGCACAGAGAAGAACACCTATTGAATCCTTGTGTACATGAGGCATGTCTTTAATCTTTGAATAGTGTGAAAATCACTTCCCGCAACAATTCACTGATATGTCACTATCACAGTGTTATATACACTTCCAGCGACAAATCACCAAATTGCCAAAAAGTGGTAAAATCACGTTGCCTATGCTAGATAGGAACAACAACTATTCATTGGGCTTTTTCCTATAAGAGGATAATCACCCTCAAGCGGATTGCCTGCCAGACACCTGTGTATTACACCTCTGGGCAGGCGGAACCAGGATTTTTTTAATTATTGTCTAACAAATCAGAAATTATGCATCATCAATGGTACACAATTTCCTTAATACGCGATCGCGATGGCATTTATATATAAGGAAAATATACAAAAAACAAAAATTTTAATTTTAATTTTAAAAACATTAATTAAAATGTCAAATAGTAATTCATATTATGAATCCTAACCTTTTCTAATTAGCTACGGCAGCCCATACTAGTTTCGACCCAGCCACGTGGTCTCATCAGCAGGCTTATAACATTTTTAAACTAAACTACACTATCTTTTCTATATTACTCTAAAAAATTGTTTTACTCAACTCTTTAATAGCAAGTTTACACAAACTTGTTAATTATCCCAGTGACTATCCATTAACCACCCAACACCCTAGTCACTATCTATGCCCCTAATACTAATAATATTAATAATGAAAGAATATTAAAATACTAGACATTGTATATCGATGCATACTCTAGTACATCAACAAGTGCTAAGATTTCAGTTATATTCCACCAAGGAAAACACCAAGAGAAATTACCATTCCCAAGATTTAATCTTTGAACAGTGTGAAAATCACTTCCCGCAACAATTCACCGATATGTCACTATCATAGTGTTATATACACTTCCAGCGACAAATCACCAAATTGCCAAAAAGTGGTAAAATCACGTTGCCTATGCTAGATAGGAACAACAACTATTCATTGGGCTTTTTCCTATAAGAGGATAATCACCCTCAAGCGGATTGCCTGCCAGACACCTGTGTATTACACCTCTGGGCAGGCGGAACCAGGATTTTTTTAATTATTGTCTAACAAATCAGAAATTATGCATCATCAATGGTACACAATTTCCTTAATACGCGATCGCGATGGCATTTATATATAAGGAAAATATACAAAAAACAAAAATTTTAATTTTAATTTTAAAAACATTAGTGTAGCTTGAAGTCAAGCCAACTATCACTGAAAATCTTATCCATGTATAAATCTGCCATTATTGGTGATAAGGGACTTCCCATGGCCAAACCCTTTACTTGCTTATACATTTTTCCTTCCACTGTAAAAAAGGCACATCCGTAGGTCCAGAAGCGTAGCAATTTCTTCAGATGAAATATTGAAATCCCATAGCTTGACCATATGAAGGACCCAAATTTTCTACAAACATATTCTACCATAAATGTTACGGGAACGTTGGTGTACATGTCGGCAACGTCGAAGCTAACTAGTGCATAATCTTCATGGATTACTTGTGACTCTAATGTGCTGATCAGGTGTTGATTATTTTTGATATTTATTTTTTCATTTTTACAACTACTTAAAATGCTGGACAAAAATCTACCAATATGATGACCAGGAGAGTTAGTCCCATCAACAACTGGTCGCATGGGCATATCAAACTTATGCAGTTTTATTGTCCCGTACAGACGAGCCAATGTAAAGCTAGTTATATGTAGCTCTTCCCATATTTTATGTTCCACGTGGGGTGGACAGTTTAAGCTAAGCCCGGTGCCTTTAATTGTCCTCCTATATGCATTAGTTACCTGTTTTAATATATCTATAGAATCACCATCCCATTCTATAATGACACCATTGGTCATCAGCTTGCTTAATAGGTCATTTACCTTCCTAATATAATCTGATTTAGTCATAGCCACTGACACCTTCCCTTTGTCTGATGATACTATTAGCAGTTCTGATTTAGGATTCAACACATCCTCCACTACAGCACTGGCTGTAAATAGGGCTCGATTTATATAGAGTTTCCCAGAAGAACATGTTAAGTTCTTCTTTACACAATTTACTAATTGTAATACACGTGTTTGGATCTCAGTGGTATGGACAAAAGGATAATGATTTAAACGTATATTTTCTAGTGTCACGCAGTAGCTGAACAAAGTTTCCCAATCTATCTGCAGTTTAGTTAATGGACAAATAAAATTAGGACCATAACTCAATAGGGCGTTTGCATATGATGGAAAATCAACATTGGTTAGATTTAGAAAGCCCCGATTAACTGGCCTCAGTATAGTTGGTCTTTGTCTCCTGCCTCTGGGGGTGCTGGCCAGGTGAGAGACCTTCTTAATTGCTGGGCTGACTTTACTGCGAATTGATGTGGTTACACTGCCTCTACTCTTAAAGACCAAGGCCCTTGGTGTTAATCTCCCCCTTCGATTTGACACCAATGGAGTTCGGAAGGGATTTGTTATTTTGGAGGAGGTTGGGGTGGTGGACATGTATGTAGTCTTACCCTTTGATTCCATCCCGGAACTATTCATGCTAGTCCCTGAACATGAGGTTAACATAATGTTATCGTTGGATGCGCATGCTTCTGCACTTGCAGAGGTGCAAGGAGAGTCACTCATTTTCGGACCTTTATATTTAATTTGTTGAGAACATTTATATTGGTGAGTGATTTATTAAAGGTTTTAATTAGAGTTAGTATTAGATAGCTTAATAGCATGCAATGCTGTGTATGTTCTTACCGTGGTTATCCATGAATTATTGTAAATGTTGAGGTAAATTGTTGTTTTGTTTGCTTGATGTTGATTAATAGTATTTTTGCCCTCAATAGCGATGCGGTTACTTGATAGTAGGAGTGAATGCACCTCCAAATCTTCTTTTGATGACCTAGAATGTGAACCATAAAATTATTTGGCGCATTATATGGTAAAAATTGTGCTTAATAGTGCTAAAAGGGATTGTTCAATGAATGAATATCATTGACATGGTTGCCTGAGAGCCACTAAGATCAAATTGCTGAGAGACTGTGTTGTCAATAGGGCCATGTGTGCTAATTGTATATAGTCGGTGGCAGCTGAATTTCTGGAAGCCTCATAGCTTCCACAACATGCGAACAAACATTATTATTGTTGTTAATAATTTTTTGCACTCCGGATATGTATATCATTGTAGTATGATCCTCATATCAGACACATAGTGTGCTCAGAAGACTTTATAATTTGATTGAATTGCATGCAGCATCATTTTATGGTCTTGTGGGAGAACCTTGTTGGGATGTCTGTGTTCTCAAAAATTTATTAAGTTGCAGTGACATAACCATTCACTTTTCTATGATAGGTTAATTGCAGCTATAGGATATAACACACTTCATTTTACGCCGGATTGATGGATGGTTGAAAAAGTATCCATGACTGTCTCCATAACCAGACCTATTGAGCGACAAACACAAATTGTGGGACTGCATCTTCGGTGTCGCCATATTGTTTCTTGAGGGATTCATATCCGATCACAATTTATTTCCGATCACAATTTATTTCCGATCACAATATATTTCCGATCACAATTTATTTCCGATCACTATTTGTTCACTTCTTAGCCAACATAGGGTGTTGGGCTTGGGCTAAATAATCCCTCAATGCAATGTTGTAATAATTTTTTGATTTTGTGAATAATTTTGTATTGGCTTGTATATAATGAAGTACAATTGTACTCACGGGGTATTCCTTAAGATATCTTAAATTTGATGCGCAGTAAATTTATTGCATGTGTGACCTGAATCAATGAATTTCCTGGATGCTGCGGTCACCACATGCGATTTACGTATACCACTGTATCACTTTAACTAATTGGTCCTTATGATTTTAATGAATTTAGAAAGATTTTTGAAAAAACCATTTTATTAGAAAATTTTATTTTATTTTAATTTTATGACACATGATGATGAGTTGAATGTATTTCGCCGAGTAAGGAATTTCCCAAGCCCACTAGATTTTTTATATATATCGCGATAAGTGTTTTTGTGCTATGCTATCCACACAGACCTTAAAGTCAAAAATCTGCTGTATCTACAAATTGGTGGAATTAGTTAATACACATACAAAATAATTATTTAGACATCCGGGACATATGACAGGTCATACTTTACAACGCAGTAACGGACAAATGTTCTCGTTACACCACAATTTACAAAACTTATGTTGTCTTTGAAGTAGCAAAAAATTCGTTAGAGAATAATGGGAAAAATTCTACTCTGCCTGATTAGATTTTCTAGATTTGAAACACATTGCTGGAGTGATAATGATGGTTAATTTGAGTTGATATTTAATGAAAATGTTGAGACACATCTTTATGGAATTATAGACTGGTCAAACTTAGTGATTGTTAATTTAATTTTTGCTGAAATCTTGCCTGAATGAATTTGTGTTAGTTATTGTATATTTTTTTGATGAAATGTTTGAATGCAGTATGAAAAAATCTTTTAAAATTTGTGGGCAATACCCTAATTTTTTGTAAATTGGGTTGGACAATATCATGATTTGTTATCTTCTTACATAGTTAATTTATAACCACATACCAAACAATATCATGATTTGTTATCTTTTTGCATGGTTAATTTATAACCACATGCCAAACAAATACAGGCTGGCCCTGTGAATGACTATTTGCCTCACCTGTGCAGCTAATCAATAAATGTATTTCCAACAATTTTCACATGACATATCGTGATGGGTCATGGGTCACAGGATATGACACTGTTGAAAAAATTTTCTGGATCAATAGTATGCTGTAAATTAATTTTTCGGCATAAGCATACTTGGAGATAGGATATTGCATGGAATATAGGTTTGTGTTATTTTTTGCATGTGCTCAACATGACTGTTAAAAAACAGCGAATGTTAAATATGGCTGTTGTTATGCATGGAGATGTTTAGATGAGGGGAGACACAGCGCGTAGAGAAGTTTTGGAACTTAAAATGGGCAACTCACCTATGATTCTCTCTGTATTCGGTCTTGGCACACATTGTGATGGAGTAGCAGGGCATTCATTGGAGGCTTACAAGTGGGAAGTCTATACATGCATGCATATCTCGTAGAATTTTGGAAGGTGCTAAACATGGGTAGTGTATGCCATCGTGTGGCGTAATAATTTGGATTATGTATTCATTCGGCTAGCGTCTATTATTTTCACTGGATCACCGGGGCCATTACCTTCTATATTTATTTTATTTTAACTCACAATAATGGAGTTTAATTTGGTAATTTGAATAAATCACAACCACGGACGTTTCGGGTTTAATTTAAAGTAAAAGATATTTTAGTGCCACAGTGAGGAGATCATATGATTTAAGTGTTGATATTCTTAATTGAGGTGAGCCATGATCTTGAGCCTTGTTACTATATACTGATGATATTTGCTAGTTTGTAAAGTTTGTAAAGTTTTAATAGCGGTGTTCTACTGTGTGTTATCCAAATGAATATTAGGTTCCCAATCTCACGGTCTCACTAAAGCCTCTTTCCTGCAAAAGAAATCATACTGCAGGAGTAGTACTGTTCTGGGGTTCCTGTAAGGAACACCCCCAGAACTTCATGTTTGGATTTTCAAAATGGTTTCTGTGAAAGAAAAATTTGTGGATAGGACTATGGTACGGTTGGAGGATGTATGAGCGTTCTGATTAACATATCACATATAGCCATAATTATATGCGCAATTAGGTAGATAGGTAGTTTAAAATTGTTTGAAATCTAATAATGGGATAATTTTATATGGTTGATACCAAGTTGTTAAAAAATTTAATCGTTAGTCACAAGTTAAATAGCATCTGTTAACAAGTCTTATTAATATATTAAGAGTTCTGATGATGACCCTGTGGTGGGGGTCGAAACATGTAAACTTAGCCCATAGGAGTCACTACACACCCCCCATATAAGGATAGAATATAAATATAATTTAGAGTGACGAAAACTTATTAGCATTCGTGTAGCTAAAACGTATAGTTTTACAATACACTAAGTCTCAGTAGACTTTACCTTGATATATTGAATTTTATTTTATAGACCTTTAGCATAGGTGAAGATTGCTATTTCTGCATCAATTAAAAAATGTTTTATAGCTTTACATAAGTTGGGAATCTTTATAGCTTTACAATGTCATACCCTTCCCCATTGGATTATGAGTGATTCCATGGGAATGTCGTATAGGCATAGGTGCATGCGAACTTCTAATTTAATTGGTAATGAGTTTGTTGTGATTGGTTTAAGGTGAGTAACTATTTATTACTACTTAGTGAGTATATGTTTATAGTGAGAGACATTCTATAGTCATTATCTAATTAGGAATATATTTCAAAAGCCTGGTTCCATCTTCTCAGAGATGTAAAGTACAGGTGTTTGGTAGGTGATCCGCTTGAGGTGAAGTAATCTCTTAGAGATAAAAAACCATTACAGATATTGTGATATCCTGCATATCCAATGTGAGTTTTCCACTTTTTGGTAATACATTGGTATGTTGCACAAGGGGTAATTTACACCTTAACAAGTGACATGCCTGGGTATTATCGCGGGAAGTTGATGTCACACTGTTACATAAAATCATCGGTGAATTGTTGCGGGAAGTGATTTTCACACTGTTCAAAGATTAAAGTTCATTTATTTTTGGTGGTACATACATCTATCCATTACAGGGGGTAGTTGATTTAAGTCACCTTGACAAGATGTTACAATTTAGGAATTTATTAGCTACTACTCTTAAAGTGTCTTGAGATCAGAAACTGCATCACGTAACAATTTTGAAAGACCGCTATCAATTTTGCTAACATAGTTAATTATATAAGTGGCACAACTATACGGATTTAATATATATTGAATATCCATATTGGATTCTAGTAAATTCAATATTGTAGGGTTGTATGCATTTATGGCAACTTCTAGGCTGTTCCGTTTTAGGAATACTGTTGCACGATTTAGTGTAGATCGAATTGCTAAAATATACACATTTTCGGATATTTGTAGTTTTTCTAAAATATCTTCCATGGATATATCGGTATTGTTTGTAAAGAAAGTATTCATTAAACTTTTTATACATTTTCCATGCTCACGAAGTTCCTTTGTTCGATTTTCTTTCTCCAATGGTTCAAGAATCATCGTACGAGGCATAACTGGTATAGGATAATTGATGCTTGATTCCTATTTTTCTGACCTTTGTACACAGTAAATTTTTTTAACTGGATTTCACTAAAACTTAACTAGAGTAGAACTCCTAACCTTTCTAGTTAAGAATCTAGTTAAATTTGTTCAACTGAAAATCCAGTACATTCTTTTCACTGAATTTTCAGTTGATTATACAGATTTCTCGTACTCGTAACTAGATCGCTCTGGTTTTAAATTGTATTGAATTTCTAGTTAATTTAACTGTATTATTCACTGAAAATTCAGTATATTCAATTTACTGAAATTTTCAGTTGATTACACTGATTTCTCGCACTCGTAACTAGATCACTCTAGTTTTAAATTATATTGAATTTCTAGTTAATTTAACTGTATTATTCACTGAAAATTCAGTATATTTACTGGAATTTTGTTGAATACCAAACATTATTAATCTGAAAATGATTAAATGTTGAAGTTGTCGTGATAGAATAAAAATGAATCTTATCAAACAAATTAAATTTATTCTCTCTCAAATGAAAAGTTTACAAAAAGTATTATAATAAAAAAACATTATTCTTTCATTAAAAAACCATTGAAAAATATTTCTTAACTTCCTACAATATTTTTTTATTGAATAAAGTAACCACTCCAGTGGATTCACGTTCTTAATTTTGTAAATATAGCAGTCAAAAAAATTATAAAATTTTGCCAACGTTTTGTTGTATTTGATATTGAACACATAATGTGCCTTATCTAGCACATCAAAAGCTTCAAGCACATTATCGCCGATATCAAGGAACTGGCCATCTATTGCTAGGAAATAGTGCCCATCGGTTAGTACTTCCTCTGCTCTTCATAGAAGGTAAGGCTGTTGCTCCTTAATGTTGAAAATGGCGTTCTCGATATCATCTTCAAGCTAGCAAATAAAAAATAATTTTAATGAAATGTGATTGATAATATTTTGGATTAGCTATTACATCGATCCATCACAGCAGAGGAGCTAATAAATTTTTCTGGTTTGTTTTCTCCCAATTTTGTACATCTGAAGATATTTGGACATAGCTTCGCTTTAATTGCCTGTTGGGCAATGGACTTAAGATATACGAAAAAATCCTTATCGTATCTGAAAATAAATAATAAATCGAAACTATAAAACGAAAAATAGGTATAGTTAAATTATATATATATAAAAAATATTTTGCTCAAGAAAAGTTCAAACTTTATAAAAATATATAATTGTACGAAGCACTTACCATTTGGAATACAGCTTTTCAAATTTTCAATTAGAGCAAGAATTTTTTGGGAATGCCATTTAATTGGTTAATGTCACCTCCGTTGACTTGCAGTCTTTCGTAATCAGCTTTAATCTGATAAAAAGTAAGTTTTGAGAAATTTTCGTGAATTGTTAATTGAAAAATAATATACCAATGCTCCTTTGTAGCTCATTATATGCGGATATAATTCAGCCACTTCTTTGACCACTTTTCCGTCGATAAACATTCCTCTTCTGCTGCTAAAACTTTCTTCCATGAGCTTATTTATCGATAAAAAGTTTTCTTTGATTGGCAGCATTCGTTTCATTTCTTTTATCTGTAATCAAATACGATTAAGACGGGCATAAAAATTATAAAAGTAAACCGTACAACATCAATTTTATTCGGCGGATATGCAATTTCAGTACAATTTTTTTGTCATTGCATTTTTTTTCTTGGATGGTGTCAATTTCAATCTTGCATTTTCCAGGCGATATTCTATTTTCCCTGCAGCCTTCTCACCTGTTCTCGACCCTTTTGAATGAAACCACAAAGCCTAAAAGTGGGACTATTAATATTAAATGTGACTACATATATTTGAGAAATATTTATCACATGAGGTGGAATATTGCTATTGTCGTATTGGCCGAGTTGCTTGAAGTTTTGAACTATGGCCTTAGCCAAGTTTTCTTTATCTATGTCCTTGGGTAACTACAAAATTGTGTCAAAGTAAATTTTAATTTAAAAAAATAAATATCAACTCTTACTATCCACATATTTCAATCAAATCTTCGACCATTATGCGATTGAATGAATTTATTTCTTTCCCATCCAAATCATCGTTATTCAAAAGTTGTGGTCGGCTTCACTGCTGGTGATGGACTGGGGCGAGTGGTCGTACTCGCGTTTGCACTTGCTGAGTCTTCCGCCAGGAAAATAAAGTTCATCAATATGTTCAACAAAGTGCCTTGGTACTGGTTTTTTTCCTTAACCTGGAGCTATTACCTTAATGTCATTAGCTACTTCCTTATTCCTATCCATAACTAAAACTTCATTTTCTACAATCCGACATTCAACTTCGTCATTATCCGAATCGGATTCGTTTTCTGAAAGTACCGAGTTATTAACATTCTCAATAGTTGTAACTTCAAATTTATCTTTATTTTCAGGAACAATAAAGTTTGTGCACTTTTGACAGTCCAGTACATTATTTTCATAATATTCTTGATTAACAGAAATATTCAATGATTTATATAAAGGAGTTTGTACGATATGTTTGAGTCCTCTGCAAACATTAGCAGGCTTTATAGATTCATACATATAGGACGCCGGAAAGTCCAGATGTCTTTTTAATTGAATTTGAACTGTAGACATTTCATCAAAACGCCTCGGAAGCACTGTTGTAAAGAATCTTAACACTTTGGTGGTTCGTTGACAAGTGATTTATTGTTACCAAACTGTTATACACGTTATACAAACTCATTCAATGCTTGCTGTGTGTGACTAACTCAATTTCTATACAACAAGCACATCTATCATATCGTTGATATCAACTTCAATATTGACAACACTACCTTTTGCAGAAAGTTGTGGATTTAAAAGAAATGTCATCAATAATCTTATTTGCATGAATGGTATGTAAGGAGATATCACTCGTAATTCAAGGGGGGATAAAATTTGTATGGATTCGGGTATATCGGCGTACTCTGCATTTCTTGCAGCTGCTAGTCTCGGCACAACCCCTTTTAGAATAGATTTAATACAAGTCGGATGAGGAGGAGGAGGAGACAGTCCTTCACCTTCTCTGTACCTGTCCAGCTCTATCAGCCAGAAGGAAAGCTCATCTTGGAGCTTACTTCTTCAACTGTCTCGGTGACCTTGCCTCAATGGAGGTCGCGAGAATCCAACGCTTCATTGCAAGCTCTAAATGGTTCGACGAGTAGGACCGGATTCGATGATCCTGTGGTAACACAA
The DNA here is from genome assembly GCA_951812415.1 of Beris morrisii. NCBI lineage: Eukaryota > Metazoa > Arthropoda > Insecta > Diptera > Stratiomyidae > Beris > Beris morrisii. The sequence continues at coordinate 35,623,376 of OX638311.1, forward strand.
CGGACCTTTTAGGTCTAAGTGTGTTCGTGTTCTCATGGGCAGCCACGCGTACCTACCTACCTACCTTGGCATATAAATTTGGAACAATAATTGTATACATGTTCGAACATGTTAAAATCTACATGAACATTTTTCTTTTCAATTAGCGCTTTAATTTTATCCATATTAAACGGTTTCACGGAATGTGGAAAAAAAATATTTGCACAACAACAGCATATATCTGGACCTACGGATTTCGATTTTGTAATATTAATCAAAAGTTCTGACGATTCAACGTTTAAATCAGATCTAATATTGTGTCGTAGGCTATTTATATATTTCTCTCTATAATTAAAAAATTCTTCCAATCACAGATTGCGTTTTCTTTCTAAATCGTATTCATTTTCTTTTTTTTTTTAAATTCTTCATCAAACCTTTTTACCAGGTGTATAACCTTAAAACGATCGTTTTTTAGTCAGAAAAACACATGTTTTTTTAAAGAAAACGAAAACAAATTTATTCGAAGTACTTACCCTCGCTAGCTACACATTTCTCCCATCTCTCGTGCAATTTGTGGATACCACGCCAAAAAAATTCCTTTTCTTTCGAAGCAAACCACTCATCAAGCCATTTTCGGACGTCTTCGTAAGAACCGAAGTGCTGCTCAGCGAGCGCGTGGCCCATCGACGAAAACAAGTGGTAGTCAGAACGGGCTAGGTCTGGTGAATAAGCGCGGTGGGGTAGAACCTCACAGTTGAGTGTGTCCAAGTAGTTGCGGACCAGTTTGACGTGTACGATGGTGCGTTGTCGTGGAGGAAAACCACCTTGTCATGTCTTTGTTGATATTCCGGCCTTTTTTCACGCAGAGCACGGTGCAATTTGATCAATTGTTGGTGATAGCGGTGGGTATCGACAGTTTCACCAGGTTTTAAGAGCTCATAGTAAACGATACCCTGCTGATCCCACCAAACGCACAACATTGTCTTCCGTCCGAAGCGATTTGGTCTTGCGGTAGATGTTGATGGTTGACCGGGATCAACCCACGATTTTCTGCGCTTTGGATTATCGAAATAAATCCACTTTTCATCGCCAGTCACAATCCGATGCAGAACCGACTTTCTTCTGTGTCTGGCGAGCAATATTTCGCATGTGTTTTGGCGTCGCTCCGTATGCCTATCGTTCAATTCATGCGGCACCCATTTTCCGATCTTTTGAACCTTCCCCATGGCAACGACAATTATTACAGTAGCGGTCTGTCTACTGCCGTTAGCGCGTTTTTCCGATGAAAAACAGCAATTAAAACCCCTAGCACCGAAGGGGCGAACGGGTCCCTCTCCGGCCAACCCAGAGATGGGTCGTGGGCGCCAGTGGCTCCTTAATTTAGGCCACCCGTTCTTAAAGACCTCCTCGACCGAACCACTAGTACGAGGATTTAACAATTTCTTTCTTTAACCAACTAAACACACTGAGAAAAGGCTGAAACACGTCACAAACAAGTACAAAAGATACGTAGTCCAAAAAGAATGTATTGTAATTCAAATAATAAATAGACTAATATAACGTCTATAATGTAGTAAATCTAGAAAATAGTATATTAAGCTAATCTAATAAAATTCTAACTTACTCGTTCCCCTTAACTGATTTCTCGAATTCCGACACGACTTTACCTTAATATCTAGGGCGCCGCTGGTGCGTTGTTCCGCGATGTCTGCTCTTGTTTTCAACCGTAGCACTACTTGAATTCAATCCCTCGTCGTAATCGAGTCTCCTCTGCCGAAAATCGAAAACTCCGTACCACCTTCCTCCAGTATCGAAAATTCTCCTCCAACTTCTTTATTTTCTTTTTCCACCGTTCTACTTGAATTCCGCACTTTACTCTGCTCGGTCTCACTTCCAAAATCAAAAACAAACATCTTTTCTTTTAGAATTTTCCCTTTCCGAAATTCGATATTACCCCTTCTTTGCCTTGAACGTGTTTGTTCTTTGGCTGTTCCTTCTTCACTAGACCGACAACGAACATCTTTTCTTTTAGAATTTTCCATTTCCCGAAATTCGATATTACCCCTTCTTTGCCTTGTTTGTTCTTTAACTGTCCCTTCTTCACTAGAGCGACAACGAACATCTTTTCTTTTATGATTTTCCATTTCTCGAAATTCGATATTACCCCTTCTTTGCCTTGAACGTGTTTGTTCTTTAACTGTCCCTTCTTCACTAGAGCGACAACGAACATCTTTTCTTTTAGAATTTTCCCTTTCCGAAATTCGATATTACCCCTTCTTTGCCTTGAACGTGTTTGTTCTTTGGCTGTTCCTTCTTCACCAGAGCGACAACGAACATCTTTTCTTTTCGAATTTTCCCTCCCGAAATTTAATAGATTCTCTTCTTCGATGAGAACGCAACTGCTCTTTAGCTCTGTGTTCTCTTCCTCTTCATCGTATTTGCGTTTGAGCCCCATGACGTGAATACGTGAATCCTAAAAATTAAAGCCTGAAACAAAAAATTTTTTTAAATTTTAAATTCAATATAAACTAAGCGTTGATAATATTGATAAACAAATATTAATTGTTCGTAAACCAATCGAAAACTGACCAAACGATGTCACAATTTTCGGTCGAACGAAAAATTTGTATGGGAAATTTCGTTTCGCTTCTAGTTAGCATTAGGCTTAAGCAGGTATATTGCGATCTAATTACATGTTTATATTATATTGTAAAGACAGGAAAAAGAAACTACAGAAGCAATAATATGCAAAAGTGTTTCATCACTTTTCAATTAAGAAATTTGACTTGGTACTACATTATTATTAAGTCTCCATTATTTTGGGATTTCCAAATGGTATTAACATTTGTGAATAATCGTAATTATAGTCATTTCTAGCTTGGATTACGAATGAGATATCATTTCTCAAGAAACAAAACCACGTAAGTTTTTTCTTACTTCTACAAATCAATAAAAAAATTATTTAAACAAATTAACAGTTTTAATTGATTGATAAATAAGAATCTGGTTAATTTTACTTTATTTATTCTAATAAGGAAATACATTTAGAAAAAAACTATTTTATCATATTCAAATAATAAAGTAACAACGACCAACCATGTTGATACATTGGTTTAAATAAAAGCTGATTTTAGATGGAAGTAGGTATACAATTTATTCATTGGATGTGATTTAATTTATTTATCCAACTATGTATAGTGTTACATGGTGATAACGTACCTCTCGCTCGGGACACATGGAATGTTAAAGCCGATAGTTGGTTATAAACCGCATCGCGATATATCAAGATACAAATTTGGAACTTGAAATAAAGTATTATACTTTAGAAGAGTTTATATATAACCGGGTTATATTTATGCAGTTCGGTTTATTAAGAGACGATATGGTCATCAGGAATACCTCGATTTAACGCATTGCTAAGTGAAGTAAATAAAAAAATTCGCCTGGACTCCATTAACGGGCGAAAGTAACGTCATTTCAAATTTTCTTTTTATTTTTAATGCCTCCTGTTTGGCATTAAATTTTTCTTTTTTAAGAAAATACATTTTTTTTGTGAATCGAAAGGTCTCTGCGATATTATTATTTATTTCAACTTTAAGCTCTGTCTGCTTCTCGAGAAGTTGTAGCCGGGTGTCCGCTAAATTATTTCGGACAAGTGTCCGCATTTTTGGCGTTCTTGCTTTTGGTGAGGCAGTCACTTCAGCGGACGTGGTTCGTCTTGCTCCTCTTCACATAAAACAACTCCTGAATCGTCACGTAATTCACTTGATTTAACTTGAACAAGAAAAATAATTCAATAGTTATCAACCAGCACTACCTGCACTTTCGAAATAAACTTTCAAAGTCTAAAGGATTTCATGCAACTCGATGTTTTATACCCGTCGTAATCTTGAGATCATGGAAATTTCCATGCATCATCAGGTGATGCGATACCGGTCATTCAGATCAAGCGGTCAGTCACGTACACGTAACCCGTTCGTCGACTTATGACGTCATCCCGCCAACTATACACAAAACGGGGTGCTTGTCGAAAATATTCTATTTTTTCCTCCATGACTTCAAATTTCACGCTTGACCGTAAACAAAAGCTAACGAGAAAAGTTATCCACCATCATCTATATGCAAGCGAAACGTGGACCCAAGCGTCTGAAAAATCAATAGACGCTTTTGAACGACGAATTCTTCGAAGAATTTTGGTACCAACCAGTAAGAGAAGGCACTGAATGGCGTATCCGTGGCGCAAAACCTCGTGTGTGGTGTTCGACATTCGCTGTAAGTCGGTCATCCGCGGCGTGCCCTGGATAACTATGGAAACTTGAACAATTGACTTAGGTGTGCTCGGCAAATTAATTTAACTACTACAAGGAATAAAATTCTACACATCCCGGTTTGAATTTCTATAACAACTACTAACTCGAATCTGCGGGAATCCGAATCAGAAGATTTTTCTTCAGATTCGCTGGAATTTTCAACCCTGGCCTCCTTCGCGTTTCTCACAAATATAAATCTATTAATTTTAAGTGTCAGCCACATTCTATTTAAAATGTATAGCTTGATTATCATATTTTGCGCCTATTAAAACGAGCCAGATTAAATATCATTCGACAGGCGGACCGGCACTGTACTTGTTTACATAAATATATCATTTTCCTACTCCATTCTTTTCTTGCTCAATGAATCAGAATAATTACGACACGATTCAGTCAGTCCATTTTCAGATGTCAACCGGAGTAGTACTCCAGTGGTGCGGTTTCGGCCGTGGATCGTGTGTCCAAATCTTGTTGCTTGAAAATTGTGTATTATTTATAAACTTTTGCGTAAATAAGTTTTGAAATCTGAGGATCATCATAATTTTTGCAGTGAATATGTTGCAAATAGTGCTGACTACCGAAGCTGTAAATTGTTGTTTTTTTCTGTTGTTATTAAATAGATAACGTCCGATATCGCAGATAGGAAACAAAGGTTGTATAATTTCTTTTAATTAATTTACCGTAGAAGCAAATTCTTTCATGTTTTAAATGTGTTTTTACCGCACCGGAAATACTTGCAAGTGTTTATATGGCAAAAGGGTTTCGATAACCGAAATGGAATCGAGTTAAAGTGAAGTAACGTCATAGTTTAAATCGTTTATTCTAAGTCACCACGTTATCAATTCAAGCATAACAGTTCGATCGTTTAGTTCGTATTCGTACTATTGATTTTGGAATTTGTTTTGTGAGGGCAGTCTTTCAAACTCCTGCAGAGAACCATACAACTTCAGTTTTACTTTGTTATTTTAATATGTAATAATGTGATTGTCAATTTAAAAACGGATTTAAACGTTACAAACTTTATCTAAAAAAGAATCACGTCTCATGTCTTAATAACTGTAATAAAAATTCAAGTTATCAAAGCTTAATACATCTATATTGTTTTTTGTTCAGTGATGTTTACAAATGGTAAAATGCTGGATCTATTTTATGTTTCAAGCTCCGTTTTCCTCATTGATTCTGTAGAGATTTGTTGTGAACGGAGGCCTTGGAGTGAATATTTCGACTTGAAAAAGTCAAAATATTCGAAGGAAAGGAAGGTTTAGGAAAGAGTGGGCCAATTCCTACGTCTGAATTGGTGGCTGAAAATCGAGCGGAAGCGACACGCTTGCTGGCGGCCGGGACTAGCTACGGCAGTTGTGGGGGGGATCTTGCTCAATTCTCAGACCATAAACCTTTGGCCTGTACAACAAAAAATTTCGTGTCGGCTTACTCCAGGGTTTGGTTTGAAATTGGGACTATTTTCCCAATAGGTCGTGAAAGACCAAGAAGCGGTGGAGTGTGCGACTTCGCAATTTGTCAGGGCGCTTAGGTGTTATAGCGCCCTGCCTGCCCCATGACTGTCCTAAAATTCAACTTTATCATGGCCCCTTATTGAGGTTCAGGGTAGAGGAGCTTAGACGCTCGGGTTCATTTTATTAAAAAAAAAAATTAGCCTCGCGGCATTTCAACGATGAAAAATAAAAGCAACAAAATGTTAGCTCAAAACGAGCATAAAAAAATTATAAATCATAAAAAAAAATCCCATTGGTTTGTTTCACCTTTTTTTTTTTTTTGTTAACTTATTATTTCATTTATTAATTTCCGTCCCGTCAGTCCTGTCCGGGCGATGTTAGCGAATTCAGGAGATAAGAACCTTGAAACATTTAGTTCAGGATACTCCTCTATTCGCAAATCATTTATGGATGCAATCCAAGAATTTGGAATTGCATAAGTAGGAATTCTATTATAAATGCACCAATTTTGTTGATCCGGATCGTGGTTCATACGATAACAAAAAGTCGTACCAATGAAACCGACTGAACCTAAAGTCTTCAAAAGAGTATGGCCTTGAAGGATTGATTGTATTTCTGGTACTCTATAAGAAACGCATTCATTATAGGGTAGCTGACCTTGACTGCCAATTTGACTCCATGATAACTCCATTTTCTTGAGTCTACGGACCGCATCTAACTCAGTAGATACTGCGTGCATTAATTCCACATTATAAGTCACATCATGATTGGATGTAGGGAACGAAATAGCATTTATTCCCGCACATGTTAAAGTGCTCTTCTGAGTATGACTCAAACTCTCAGATTTACGATACCCTAACAAGTTTTCATTAGGATAAGAAAAGCCACTATCAAGAGCGGGTCTAATGACTAAAGGAAGGTTCCAATGTCCATGAGGTATCTCAACATTGACAATGGGATCAACAGCAACTTGATCTTCATCCTCTTGCTCTTCATCCAATTCTGCTGGCTCTGGATCATTCATGATCTCCACATGGTGTACACGGCCAGATGATAAATCTTGTTGTATCCGTTTAGCGTACACTGCTAAGCATGGATAAGATTTGAACAAATAATGAGTGCGTGGCCCAATTTTCCCAAACCAACCCGGTAGATAATCTTGAGTCGTATATCTTATGTCAGGTAGATGAAATTTAAGCTGACGACCAGAGGGTATGGTTGTATTGCCAAAGCCGTTCAAATAGCGTGCTAAGACAGAGGGGATAAAATATTGAGCTTTTTTTACAGCATTTACGTATCTTTCTCTTTCATCAGAGATTTCGTATTGATTCTGCATCTGCAGATCAAGCAATCTTGCCCAAGTCAATGTCGCACAGTAATACGATATGGCAGAATGAGAAACTCGTCTGGCATATCCTGTTGACAAGGTTGTTGCTTGAGTATGTATAACATCGGTTATAACCGGGAGCGCTTCACACGTTGAGTGGATTTTCGGCAAATCTGCTCGTGGGGCGTAATCCTCACCGGGGTCAGGAAACCACGCTTCATGGTAAAGCGGGTCGTTCGTCTCCAAGGCCTCCGTTCACAACAGATTTCAAGAAATTGATGTTAAAAAAAGACTCACTGTTTGTTTAAGTCTTCGGGATAAACTGTTCTAGACATAGTCCTTTACTTGCTCCTGCAAGAAGTTGCAGCGATTTTAAGAACGAATGATTTTCATCGTACTTTGTAGCGCTTTTTGATCAGTAGCTTCTGAACGACTTATCGTAATGTACAAATTTTGAGATTGAGTGAATGGATATTAGTTCTTCTTTCCACCCTGAAGTCAATTTATTAATTTATTTTGTGAGTCGCAGAGGTGCAGAGATATGAATTTCGAATCAATTTTAATCCGAACCTGATTTTTAAAAAAAAAAAGTTCTTAACGGAGCAACTAAAGGACTATGTCCAGAATAGTTTTTTAATCACAATCAACCTCCAATCACTCATCATATATGAAATACCCAGTATGCAGTAATTCAAAAAGCAATTAATGAAGGTCGATCATTGTTCTAGATCCATCCATTTAATGTAATCCATTGCAGGGCCCTTTATTAAAAGCTCTTTTCAATGCTTATAAAACTGTAGCTGTATAAAAAAAATGTAACTTTCGGTCTTGTAAACCACATATCTAAAAATCTTTAATTCAATCTGAAACAATTCACTTGTTAATAATTTACAGAATTTTCGATATTATGTTATATAAAAAGTATTTAATACTGATTAATTTTTCATTTATCATCATTAGTTTTTATTACAAAATCTAACGAGTACTTTGATTAGAGTTTTATGTCAAAGTTGTCTACACTATAGCTAAAATCGCCGCCATTTTACGGGGGCAAAAGTTACATCGGTAGTAGTAATGATCATTAAACCTATATGTGGTTTTTCAGTTTTTTGGATTAGACTCTTCTATCTCATTGTAGCATAGCACAAAAAAAGTTAAAATTTTCTTATTCAAAAATACAACTACAACAATCTTAACTTTTGAAATTCAGTTCCAAAATCTAGTTGGACCGGAAATAATTATCAATTTTTTTTTGTTTAGTTAACCAAATATGAAACAAAAAAATTATCAACTACGTATAAAATAGTATTCATTAGTATATTTAAACTAACGAATAAGTTCTTATCAGTTTTCACACAATTTTCTTACAACGGGAAGAGGTCTGCTGGTTTTGATAAGAATTCACTTTTTATAATACTACATACGGGTGTGTTACATAAAGTCAACATGAGATTCATATAACATTCTTATCAGTTGAAATTCTTCAGACTCCTTATACGTGCGATAGTATTGAGCTGATTAGAAATAAGTTGATGCTGTTCTGAGAGCCAACAACACATCATCATATATGTATATTATTTTGTATCACATTTAAATTAATAACATTTGTTCTATTTTGTTTTGAAGTCTAAATAATAATCTTAAGGGCACATAAACCGTTAAGGATAAGATTATTGATTTTCTTCTACGGGCACATAAACCGTTAGAAATGAAGTTTTGATTGATGCTAGTGCATAAATAGATCAAATTTTATAAGGAAAAATGCTTTAATCTTTCTTTACAACTGTTCGTTATGAATTAACTTTAAAATAATAAAAATATTAAATTTGATTTAAATAGATCCCAGAGTTAATGTAAAAAGTGATAACTAAAAAATGGAATATTCATTATACCCAAAAATAGTAAAAGGATCTGACAATAAACTAGCTAGTGCCCCATTTTTAACGTCACTATCCAAATTAATTTCACATACTCGTATGAATATATTTTTGTAGTAATGTACACACAAGTATGCGTTCATTGCGTCACTATGTCTTTCAAAAGGATCTGATTTCCATTTCACGTCACATTTTGGTGGAATTTGGAAAGCTGGAGTGAAGTCAGAAACGAACTTGTTTTTCGTATCAAAAGTTTTCACTTCTTTGTTGTAATTCTTAATTATGTAATAAATTCTTACGCTTATATAAAGCTTTATTACATAATTGTTATCTTGCTTGTCACAATAGTATTGAAATATATTCTTTTAGACATGGAATAATTTTAACTCTATATTAGTATTAGTCACTAAATTATGGAAATGAGGTACGAATTCATTTTCAATTTTGTCTAGTGCATCCATAAAATTCTTGGGCGGTCTAATTAACTTACAGTTTTCGTATTCTTTGAAATTAATAAAAAAATCTACTAGAACTTTCTTCAGAAATAATTTGTTCTTCGCAGTTATGGTGATTATATTGGTACCCTCCGAAGTAATAAAATGCATTTGTTGTTAATAGATTGTTGCGGATGAGCTCTTTTGCTCACCGTTGTCGATTTAAGATATTCGGGGACAAATTCCTGGTACTTGTGTTACTCAGAAGAAGCTGCAGCGGTGCAATGTACCGCTGTAGCTGTGTCGTTCCGAATATCAGACAAGTTAAACTCACTTTTTAAAAGGTTGTCTTTAAAGGGTGTTGTGTTCAGAGGCCTTGGAGTGAATATTTCGACTTGAAAAAGTCAAAATATTCGAAGGAAAGGAAGGTTCAGGAAAGAGTGGGCCAATTCCTACGTCTGAATTGGTGGCTGAAATCCGAGCGGAAGCGACACGCTTGCTGGCGGCCGGGACTAGCTACGGTAGTTGTGGGGGGGTTCTTGCCCAGATTTCAGTCCATAAACCCTTGGCCTGTACAACAAAAAATTTCGTGTCGGCTTACTCCAGGGATTTAAAATGGGACTATCTTCCCAATAGGTCGTGAAAGACCAAGAAGCGGTGGAATAGCGCGACTTCGCGATTTGTCAGGGCGCTTAGGTGTTATAGCGCCCTGCCTGCCCACCCTACCTCAGCCATGACTGTCCAAAAAAACAATATATCATGGCCCCTTATTGAGGTTCAGGGCGGAGCTCAAACGCTCGGGTTCATTTAAATGTTTGGCCTTTAGCCTCTAATCATCTTTCGCAATAAATGAAAACACAATATGTGCTTAAAATGGCAATAAAATAATAAAACAAAAATTCTGAAAGAAAAAGAAGATATACAAAAACCCCAAAACCAAAAAAAATTATGCAAATAAAGGAATAAAAACAAAACTCACCGCATTTAATATTTCTTTTCGCCTATTTAATTTAAAAAAAAATATTATTATTTATTTTTATTTCCGTCTCGTCTGTCATGTCCGGTCTGTCATGTTATTTCTTATTATATTATATTTATATTTTTAATTTTATTTTTTTTTTTTTATTTTTTTTTTTTTTTTAGATGACAACTCAACAAGGGTTGTTGTCGTGGTCACAAGTGATGCGCTTGTGATACTGCTGTTGAAGTTACCGAGGTGCAATGTACCTCTGCAAGAATAGTGGCGATTAAGAAAAGCGATGTGTGAACATTTTTTCATCTTGTTTTCTTGTTGTCCATTCATTTGAAAAAAATTGTAACTTCATTCAATGATAAAAATGAATTTAATTCGTAAGATTGAATGAGTATTATTTTGCAGTAAAATGAAAGAAATTTTAACTGCAACTGTTCAAGTGGTTCACAATTCCCAGAAGTTTCAAAATTGTCCATATATTTCATAGTGACCGATTTTTTAAAAGAGCGACAAAAGTGGAAAGTTGTAAACTGTTTAGTTTTTCCATCTCGTTTTCGCAATATGCCAAAAGCATTTTCAAAAGCGTCTTGATTGAGATTCCTAGTAAGTGTAAAAAACTCCTTCCAATTTAATATCGTCATATAAGCTCAGAAGAACATTCATCTTGTACCCATCCATTTGAATATTTCATGGTTTCTTTTACTTCCTTTGTGCCATTAAAAATTCTTACGTTCTTTATGCAAATTTTCATTTCGTTTAAAAGGCTAATTTGAAATATGGCCTTCCAAATTGTTTTGCTTCATTAAATTAAATAAATCGAATAATTGGTCAAATTTTTCTAGAAGTTCAGCAGTATTTATTGTTGTGCTAGAGCAATCATTGGTGTATGGAAACGTATATGGTAAAGAGTGCTGAAAACAGTTGCACGGATGACTTTTGTAGCCAATTTTACCCTAATTTGTTTGGAATGTATTGGGGAAAATGTTTTCATCACTCAATTTAGGACACAGTTAATATTTTATTGTCAAAAGTAATTTCATATTTCATGAAACTGTTTCTGAATGAATAACTTTAATAAATGTGGAGTGTCGAACATGTAGTAAATTTTATGAGTGCTTACTGCAAAATATGGCTTTGTAAAAGGTTGTACAAATTATTATTGTCGTGAGAAGAATGCGGCGTACATAACGAACAACAAGAGTATTTTAATTCGAATACTTGAAATTACTTAAAGCAAATGTCTACGCACTTTAGGAGAGTTGGCAGCAATTATAATTTGATAAATTACATCTCATGATAGATCATGATTTTTACCATTTTTCGTATAGCATTGAGTTGTTAAGGACCTTCGTCACGACCCGTCTATGCCGAGAGTCCAACTTTGATAAGGTCGTGACGCGACGGCATTATTCGTTGCCGTCATAAACATGTTGAAACTTTAGATCTTTGATGATTAGACAAAGTTTCCATTGATTTCGTTATTTTTCTTTTTTCTTTTAAATCTGCAAGCTCTCGTTCTACTCGATCGATTTCGTTATCTATTTTTGTATAAGAATGAAGAGCTCCATCCCTACGAAAAACTTCCTTCAACTGCTCCTCCTCATCTGCAAATGTTTTCCAATCATCATCATCACCTAACGAACAACCTTTTGGGAAAAATGTTTTTCGCTTTATATCCACTAAAACCAGGCCAAACATTTCCTGCTATAGTATTTTCACCACCTAATGTAAAAAAAACCATTAACAACAATTTATTGTTTTAAATTTTTCCTTATACCGAATACTTTGATTTTAACATGCTGTCATGTTTGAAAAGAAAATGATGTGTTCAAATTTCTACAATCTTCTCCATTTCTTAATCGTAGTACAAGAGATTTTGTTCCGTCTTCAGGGGTTAAAAACACTTCCAGTAGATTTGCGTAAATTCTCACATTAACTATCTTAAAATTACACCAAATTGCTTCACAAATACAATATTTACACTTGTGTAATATCTGCTCAATCCAAAACATTCTGTCCGTTCTACTTGAAATCCACTAAGTAACTAACAAAAAACACACTGTCCCCTTTTTTTCACACTCCCCTACTCCTTTTTCCCCTACTCCATTTTGGAGGAGCACTTAGAGAAATTAACAAAGTATTTTACATTTTTGGAAACGTACACTCATATGGAGCAGAAAATAAGTCAATTTGGAAAACACTACATAAACTGGCTTATGATGATGCAACATGTGGACCTGATACTTGTGAATGCTGTGATGAGCAGTGGATAATGTGTGAAATAAAAAAACTTATTTCATTTACATTTATCCAGGAATTGTGTTTTGATGAAAATCCTAACCACTTAACATGGTTTTAGGTTTCTTTTTATTGAGAACATTTCGAGCTGAACGAACAGCCGTTCTAAATCTTGGTTTACCCATTCCTAATTCAACCTTAGCTTTCATCATATTTGTTACAAGTAATGCGTGCGCGCGAGTTAAGAATGTCGTTGTGATTTTATTTAAAAAAAATGATTTTAAAGTTCCTATTCGTGGAACTGAATGAAACACTTTAATTAAATTTCTTGATTTTTATTATCTAATCACTTTAACAATCTTATACAATAGTTTCGAGCTTCAGCTCTCACATCGATCTTCTTAATATAATTTTGAATAACAGACTGACCCCGATCTTTATGTTAGAATCGTATTTATAGTCTGATATCCTTTGTTTGATTGAATATTGTATTCTTGCTGACTCTTCGATTTATGCCTATGCAAAAAACGGTTATCGGTTCTTTATAAACAATATATGAAATTGGATCTGCAATACATAATATTTGAATAGTGCGTATTAAGCAGATTTGTTGATATTAAGTTAATTAGAAAACTGTTATAATTGTGTTTAGATTATATGCACGCATTTAATGTGTGACATGAGTCATGCATTAAATTCGGCGGTGATGTCATTAGAGTTGAGGCTTAGTGGGTCTAATCTAACTCGCGCTCTACTAAGTTTGCGTCTTTGGATTTAACTCGCTGCCAGGCCTTTTCAGATAATATCTTATCAAGTATGTGACGATCACTACTTTCAAAATGTACAAAAATGTACAAAATGCTGATATTACAAATTGTGCTGAGAAAATAAAACATAGTCATTTATTATCTAATAATATTCGAAGTCTAATTGTTGGTCCGTCAAATTGTGGTAAAACTAATGTTATGATTTCCTTATTAGAGCATCCGAATGGCGTTAAATTTAAGAATATTTACATCTATTCGAAATCGTTACATCAATCGAAATATCAATATTTGAAGCGAGCTGTAAGTCCTATTTCTGGGCTAGGTTTTTACACATTTTCAAATAATAGTGAAGTGATTGCACCTGAAGAAGCTGAATCTCATTCTGTTTTTATTTTTGATGATATTGCAAGTGAAAAGCAAAATAACGTTCGATCATATTTCTGAATGGGACGTCATCATAATATTGATAGTTTTTATCTCTGTCAGACCTATACGAGAATACCAAAGCATTTAATTCGAGATAGTTCAAATTTTATAATAATATTCAAGCAAGATGATATGAATTTGAAGCACATTTATAATGATCATGTAAATTCCGATATGACATTCGACCAACTCAAAAAAAGTGGAAAGTGTGGAAAGATAAATATGGTTTCCTCGTAATTAATAAAGAGAGTCCTTTGGAAAAAGGAAGATATAGGAAAGGATTTGATATATTTATATTAATATAGAAGCAACAGCTGATCGAAAACAGGTCAAAAAGCAGAACAGGTCAGGTCAAAAAGCAGTTAATATAAGAAAAGGTCAGATCTAAAAAAAACAGGTCAGGTCAAAAAGCTGTTAATACCTGTTCGAAAGTAGTAGTTTAATGCAATTTGATAACAACTCAATTCAGTTTGAGAGCAGATCAAAACGTTCAGCGCAGTATAAAAAATCATTTCAACGATTTCAACATAGTGAAAAACACTTTAAAATCAATATTGGAAGAATACTTGAAGCTTTAATTTACTGTTGTTGTAAACAAGATGAAAGGAACGATAAACAATAAACAATTACTCAGTCAAAGTGTAAAGACAACTAATTCGATAAGAAAAAAAAATAATCAATTAAAATCAGCTAAAGCTGAAGCAGGCATCCAATTAGAACAAACTTTTAAACCAATCACAAGTCCTCTCAATGAACTAGTTAAACGAACTAAGCTAGCTCCGAATATAAAAGAAGAATCTCCAGTTAAAGCCGAAGAAAGTGATAGTGATGAGAACTTTGAAACTCCAAAACGAAAACTCATCCTGGTCGAATCATCATCTCCGACAAAAGTTGTACGTAAATATGCTATAACTCCACAGGGACGCGAAGAACTGGATGAATACATGAAAGAACAAAATTTTAGAGAGATTCCAACAGAATATTTAAATACATTTGTTAATAACCCATCTGTAATTGACAGTTTATATCGAGTCTATAAAGATGCTGAGAATTGGAAAATCGATAATTCAAGTCTTATAATCGATGATAATCAAGTACTTATAAAGGATAAATCCTATGAGGGACTCGTGGCTTATATGAACTATTGTTTATGAAATACCCGAAAAAGGCACTTTATACCAAAGAAGACTTGGAAAATTATAAAAATATTCTCCTTGATACTAATGCCCACAAACGTTCTCACAAAAGTGAAAGTCAAATAAAAGGAAATCGTAGTTATAAATATACACATATAATTTGTAAACTGTTTAATCGCAAAGGTAGTGGTTTAATGCAAACATCAAACAAAGAAAAAGATTATATTTATTGGGATGATCCGAACGAATTAGTAGATCGGTTACGCTTACTTATTGCATCACAAGAAGCTGGTCATAATAATCATAACAATGAAATTGTTTCAATCATTGAAGAACTAAAAGAAACACAAATAATACAATAAATACTGTTGGGAACATAATACATTAATTATTCATAAAATGGGTGTTGACAAGTTTGGTCGATTTTCGAAGGGAGTAAGCCGTGGACGACAAGGACCACCTGGAATCGGATTTAAATTAACATTTGCAGGAGACTATGATTTAAATATGAAATGTATTAAAAATCTGAGTAACCCGCTAAATAATGAGAATGCAGCAACAAAGGTTTATGTGGATACAGAAATTGATAAAATGCTGAAATTAATAAATATCGACGAAGTTGACAATAGAATAAGGGAAATAGAAAAAAACATTCATAATGAAATAGGTAAAATACAGTTTGCAATGAAAAAACTTGAAAGAGATATTATAATGCTTTTAAGTAAACGAATAGATCATAAGATTAAAAAATGATTGTTTCTGAAAAATAAATATTAAATAAAAAGAACTTGTGTAACAATATTACATTTTTTATTTTAATTCAACATTTTTGAAAATGTAATATTATATGACTGTTCAATTTTTCCTTTATAACATAAAGATAATTTCCCCTCGTTGAATTCGGTGATTATTGTGTCCGACAGGTGACTATATTGGTTGGGAAGGAACACTTGCTTCGTATGATCAAGCACAATCACGATCGATTGGCCATAAATGGTTTCAACTCTTCTTCCTCCAGTTATCTGATACAG